>JAXCMG010000019.1:28758978-28802881 GCA_034642415.1 Podarcis siculus | reverse complement strand
TCTGCGTCACTCAGGCTGACGGGAGGAGAGTCGGGGGAGAGGAGAGAGAGAGAGAGGCTGGTCTCTTAAACCTCCTTTTGTCCCCCCCACCCCTCTTTTTTCATTCTGTTTACAGTGATCACCGAGTTAATGCTGATATTACCCCCCCAAAAAAAACTTCCTCTGCCCTCTCTCTCAAAGAAAGAATGAAAAAACCTCGCAGCTTCTAAGCAAGCAAGTGTTCCTGGGGGATTTCTTTGCCACCTTTCCTTGCAGAAGGGAGGGGGAGAGGAACTCTTACACACACATGCACTCCCCACCCCCTAAAAATAATAATTGCCCTCTCTTTCGTCTCTCTACGAACTGACCCACTAAATTCGAGAAATGAGGCATGAAAGGTTCCTGGATTCCTCCACATCCCTCTGAGTAAAAGATTTCATTTGGAGATGTTGCTTTCGTTTGCTATCGCGGAGCGGCTTTCATCGCCTGCTTCTTAATAATGTTGTCTGCTTCGGTTTGTTTGGGGCTTCGAAAGGGATGTGCCACTGTGGTGGGTCAGCTCCTGCATGAAGGTATCCCATGTTTATGTTTTGTTTTACTGGTGTGGGGTTTTGGGTTTTTTTTGCACCCTCTGCTTTGAGAAGCCGCAAAGTTGTGTTGGCTAGCAGGGGTTTCTCTGTTGGCAGGGAGAAAGGCACTATGTACCTGCTCAGTGTATGTCTTTATGCGTTGCAAGGTTTCTGTGGCTAAGCGCTAGGTGAAAATTCACGCCCAGGGGAACTGAATTCAATGGGAACGAAGAGTTGTGAGCCTGCTCTTGCTCAAAGCCTTCCCACTCTGTCCATGACTGAAATGAAACCCGAGCCCCTAAGAACAGGAGCGGCTAATGCCTGTTGGGACTGGCAGGACAGAAGGCAGAGAGGCCAACCATACCTGGAGCCAGAACCAACCAAGGCAAAGCCAAGGGCAGGCTGTAATCCTACAGTGAACACAGTGGGGCTTCCTTTGCTGGTAGACTGCTCAGGCAGCGACAACAGTGGTGGCTGGTGCTCATTGGGACTGATGGAGTGGAAGACCAGGAGCCCAAAAGTAGGTGGTGCCAGAGATAATGAGTGGCAGAGCCATCCAGTTCAAGCTTTGTCCCCATCCCCTTCTTGCTAAGTTCTACAAGGGCCAACACTGAGACCAAGAAGCTGGCAGGCAGGGCTACTGCCTGGACTGGTTGTTGTAAGCGGATAGGTGAGGGCTGGCTGAGGGCAGATAGAGGTTGGTGGGGTTGTGCATGGTTTGCCCAAGTGGACCATCCTTCACTGCATAAGAAGACCCCTGGATCTGTCCCTTTGGGTATTCTGTTTCCCACAGGGGCTGAGCAGGTGGCCTCTGGGAAGGCCCCAAGTGGACCATGAAGGCCATAGCCCATTCCTGTACCTGTGACACACACACACACACACACACACAAATACACCCCCGGAACTGGTACTGGTGGTAAACTGCCTCTGAACCTAAAGGTTCCATGTAGCTATTGTGGAAAATCACATCTGATCAACTTACCCGCTCTGAATGTATCTCAAAAGGATGTGGAATCTCCAAAGGACTCCCATCAGCCCCAGCTAGCCATGGTCAGCAATGGAGGAGTAGCCTTGGTGGATCTTCTTGCCCAGCATCCCCTTTTCCTCACAGCGGCCTGCCAGGCCCTTCTGGGAAGACCACATCTGCACATGAAGGCAGCACCTTCTGTTTGACTGTGGTCGTTGCCAAGCATTTGGAGGAATATTGCTGCTAAACCTGGTGGTTCTGCTGAGTTATCATGGCAAGTACCGATTGATGCTAAGCTTTAACCCTCTATGATGCATGGAGATGGTTGGTGCTGGTAAAGTACCAAGTTAAAGCCCCTGGCTGACTGCCAGATGGAGTTGTAGCTCAGTGGCAGAGCAGGCACCTTGCATGCAGAGGGTCTCAGGTTCAATCTTCAACATCTCCGGGTAGGGGCTGGGAAGGATGCCCCTCTTGAGCCCCTGAAGAGTCACTGCCAGTCTGTGTAGACAGTACTGAGCTAGATGGACCAACAATCTGACTCTGTGAAAGGCAACGTTTGTTTGAGGCGCTGAAATTTAAATGAAGTCAGACCCAAAATGCATGTACTTCCCGTATGAAAGATCCCATTTTCAGACCTCCGGTATCTCCACTTACGAATTGCAAAGACTCTATTCTGAAATCTGGAGAATCAGGTTAAACAATACTGAGCCAGGTGGGCAGTGGTTTGACTTGGTATATGGCAGCCCCCGACAGAACAGCCCCCAAGAGACAGCTCTATCCACTTGAGACTCCTTGTTTCAGTGGGAGTGAAAGGACTTCTCTGAATATTGTCTGCAGTTGCTCTCCTGCCTTTGCTTTCTCTCTCCCTCCTCTCCACTCTCCACCAGTGGGAGTTAGAGGACTGGCCTGTGCTCCCTAGCCTACTGATGGAACAGAGTTAGGTGGTCGAATCCTGAGCTGGTAGAATAGACTGTACCACTTTGGATTGCAAGCGGGGGCTACTGCTTTCAAGCATTCCCCATTCATTTATTAAAATTGAAAGACACCTAGCATCAGAAATGACTGTATCAGAGGAAAAGTTCCAGTCCAGCCTTCCCTGGCTGTGCTTATTCCCCCTGCCATGTAAAAAGCTTTCCAAGATGTAATCCACTCCTTTCAATCTGACTTGGCACAGTCCAGGTTGTTGTTTTTTTAGCCACCACCTTATAAACCAGGCCTGTTCTGTAGAGTAATGTGGTTAAGAACCCTAAGCTGATAGAACAGACTGTAACGTTTTTTAGACTACAAGTCTGGCAAAGCATAGATCCCCTGCCCTGCATTTAAAGTACAAAAAGATACTCCCTGCAAGTAGAAAACTAACGTAGCAAGGAGCAGGCGAGGCTCCTTGCTGTTCTAGATTTATACTTTGGGGAAGTATAGGTGTTTGGGGCTTGGGTTGCTGTTGATGTTTGGGGCTTGGGCATATGTCCCTCGCTTGCAGCCTGAAATGGCGCAGGGACTAAGGGGTGGTCATTAAGAAACCCCCTCCTGAACACTCCATTCTGATTCTTGCCATCTCCGCACAAGAGAACTGCAAGAACTGATGTGAGAACCCATGAGTTTGGAAGGTCCCCAGTAAAAATGTTTACCCTCTGCTAGGAAGCCTTTGACTGGCCTCTGGGCAAAGCTGGCTTTTGTTTAGCAAACTGCTTTCCCCTCACCTGCAACAGAAACATAACAAGAGCCTGTGGGAAATCCTCAGGCAGGACCTGAGCAATAGCAGCTCTCCCCCGCTTGCGGTTCCTAGCTGCTGATAACCAGAGGCCTCCTTCCTTCCCACGGTGGAGTGAGAACATAGCCATCATGGCTGGCAGCCACTGATAGCCGCATCCTCTGTGGATTTGTCTAAATCTCTTTTAAAGCCATCCAAGTTGGCGCCCAGCAGTACCTCTTTGCAGGAGTGAATTCCATAGTTCAGCTGTGCTTTGCATGGAAAAAGTAGTTCATTTCATCCCAAATCTTCCAACAGCTTCATTGGCTGTCCCCGAGTTCTAGTATTAGGAGTAAGGGGTGTATACAATGATAAATAAATATATGCAATATTTCATGGTGTAGAGAAAGTGGATAGGAAGAAGTATTTCACTTTCTCTACACCATGCATAATTGTATATAGCTTATAATGTTTCCCCACCCCACGGGGGATAATAATGCAAGGGAAGCCCTGCTAGTTCACAACCCCCCCTTGCCAATGGATCCCCTCCCAGCAACTAGTATTCAGGATTAGGCAGCCTCTGAAAAATGCAGGTGCCGCTTACAGCTGTCAAGGCCAATAGGTGTTGATAGGTTGCTCTACTCCAACAGTTCCTTTGGCTAATATCCATCGCCACAAACAGAGCCCAAGGAAGCTGTCCTCTAGTCCAGTAGTGGCTACTCTGAGTAACAACGACTCTCCAGGGTGTTGGGCAGAGAAAGGTCTTCCATCTGTTACCTGATCCTCTTTAGCTGGTGATGCCTGATACTAATCCTGGCACCTTCTGTGTAAGCACTGTCATGTGACAGTGAGTTCCATAGATTAATTCGGTGCCGCATGTAACAAGTACTTCCTTTTGCATTTTTGGAATCTGCTGCTAGTCAGTTTTGTGGGGTGACTCCCAAACCCCAAAGTTTCTCCACCCATAGTTTTATAAACTTGTTGTGTGTGTGTGTGATATGGCATTATGTTCTTTGTCATTGTCTTTTCGTCCCTTTTCCCCAGTGTGTGCCAGCTTCACCCTTCACACTGGCTTGAGATGTTTTCCATTGTGTGTTGGACCGCCTTATAGGGCTGGTGTAAGGATTAATGTGGCCATACAGAGGAAAATGCTGTGGAGCCTCCCCCCAAGTTCTTTCATGCATGTGAAGTGTATACTGTGTATACCTTTTGAAGCAGGATAAACTGCCCTCTGTATGCGGCTAGGTAGTCAAATTTCATGTACTGTTCCTTTCAAATGATTTCACTTTCTTCAAATCCCAGGTAGCCAAAATTTTCCCCGTCCGTCCTCTGTTCCTTTTGCTTGCTTGATCCTCCCTGCCCTACCTCTGATGTTCCTCTGGGAGAAACCATGCAGGGGTGGGAATGTCCCCAGTCTAAAACCCCAGACGGCCGCTGCCAGTCAGTGTCAGCAGTACTGAGCTAGATGAGCCCGGCTGGTCTTACTTGGTATAAGGCTGCGTCTTACGTTCCTATGTTATGGGGAAGGGCCATAGCTCAAGCACCTTCTCTGTATGCAGAAGGTCCCAGATTCAATTCCTGGCACCCCCCAAGTAGGGCTGAGAATGTTCCATTCTGAAATCTCGGAGAGCGGCTGCTGGTCTGTGTTGACAATACTGAACTAAGTAGTTGGTATAAGGTCGCTTCCTGCGTTCAACAAGCCCAATTTAATGCCGAGAGCTGTTGCAGTGTCTTGCGGGCTGAGCTGCTTTATTACAAGGGGAGCTTTCCAGCATCTTTGGATAATTTGCTTCCGACGAGCTGTAAGGAAGATGCGGGGTGGGGGTGGGAGAGCCATTTCAATGAGCTTGCGCCGAAATGGCTCCTACAGATAACTGCGCCGGCAGCTGTTCTCTCTGCTTCCTTCGAAAACAAGAGTCCGGTTTGTCTGGGGACGTCTAGGTCTCTCTCATCGCCACTTCTCCGTACGCACTTTCTGAGAACCGTTGTCTTGCTGTCGTTGGGGAGCGTGATTTGTAATCCTACCCCCCCTCCCACAACTGCAATGGATCGTGGTGGAATTTGGATCGCGGGCTCCTTGGAAGAAAGCTGTGGTTTGTTTGTAAGGCGAGCTTCTTTTCCTTCTCCTCAGTCTCCAGACTCACAAGGCACAATTGCTGCGGAGAGTGTCTCTTTTCGCCAAGTTGGGTGCGGAATGAGAAGGGGGGGGGGACGAGAGAGAGAGAGAGAGTTGTGCCAGCATAGGCGCTGGAAGGAAGAGGCAGGGTCTGAGCCAGCCTGAGAAGGGTGGCTGGGAATGGCTTGATCTTCTTGCATCTCTCCTCCCTTTCTGCTCCTCGGACCGCCTGGCTGTCAAGTCCCGGTTTCCTTTTTTGGCGATTGTCCTTTTTATAGCATTGTATGGAAACGTTTCGTCTTGGGAGACAGCCATTTTGTGCGTGTCCTGTCTCGAAACGCATCTCTCTTTCTTTTCATTATTTTTTTTTAACAGCAGTGACATCCGCTTCGCTCTCGGAGAAGCTGAGGCGGAGCAGCTTTTGATGGTGGGGGGGGGGAGAGCTGACAGCATTGAGCCAGCACCGGCACCCCTTTCCCAGACCCAGAGGGTGCGGTGGGGGCAATAACCTCTGCAGGGTGGGCTCAGAGCAAGGCAGAAGAAACTGTGCCAAAGGCAGGGACCACGTGCACCCGTGTGATTCTTAAGATTGTGAAATTTGGAATCTCGATGATCTTGTACAGTAGAGTCTGTTGTAGGCAGAAGGTAAAGCAGGATGGAGACAGTCCTGAGCAGAGAGGTATTTCAACAGCTTGTTAGCCAGCATGCTACATAGATGGGACTTTCCACGTAACAGGGGCAGTGAGCCCCAGAATGCCAAATTCTGGGGACAGACAGGAGGTGCCCTGCAAGTGGGATTCCCAGGGGCAGCTGAATGGCTGCTGGGGTGAAAATAAGATGTTGCACTAGATTGGGGTGGGGAATCTTCCTCAGCCCGAGGGCCGCATTCCCTTCTGGCCGTAATACTTGCTGTCCTCTGGAGAATGAATAGCAAGCTAGAATAGAGTCCTGGCATATCCATAGACAGGCAGACTTAGCAGATGACCATGCTGTAAGCTTGCAGTGCAGTAGTGCACGGTCTTCTCTCCAGGAAGTGGTAGCTGAAAGGGTATGTTGCTGCCTCTGGAGTGGTCAGGGTCTGGGACCAAATGTTCAGATCCTCCTGTGGATCCCAACATCCTTGAAAGTGCCACAGCTCAGTGGTAGAGCATCTGCTTGGCATGCCGAAGGTCCCAGGTTCAATCCCTGGCATCTCTAGGTAGAGAACCCTCTTGGAAAACCTAAGAGAGCTGCTGCCAGTCAGTGTAGACAGTACCAAACTAGATGGACCAATTGACTGATTTGTTATAGGGCAGCTTCTTAAATCACCCTGTTATTCAGAAACATGAGGACTGGAATCTTGGTTTATTATTGGGTAAAGGACTATAACTCATAGGGGTAGTCCCAGGCAGACTCAGTCTCTAGGTAGGGCTGGGGAAAGACTCTGGTCTCGAATCCTGGGGAGCCGCTGCCCATCAGTGTAGGCAATATGGAACTAGACTGGGAAAGAGGCAGCTTCTTGGAGTTCCTATGGAATACACTGGCTTGGGAGCAGGAAGAGGGGCTTTTCCATGGCCGTGCCTAGGCTGTGGAACTCTCTCCCAAGGGAATCATGTCTCCCCAAAACACAGTCAAAACCTTCCTTTTTTAAAGACGGCATTTGGCTCATAGGTGGCTGTTTTGTCTTTATTTTTTATTATTATTCAGGGTTTGATCTGCTACTCTGGTGGTATTGGGAGTGGGGGGTTGTTCGGTATTTAGTGTCTTAATGTCTCTGTAATTGATATTTCAAATTGTGCTTTGATCTTCTTAATAGCCTCCTTGAGTTTTTAAATAAGGAAAGGCAGGGTGTAAATGTGTTTAAAAGAAAGCAGAGAAATTTACCACCACCCAGAATTGCACAATTATGGGGCACTGACAGCAGCCTTCTGGGCACGGCGTATGAAACCCCCAAGGAGAGGCGTGCGTAACATTATTTTAAGGACTCGAAAACATTTCTTCATCTTTCCAGTGAAAACTGCGGAGGGAAACACTCTTTTTTTTTGCCGCACCTTAATTGAAACCCAGTAGGCCCCCAAAGGAGCAGACAGAGCAGGCAGAATTTGCTCTTGTAGTCCATCGCCAACCACAGTGAGGGTAGGAACAGGGCAGAACGATGTCTTTGTGGATCTTTTATTGCTGACGACTCTTGCTGGAGAAGGCCTAAATGCCTGCAGTTCTTCTTTAGCAGCTAATTAAAATGAAAAACAAAATTGGAGCAGGAGCCAGGAATGTCGACTGCACCCACTGTCTCCCACACAAACCTTGCCACGGGCACAGGCAATGGGCTCCGCAAAGACCCTCCCTCCTGCTGTTGGCTGTAACAGAGCCTCATCTTCATGCACCTTGGCTGCTGGCTTTATCTGTAGGCCGAGACTCAGGATTTGAGTAGCTTTGAGTCATGTAGGAGAAGAAATCTTGAGACCATCTGGTGGTGGTGGCGGCGGTGGCAACCCAGGACAGAGACAATTAAGAGAGTCCTGATCATCCAAAGAAGAGCATCTGCTAAAGCCTTTGTTTTTTCCTTTCAAAAACTTATTAATATCTTTTGTCTGCCGGGGTTTGGTTGGTTGGAGAAAGAAGCCACAATGAATAATAGGGGGATCCTTAGGCTTTGGGGGCTAGGCAGACAGGGGGCTGGTATCAAAACAGGCATCTGAACTGAGGTTGACTCTACTTCCCTATCATATGCAGGAGGGATGGGAAATCAGGCCCTCCAACTACTACTGCTCTCCAACTCCCATCATCCCTGACTGTTGGCTGTGCTGGCTGGCAATGGTCCAAGGCAGCATGCGCATTGATTACCCAATCGTAGAGCCCACCCATGCTAGAACGCTTCTCACAGCATGGGTTAAGGCAGCTCAACACTCCATTCTACCAAAGGGAACCTTTTACCCCCTCTCCGTTGCTTGCACACCATGCAGAAATGTGGTGTGTAACCAACTGCCCTTGGATGACTTTATTGAAGAATTGGGTTTCTGAAAGGAGCACTGAAATGGCAGCAATTGGAGAAAATCATAAGAATGTGAGAGTAGCTGGATCAGGCGGGTCCAGCATCCTGTTCTCACAGTGGCCATCCAGATGCTCAGTGGGAGGCCCATAAGTAAGGCCTGAGTGCAGCAGCAACTCTCCCCTCCTGTAATTTCCAGGACTGGCATTTCCGGCTCCAGCTGTGAAGGCACAGCATAGCTGTCATAGCTAGTAGGCACTGCTATCCTTCTCCACAAATTTGTCTAATCTTTTAAAGCCATCCAAGGGCCATCGCTACCCCTTGTGGGAGTGAGTTCCATAAGTTTAAATCCACGCACAGAGTCAGTCTGCCTCTCTACAGTGGTACCTCAGGTTAAGTACTTAATTCGTTCCGGAGGTCCGTTCTTTACCTGAAACTGTTCTTAACCTGAAGCACCACTTTAGCTAATGGGGCCTCCTGCTGCTGCCGCGTCGCCGGAGCACGATTTCTGTTCTCATCTTGAAGCAAAGTTCTTAACCCGAGGTACTATTTCTGGGTTAGCGGAGTCTGTAACCTGAAGCGTATGTAACCTGAAGCGTATGTAACACGAGATACCACAGTATATGCATCGGATACTTGATGGAGGCGAACAAAAGAGAGAGTTGGAAAGAGAGAAGGCCACTACCTTCATGTTGTGATTGTGGGTTTCCAGCTGGCCTCTCTGGTCAGAAGCCCAGTACTAGATAAAGGACTAGGTAGACCTTTCAGTCTGAGCCCAAGGGTGGGGAACTTCAGGCCCAAATATGGCCCTTCACACCTCTCTCTCTGGCCCTTGGGGCTCTCCCTAGACCACCCCCCTCCCCATGCCATAACTTTTTTTTCCCCTGGCTGGAATATACCCTTAGCTTGTGATCATGTCTCGTGCCTTGCCTGCATGGAGGACAGAGAGGCTTGTGTGTGGAAGCCCCTGGCCTTTGCATGGCTGGAACATTGCCCACTACGGAACTCTTCAACCTCGAGTCCCCGGATGCTGTTAGGCTTCAACACCCACAATCCACCACCAGCTTAGGCAATGGTCAGGGGTGATGGAAGTTGTAGTCCAACAGTGTCGGGGGAGCCAGGGTTTGAAAACACTGGCCTAATCTATACATCCATTGCTCCACCCACTTTTACCTCTAGCTGTCCCTGCCGCTAGCATGCGGCCCCCAGAAGATGGGTCACGAGTGAATGTGGACCTCAAGCTGAACAAAATTCTCCACTCCAGTCTGACCTATAAGGCAGCTCCCATCCTCTTTCAATCAAGGGTCGCTCAGAGCACAGTCTGTGTGTGTGTGTGTGTGTGTGTGTGTGTGTGTGTGTGTGTGTAGCTTGAAACAGAACCAGATAAACGGCATGCCAAAGCCCTTTGGGTGAGATGCTGTCCAGCCTCCTACATGTCAGCCACGTGGCCTCTCCTCATTCCCAGAAGCTTTGCAGGCCACAAATCTATCTGTACGGATAAATCTGACTTACTTGATTTCTCTCAGATTGCTGTGGCTCCAGGCCTGCATCAGATCAGCTGGCTGTCCCTTGGGTTTTGTTCCAACATTCTACTTTTTCGCTTCTCCCTCCTCCTTCCCCCTCGCTCTGCATCTCCATTGCTTTCTTAGTACCCTCACTGCTCCTGTTTGCCTGCTGCGCTCCCCAAGGGTTTTACAAGCCCTCATGGAGCTTCCTGGGGAACTGATTTGGGGAAGGGGAAGGGCACAGATTCTGCCTCTGTGGGATTTTAAAACCAGCACCTCCCGCAGACGAAGGACCTGCTGGATCAGGCCAGCAGCCCATCTTAGTCCAGCATCCTGTTCTCACAGTGGCCAACCAGCATCCCTAATGGGAAGCGTGAAAGCAGAAATTGGAGCGCAAGAGCACTCTCCCCTCTTGCGGCTTCCAACAACTGGAATCGAACAGCAGTACTGCCTCCGACCGTGGAGGCACAGCATGGCCATCATCGCTAGTAGCCATTAATAGCCTTCTCCTCTGTGAATGTGTCAGTTTTTCTTTTAAACCCATCCAAGTTGGTGGCCATCACTGCCTCCTGTGGGACCGAAGTCATAGATAAACTCTGCACTCCACGAAGAAACACTTCTCCTGTCCTGAATCTTCCAGCGTTCAGCTTAATTGAATATCCATGAGTTCTAGTGTGGCGAGAGGAGGAGGAGAAGAGCTTTCCCCTGTCCGTTTTCTCCATTCCGTGCATAGTTTTATAAACTCATATCAATCCTATCTAATATGTGGCGGTTTACCTATTCATTTTTCCCTAACCATGTTTGCAATAGTTTTCTAGTCTTCGTGTTGTCCCAAAGCATGAAAATTAGTGCAAGGTTGTGGTGGTGGTGTTTCCCACCTGGGAACCCTGGCTTTCCTTGGAATCTTTTCAGGGTTACACTGTGCAGAGATAGATAATGTTTAAGGCAAGAATGGGGGAACCCAGACCTGTGGGGGATGCAGGCCTGGGGTCCAGTTGTGGTCCTCTGACCTCTCTCAGAGCTTTCCCCACCCCCTGCTTCATGCCCCCCCCCTTGAATGTTTTTCCCTATCTGGGATGACTCCTTGGATTCTGATTATGCCTCTTGTTTTCCTTGATGGAAGATAGAGGGGGGGTGTAGAAATTAGCCTACAGTACAAAGTTAACATTTTCATTCATTGCTCCACCGATTTTGCCCTCTGGACATGGCCACCAATGGCACTTGGCCCCTGGGAGGTTGCCCAGGCAGGGTTGTGGCCCTCAGAGTGAAGAAGGTCACCCAGCCCTGGCCTAGAGAGTATCTTTCTCTCTTGAGATATACCAGGGAGTCTGTGCTGCGCATTCCAACACTGTCCAAAGCAGGGTCGCTGAGCATGTGTGGCAGGGCCTTCTCAGTTGTGGCTCCCAGACTTCAGTATAGCCGCACTCAGGAGGCCTGTTGAACAGTGTTTGGAATTCGCCAGGCACATTTTGCACCTATCGGCCACTTGTGACCAAGTGAAGATGCCCGGGTGCCAGGATGGCGCCTGACATTTCTACCATCTGAAGGTACATGCCTGGGAATCCTTGGATCTTGACAGTTTTCACACACTAGCAACACATCCTATCCATTATATTTCATCTAGCAGCAATTCTATCCATTATATTTTATCTGCACAATCAGAATGAATTTCAGGAAACAAAAAGGTGTATTGAAAAATACAACACTTGAGCCATCTGGCCCAAAATTGGCAACTAGGCATTTCATTTTGGTGACAGTAACCCTGGTTTAGGGATGTGGGTGGTGCTGTGGGTTAAACCACAGAGCCAAGGGTTCTGTGGTTGGTGGTTCGAATCCCCACGACGGGGTGAGCTCCCATTGCTCAGTCTCAGCTCCTGCCAACCTAGCAGTTCAAAAGCACATCAAAGTGCAAGTAGATAAATAGGTACTGCTTTGGCGAGAAGGTAAACAGCATTTCTGTGCGCTGCTCTGGTTCGCCAGAAGCGGCTTAGTCATGCTGGCCACATGACCCAGAAGCTGTACGCCGGCTCCCTCGGCCAGTAAAATGAGATGAGCGCCACAACCCCAGAGTCGTCCGCGACTGGACCTAACGGTCAGGGGTCCCTTTATCTTTTTAACCCTGGTTTAAGGAGGCGTTTGGTGCCTAGCTTATATATCTGAGTTTCTAACACTGCTGTTGAACCTCTTGCCTCTCAGCCTTTTGTAGGCTTGCGCAGACCACCTTGTTTAGATGGGCCTTGGGTCTGGATAAAAACCACCAGGGTGGTTTTCATTTGACTCAGTTTATCTTTTGTTATCGAACTCCCCCCACCTTTGTTATTCTGTTGTTTTTCCTAAATCTCACCATGAGAACATGGGAAACTTTCTTATGCACAGCAAAACCTTAGCTCAGTTATATCTATGCTGGCTTCCCAACCCTCCCTGCATGCAGGTCCCAAGCTCAATCCCTGGCATTTCCAGAAGGGACCAGGAGAGACTCTGTGCCTGACAACCTGGGGAACTTCTGCCAGTCAGTGTGGACAATGCTGTACTAGATGGACCAGTGTTCTTAGTCAGTAGAACACAGCTTCTTGTGTTCCTATGTGGCAGGCATAGGACCTGGGACCTTTGCCTGGCAAAGCACTTTGAGCTACAGCCCCACAGACTCCTGTCTGAAACCTCAGAGAGCCACTGCTAGACAGTGTATATATGATACTTATCTGGATGGACCAATGGTTTAACTTGTTATGTCAGGGATGTGGATAATGTGGCCCTCCAGGTGTTTCCAAATTCCCACCGTCCCCAACCATTGGGCCATGCTGCCTGGGGCTGATCGGAGTTATAGTCCAAAACATCTGGAGAGTACTAGGTTGCAGAAAGCATATTTCAAACAGCAACAAGTTACCAGCCAGTACAGTGGTACCTCGGGTTACATACACTTCAGGTTACAGATTCCGCTAACCCAGAAATATTAGCTCGGGTTAAGAACTTTGCTTCAGGATGAGAACAGAAATTGTGCTCCGGCAGCACGGCAGCAGCAGGAGGCCCCATTAGCTAAAGTGGTGCTTCAGGTTAAGAACAGTTTCAGGTTAAAAACAGACCTCCAGAACGAATTAAGTTCTTAATCCGAGGTACCACTGTATAAAACATAATGATTGTGGCTGGGGGAACTGAGCTGAGGTCTGAATTGAGAGGAGGTGTCTGCCATGCTTGCAAGAGGAAGAGGGGAGGTTGGGCAGGAGCCAGAGGCCGGGTTAAGTGGGGTCGTGCCAAGTGGGGACTGGGACAAAGGGACACTTGTGCCAAGGACAGCCAGGTCAGCCCTGAGGCCGCAACGCTTGATGCAGAGCCTTCCAAACAATGGCTTGTGTTTGGACGTAATGCTCAACCGCAGATCAGCGCCATGGGAATGGGCCTTGGCAAGCACCCTCTCTCTTTGCTTCTGGTGCAGCCCCAGGGACCAGATCAGAAGCTCTCGCTTAACCACAGTTACTCATTCCACCCAAGCTGAGTCTCTTTGGTAATCCAAACAGAGTGGCAAACAAACCAGGATTGTGAACCACAGGTTGAAGCTGGCTTCTTTCGCCAAGCCAGCCTTCCCCAACATCATACCCTCCAGGGTTTCCCACAGCATCTGGTTATAAGAACAGGACTAGATGGTCCACTGGCTCTTCTTATGTCCTTGTGACGTTGTTGGACTCCCATCAGCCTCAGCCAGCATTGCCAGTGGTCAGGGATGGTGGGAGTTGGGAGTGAAATTGGGGGGAAGTGCTCTAAACCATAGTTAAGACTAACCACAGTTTATGCTGGTTTGGGCATAGTGAATAACTATGGTTATTTGAAAACCAAAGCAAATAATTCCTGTTTCCTCATGGCCTTGCCTGAGGAGTGGAAGGGAAGTTCTCAAGCTCTGAGGCTGATGCACAAAACTTCTTGCCCATGGTTTAGTGTTCTGTGCAAGCTCGGCCAATCAGGTGGCCAGGATAAAAACCAGTAGGGGCATGAGTCTTGAATGGCAGGAAGCCCCTGTGGCTTTCTTTAATCACTAGGCTCTCCTGTAGGCATTGAAGACCTGAGTGCTGACCTTACCAGGGATCAAACACATGTTTCAAGAAAGTGCATCTGTGGGTTCTTGGATACCTTCCTTGGCATCCCAAGGTCAGACAAAGCAAACAGTCACTTGCCAAGTTCTGGGTTTTTTTGGCGGGAGGGAGGGAGAGAGAAAAACCCTATTTGTATCACTCCCAGTCCCTGCCAGAATTTTGTCCCTGGAGATCTTGGTCACATTGGGATTAAAGGAGAACATAGGTGTGCCCCTCGCCGCATGCTCCCTAACCCCAGATGATGTAGTCAGAACAAACTCTGGTTGCAATTAAAATAACTTTGCACAGCAGCGGGGTGTTTGTACTGAGGTTTCCGTAGTCCCCATTAAAGCAAGGATTTTCTGTTGGGAACTGTTTTCATAACCATCTCCTCTGGAGTCTGGGAAGGGTCTTTTTCACAGGTATAGAAACTGGCTGGGAGGGGGCGGATATTTACCAACCTTCCAAATTATTTGGCTACAGGCATCTTTGCTAAACAGAAATGAAGGTCACTTAGGTACATAGGAAGCTGCTTTATACTGAGCAACTGTTGGTCCATCTAGCTTGTTATTGTCTATATTGACTGGCAGCTAATCTTCTGGGTTTCAGGTAGGATATTCCCAGCCCTGCCAGGAGATTGAACCTCTCAGCCTTTTGCATGCAGAGCAGATGCTCTCCCCGGTGAGCTGTTGTGGGTCTCTGAAATACAGTACTGTAGTAAGATTTCACTCCTCACGGTTGTGAAGAAATGGATGGTTTTAAACCTGGGACCTTCCGCACACAAAGCAGATGGTCTTTGGCCCTTCCCCAGACATTTACCCGGGAGCAACCCCAAGTTTGCAACAACTGAGATAAAGAACTCCCCTACATGAAAAGGTTGAAGCATTTGGGACATGCTAGCTTAGAGAATAGGCGAGTAAGAGATGACATGATAGAAGTTTGTAAAATTATGCATGGCATGGAGAGCGTGGGTAGAGCAAAGTTTTCCTCCCTCTTTCGTAAGCCTAAGAAACACGTGGGTGTCCAATAAAGCTGAATGTTGGAAGATTCAGGACAGATAAAAGAAAGTCCTTCCTCATACAACGCATAGTTAAACTACGCCCACAGGAGAAAGTGATGGCCACCAACTTGGATGATTTTAAAAGAGGATTGGAGAAATCGGCGGAGAATAGGCTTTCAGTGGTTAATGGCCACAGTTGCTGTGCTCGGCTTGCGCTGTAAAAGGCTGATTAAACTTGCTGGAAACCACAGGAAAGAAGAGAAGGTTCTTGTGCCCAGGTCCTGCTTGCATCTGGTTGGACTCTGCAAAAACAGTGTATTGGACTAGTTGGGCCATTGGCCTGATCCAGCAGCCAGGCTCCTCTTATGTTCCTAAGACTACAGACTTAATTTGTCATTTAAATTGAGCGTGAGCCCCCTTGGACTCAGTGAGAATTGCTTCTGAGCAAATTTAGGATTGATCCAGCAGCACATTTGCAAGCTTTGAAATGTGTAATACAGTAGGTACAATTCTTCTCTGTGATGCTGAATTTTAGCTTGTGGGGCTGGTGTTAAGTACCCACATGCCAGTTTTGTGAGGCTATTTTTGTTAAAGGTATTGCTTCATTCTTACTCAGAGTGGTGGGTTTGTGTTTTTTTTAAAACTCCTTTTTTGTTAAGCTTCTTTTTCATTTTTAAAGAAGGCTTCTGTGTTGGAAATTTTTTGTCAAAAAGGCAACCTTATCAAAATGGAATCAATGAATTGGTTAAACAAGAAAATGATTAATCAGCAGTGGAATTATTTAATCAACTGACAAGGACTGGTTTCTGAGACATACACTTAAGTGTGTGTGTGCATGAACACACACAGAGAGAGAGTCTGCAGTGCACATCTTCCCTCTAAACATGTCCCTGCATGCCTGATTGTCTTCTGGCTCCGGGCTTGTCCTCCAAAATGCGTTCCCAGCCAAGCCTGCTCCGGAGGTGGGGGAGGTTTGCCTTCAGGGCTGTGATAAAAAGTTGTCTGAGGACAGATGAAAGCATGCCAACGTATTGTTTATTGAGCCGGTTTTGCTGCTCGTGAAGATTTATACCCCACTTTTCTCACAGAGGCTCGGCGGCAGCTTTTGATGTGTCCTGGCGCTACCAGTCTCTTTACTGGACCAGGAACAAAGTTCTTCCGTTAATTCACAGAACCTAAACAACAAACACTGAGTGCCTTAAGGACAACCTGCTTCTGATAGTGGTCACTTATGGTGGTCCTCCATTATATTGCGGTTCCCTGGTTTATACCAGGGACTGAGCCTTTAGTGTCATAGCTTTTAGCGTCCGTCTCTCATAACACTAGAGCGGATGGCACATCCTCAATGATGCAAGATTCGGGGCAGATAAAATACCTTCTTCACGCACCGCATCATGGGAGGCAGTAATGGCCACAAACTTTGGCTTTAAAAGAGAATTGGACAAATTAATGGAGGAGAAGGCTTTCAACAGCTACTAGCCATGACGCCTATGTTCTCCCTCCACCATCAGAGGCAGTAGGCCTCTGAATACCAGTTGCTGGAAGCCACAAAAGGGGAGAGTTGTCCTGCTTTATGGTTTCACACAGGCATCTGGTCGGCCACTGTGAGAACAGGATGCTGGACTGTATGGGGCACTGGCCTGGTTCAGCAGGACTCTACTTACGTTCTTGGGTTCTTATTAAGCTCTTACTGCAACAGAGCTGGGTAGTCTTTGGTCTGGTTGCACTGAGTCATCGATGGAGCCCCCGAGATCAAAGGATGGCAGCCACAATGTGGGAAATAATCCTGCTATCCTCTGCTGAGGCTCAGTGTATTGTTTTTATTTCTCCCAGTCTTCCCCAGCCCCTCTGGATCTTGCTAGGCTCCCAGCTCCTATCATCATCCCTGACATCTGGCCATGCTGACTGTTGCTGGGACTAACAGGAGTTGTGAGTTCAGCAGCATCCAAAGGGTACCATATTAAGCAAGACTTGGATCAAGAATGAGGATGTCCTGAGCTTCAGCAGAAGACCGCATAGAGTTTTCTGAGCCCATTCAGCAACATCAAAACATTAGGAATCTATTTTTTTGTTAGCATGTTATGTAATGTGCTTGTAAATGATTGTCAAGTGAGAAACCTTCACTATAGAACACAAAGACGTGTGAAAAGTATACACTGAATCCCATCAACATCGGGAGCAAAAACGGGGAAGGGAGATGAGATAGAAAAACGGAGGGACAGGCACACTGCTCAGTTCTGGAGCACAGAACTGGATTTGTGTGGAGGAAGCCAGATTCATCCTCTGACATCTCCATTGAAACAGGCATTTCTGGGAAAGACCTCTAAACCTGAGACCACTGGCAGCTCCCACCAATCAGAGGAGATGGTCCAATTCCCAAGCGGTTTCATATGTTCTGATTAGGGATGTAAGAACGAGGGTGATTTCTGTTTCCACCTGCCTTCGTCACATTCAGCATTGTTTCCATTCCACTGCAGTTCAGTTTCCGCCGAATACTATGTTACTCATCTTGGTGTGCACTGTTTAACATACTTATTTAAGTAATTTATGGATTTAATGTCTTGTTTCCACATCTTTCTTATAAATGCTAGGGAAACACAGTATGAATAGTGAGGAACTGCTCATTTATATATATTTTGTGGACTGAAAATGGTGAATACATGTTGGTGTTTGATGGATTTAATTTCTATTCTGGGCATGTGACGAATAAGCAGGCACCAGCATTTTCTGTTTCCATTTTCAATGGACTTCTCTGACATCTCTAGTTCTGATACACTCATTATGAGTCTGCTACACTCCTGTCCTCGAAATCCTGTCTCAAATGTCACTGTAAAAGCAAGCTGCTTTTTAAAGCTACTCGTTTATCCACATCATATACAGCCACGCACAAAGCAATAAATGTCCGAACTCCCATTCCAGCCCAAGAGGAACCCAACAATTCTCTATAAAGGAAAACAGATAGTGTATCAGGACTAGCGTTCTTCTCAAAAGCTTCCCAGGCATATGTAGCACCTTGGCTCGTCTGTGGCAAACAAGTGGTTGCTTCCAGCAGAAGCTTCACTCATTTAGACTGCTGAGTGCCTAAAAAATATGTGGGCAAGCGATATAGTGAGAGATTTTTGTGGATTAGTGTCTTCTAAGGACTTGCAAGCATGGCTGTCAAATGTCAGTACGTGTCCGAAGAACTGTATTTTACTTTTTCTGAGGGGAGGGGGGAGCGGCCATTAGGGATGAGGGACAAATTGTGTTTGGTTTGCATTTAAAGGTGAAAGTACCTAAATTGCACTTTCTGAAACAATACGTGAATCAAAACAGCCGTCCTGCAAAATTCACACCTCGCTGAATTTTGCAACACAGTTCTCTGGGCAAGTGGGGTCAAGTGTGCATAAAAATACATCTGTCAGTGAAAATAATATACAGGCATGCATATTAGGGGACGTCGCTTTGCAAACGTGTGTATTAGGCAAAGTTGCATCCAAAACTGTGTATACTGGGAGTGGCACACGCTAGAATTCTGATCAGTTTTCGTGAAGGCAAATCACAAAGCAATATGAAAATAACTGAACTAAGGATTAGAAATGAAAGAAACTTGAAAACTGCTAGTTTCCATGAAAACTCCTCTCTCTTTATTCATTCATTTTCCTACATTTATATCTTGCCTTTCCTCCAGTCCTGGAACCCAAGGCAGCTTGCATGTGGTTCTCAGGAGGTATCCCATCTAGGCACAGACTGCGTGCCTTCAAAGCATACCCATGCAAATGGCATTTTGCACGGTGGCCCACCAGATGCCTCTGGGAAGCCCGCAAGCAGGGGATGGAGGCAGCAGCCCTCTAGGGTTTGGTTTGGTATTGTTCCCAGCAATGAGTATTGAGAGGATGACTTCTTCTGCACTTGGGGTGTGTGTGTCTGTTTTTAGCCATTGTGTCCAATAGCTACTGATTGGACTCTCCTTTTCTGTAAATTTTCCTAGGACAGGGCTCAGAAACCTGTTGCCCTCTACTTGTTCTTGGGCTCCAACTCTCACCCATCCCCAAATAGCATGGCCGATGGTCAGGAGTGAAGGGAGCCATAGTCCAACAACATCTGGAAGGTCACAGGTTCCCCTTTCCTGGCTTTGGAGGTGTGATACTGAGTGTCACATCCTTGCCATCCTTGTTTCCCCCCTGACCGTATCCTCTGCTCTCCCTTACCATGGCAGGATGGACCGTATGACAGAGGACGCCCTGCGCCTGAATCTCTTGAAGCGGAGCCTGGACCAAGCCGACGAGCGGGATGACGTCCTGGCCAAGAGGCTGAAGATGGAAGGGCATGAGGCCATGGAGCGCCTCAAGATGCTGGCGCTGCTCAAGAGGAAGGACCTGGCGGGCATCGAGGTGCCCCATGAGCTGCCCGTCAAGCAGGATGGCCTGAAGGTCTATGAGGAGAAGCTGAATGGGAACATGAGGCCCCACACGGACAGCCGGTCTTCGGGGAGGCCGGGGAAGGAAAACATCAATGAGGAGCCAGTGGACATGAGCGCAAAGAGAAGGTAGGGAGCCCTTTTGTGTTTGCGTGTATATCTTCCTATATACATAAATATGTAAGGCTGTCATCATGCAGCCCCATTGGAGGATTTGTAGTGCCTTATTCTGGGTTTCCATGAAGAAAAACCAAAGAGACCAAGAAAATTGAGTTTAGTGGTTGCATGGGGTAAGAAAGGAAGCACTAGGGAGTTAATGTGGGGGGAGTGGCAGGGGGTCTTGGTTGGTGAGTGGAACGAGTCAGTGCATGAATGAATGAATGAATGAATATCTATTCCACCTTTCATTCTACAGTCATAGGGCTCTGTACTGAAGATAAAATAAGAACTTCAGTACACTGAGTGGGGTGTAGCAATAAGACAGTGTCGGACTAGGACCTGGGAGAGACCATGGTTCAGACCCTCCACTCAGCCATGAAGCACACTGGGGTGACATTGGGCCAATTGATATCTCTCAGCCGAGCCTACTTTTCAGGGTTCTTGTAAGGACAAAATGAGGAGGGAGAAACCCACATATGCCATGTTGAGCTCCTTGTGGAGGGGAGAGAGCGATACTAATGTAATAATGAGCAAATAATGGAAATGACAGCAGTGTTTTTAAAATGACAGTACAGTTGTGGGAGAAATTCATCAAATCCATCCAAACCATACTACCCTCTCCCTCCAAATGCTTGGCAAAAGAGGTATGTCTTAACATGTCATCTAAAAAGAACAAAGCAGCAAGACATAACCTGGTATGGAGGGAGTTTCAGATTTGTCATTAAGAAGGATAGGAGCACCCTTGGCTCAAGGATCTATTTATCTCCCCCTTTTGTTCTTGTCAATACCGTGCAACCGTGGGGAATGTCTTAAGACTGTGAACATTACATGTCTGAAACTTTGGCAAGCCACTGCCAGCCTGTGTAGACAGCACTGAGCTCGATGGATGAAAGGTCTGACCTGCCTGATGTGGCAAGATTCCCACATGAGATGAGATTTTTTAATGATGCAAATCTAACTCATCACTTCAGAATATCCATGCTTACAATAATCGCAGTCTGCTTATTTAATTTATTTGCTTTGGGTGCCCCTTCCTAGGCCTTTCCTTTTCCCAAAGGCAATGAGGGGAGTTGTTGCCAATCACATTCTGTTCAGTTTTTTTCTTCTTCAGAGGAACACAGTAATTGACAAAGCAGATGTGTTAATGGATCTGGGTCAGGCTTATTTATTTCAGTGGGACTACTCTGAGTAGAACTTATTTGTATAAGACCCAAGGGGCTTCCTCCAGAGCCAGTATTTTGACACCCATCCTTTGTCAATTTCACCTGATTCCAATATGCTATGAAATGTCTCTCAAGTTGTGGTTTTTATATAATTCATTTCACGTGGTGTTCTCATACACAGACGTGTGTGTGTGTGTGTGTGTGTGTAAACACACATATCTCCAGCCCTACCATTATTTATTATATTAATTTAGTAAATGTCTATACCGCCCTTCATCCGAAGATCACTGGGCAGTTTGCAATGCATAGCATAATAACAAACGAAAACAGTTAAAAAGGACATAGAAAAGGCTGTCTCAGGCTGAGTAATAGCAGTGAGGTCCTGGGAGGGGACAGAGTCATGCCTCCTGTGTGGGCCACACACTGTACCTCTGAGCAGACACGGTGCCCTCAGATGGAAGCTGGCATAGGAAGCTGCCTAATACCGAGTCAGGCCCTTGGTCCATCTAGCACAATATTGTCTCCACAGACTGGCAGCGGCTCTCTGGGGTTTCAAGCAGGGGGCATTCCCGGGCCTACCTGGAGATGCTGGGAATTGAACACAAGACCTTCAGCACAGAAAGCTGGTGCTCTGTCACCAAGCTGCAGCTCTTCACTTCACCCCCCAGCCATACCCTGGCTTAGTTCAGTCATGCTGCCGGTAACAGAGGAAGAGCCATTCCAGCCGGTTTCTCCGTGTGAAAGGCAGACATTGCCACCTTGTCCATTGCCTTAGGCGGCAAAAGGCCCTGGACTGGTCCTGCATCAGCATCCCTATGCCGGTTCTTCTTTAGCGAACTCTCAGCCGCTCTGGTATTTTGCTGGAAGGGTTTCCTTGAGTTGATTGCTTTGTTTTGAATGCTGTGCTCAGTGGGCATTGCATAAAAGCATGGGCCCTTGCCTGCTGGATCAGGCCAGTGGCCCCTCTAGTCCAGCATCCTGTTCTCACACTGGCCAACCAAATTGCGAACGGTTGTTTTCCCAGGAGGCCGCACCCGTAGTCTCTTCGCCCCCAGTGCATGGGGACCTCACTACATCCTTCAATCTGCCCGCCCGCCCCTGCCTTTATCACTGGTCCAGGGGGAGGGAACAAGTGTCAACCAGTCCCAAGGTTTGACTGACATGGGCTCCATCTCAAGATGTGAAATCCTGACTCACTCGCGCAGCTCAGAGGCGCAGTGCCAGCCGTGGGAGGGAGCAAAGCGTCTCTAAGGCAGGAAGCGCCACAGGTGCCACTCTGTTTGGCGGGTGGCAGTGCTGATGGCGGCAGCCCAGGCTGCCTGCCTGCCATCTGCTCTTCCGCCCCTGCTCGCCGGTCATCATCATCCTCTTGTTCCCTTTGCACTCGAACAGAAGGATCTTCCGGGGAGCTCGGGGTGCGGGGCTTGGTTAGCAGAAGGCTGTTACCGACTGCTCAAAGAAGACCCCCCCCCCTAAGAACATCAGAAAAGCCCTGCAGCTTAGAGGAGGCAAAGCATAGCCATTATAGATGGTAGCCTCTTTCCTCCTTGAATTTGTCGAATCCTCTTTTAAAGGCATACACCCGTCACCCCTCTCATCAGGCAAGAGGAGAAGGCAGGCGGAATTGGAAGAGCTGGACAGATCAGATCCGCCACAGAGGCTCTCGCTCAGCTGTGTCTCTGTGTTAATCGGGGGTTAGTGGGGTAGTCTATATTTTCCACCCAGGTAAAATAATGCCTGTAGCGACACTTTGCATACGCATCCTTTCCCCAAGACCCCAAAGAACTGGGGAGAGAAGCTCTGCAGTCTCTTTACACTAGGGGCGTGGAAATCTGTGCACTTCCAGAGGGTGTTAGATTTTGGCCGACAGCAGCTAGCATGGGCAGTGGTTAGGGCTGATGGAAGTTAAGAAGCAGAAGGACAGGCATTGCATTGATAAAGAACATAAGAAGAGCCCTGCAGGATCAGGCCAGTGGCCCATCTAGTCCAGCGCCCTGTTCTTGCAGTGGCCAGCCAGATCCCCGTGGGAAACCCCCAGGCAGGACGCCGAGCACAAGAGCACTTAGCTCTCCTGCATTTTCCAGGAACTAGGATTCAAAAGCACTGCGGCCTCTGGCCGTGGAGGCAGAGCACAGCCATTGTGGGTAGTAGCCATTGATAGCTTTCTCTTTCGTGAATTTGTCCAGTCCTCTTTTAAAGCCGTCCTGGTTGGCGGCCACCACTGTCTTCTGTGAGGGCAAGTTCATAGCTCAGCTATGCACCATGTGAAGAAGTTGTAGTGGAGGGTTGCTTTTTGAACTCGAACAATATGGTGCCCTTCAGGTCTGCCTGGAGTCCCATCATCCACGGTGACCCCCTGGCTCATGCTGACTGCTGGGGCTGATGGGAACAGGGAGTCCAGCGTGCTCCAGAGAGCCACAGTTCTCCCACCCCCTTGCAAATCCTTTGCTTTCTGTGAAAGGCTGAGGGTTACAGAGCAGGTTGGGATCTGTGTGAACCTATGGGTTCTGAAAATAGCCTTTTCAGGCACTCAGTCTCCTTTCAGAGTGGCATTTTCCCTCGCTTGAGATTGATTAAAGTTTAGTGTGCTTGACGCTTTGTTCCACCCGCCCCCCTCCTGAAGTGTGACATAAAGCCATCTGTGCTGGGGGAGAGCTGTGCAACGTTGGCCACACCAGTCCCACTTTCCTGTAGAGAGAGGGAGGGAAAAAATCTAAGATCCCTGTCAAAGGAAGAAATAATTGCAAGGAGTTGGTTCCCCCCTCAGAAAAAAAAGCTTCAACAAAAATATGATGACTGAAAGGCTAAGGACCCGATTACAGTTTTCATAAACCACGAAGTGATTTCATGGCATGAAGTGAGTAGGCAAAGCTTATGACACAGATTGGGATTGAAGCAGGCCAAATCCTACTCAGAGTAAGACCGTTGATGGATTCTAGTTCATCATGGCCATGATTTTGATGGGTCTAGTCTAGAGTAGGATTTAGCTGGATGCAATCCGTTATACCGAAATGTAATCCGTCTCATTGCTTGTGGAGCTTCAGTGTGCTTGAAGTTAACGTGTCCGTCTTCTGACTGTACGGAGCTCTGTGTGTGCACTGGTGTCGTCTTCCAGTTTCATACCTGAGGCACAGTGCATGCTAATGCCTTGAAGCCGAGGCCTGTAGCTCTTGTCAGGATCCTAAGAAGTGCAGCTCTCATCTAGAGGCTTACAAGAGCCCCTTGGGCTTCCATCCCTCATTGTGTCAGAGAAAAGTTTGAAAAGCATGGAGGGCATCATTTGGGCGTCATGGTGGCAGAGGTTTTGAAAATGTATGGCCCCTGTATCAGTTGGTAGAATATTGTGCAGGGTTCCTTATAACCTGGAATTCCACCTTTTCAGAATTTCCTCTTTAGTGGGAGCATGCATCTAGTTCTCTAGGGAATGCTGCAAATGTGTGAAAACAGAAAAGTTGTGGCTTTCGAGGCTTAGTACAAGGGGAATATGTGGCCGTGTGCACATTACCCTTTACTCTTCATCCAGTGCTCTCCCACTGCTGGTTTCTGAAGCCAAGCACACATGACACGAGCCAAATGCCGTATGTATCCTGTACTCTCTTGAGAAGTCCTGCTGTTCGGTGTGCTTTCCCTCAAACCTGCTTCCATCCGATTTGAAAAAGTAACTCACCGTTAAGCTTGTGAGGTGTGTCCATTTGAGACAGCCATTGAGCATGCTCAGATGACAGCTTCACTTAATAGGAGTTTTGGGAGGAGTTGCAGGCCTAGGGAAACAAATCAGGTAATGCACGTCAGGTGAAGGGACCCCTGTCAGCGGCCAGCTGTGTATGACAGTGTTAAAATGTGACTTGAAATGTAGGGGGGGCAAGGAGAGAATGATCTCCCTGTGTTTCAGTATGCTAATGTGTACATCGCCTGTGTGTCTGATGCTTAGTGCATGGCGGGATATGCATGTTCATGAGCCCGCTCTGCCCAGCCCTCCATCTCTCCTTTAGCCCCATTCCTAGTTGTTCTGCTCCTCCCTTTCAACTGTTCCTCTCTAGTATTTGAGGCACACACACCCTCCCAGCCTTAATTTTACAAAAGCCCTAGTCGTGTGCACAAAATAAACTGTGCCAATAGCATAAATTTACACACAATGCCCATTGGTCAGCCAAAGCCAAGGGCAGAGACAATCTTCCTGTTACAACGCTGATTTTGGGAGGGGGGTTAATTGCCAACAAAAAAAGCCCTGTGTGATGTCATAAAGCATGGCAGCAGCGCTTGGTTACCGCTGGATGACATCGCCCCGTCTCCGAGTGACAGGAAGTGGCGGCCGCTCCTGGTTGCCCAGCGATTCCACTTCCAGGTCACTGTTTGACCCAGACCCTGCTTACAAATCCCTTCCTGAAAGGGAGAATCTTTCCAAGGTTGCGATGAGTATGGAGTTCAGGTATATCCTCTTTCCTTGTGAAAACTCTGGGGCTTCTCTTATAACTCCCATTTTCTTTATTTTGCAGTCTCTCTAGTTTAAAATTTCTTGCCACACGCCCTTTCTGGCTTTTCATGGAGCATTCCCCTTAGAATCAGTCTTCCTCATTGCTCCCTCCCCCCGTTTTTGTTGCGCAGCTCCTTCAGAGGGACCAGAAATATTCATGGTGCCTGGCTTGTTCATCTCCTAGAAAATCTAATTCCCTGCTTGAACCAAATTAATTGGCCAACTACATATTAATTGAGGATTAGAGGTTGACCTCCTGTCAGTTAATTGGTGGGGTTAACAAGCAAATACCCCTGAATTCAGGACACACTGGCTTGTCTCCCTCTTGCACCAAATTTTAATATAAAGCAGAATCTTGAAAATGTGACTTCTTATTCCTGTTTGAATAAGAGTAGCAGCTAATTTTCACTCTTTCCTGGTGGAAGGAGCCTGGCTTGCAAACAAATCCACAAGCGTCACTCTCCTACTCAGCTAGG
Organism: Podarcis siculus; assembly: GCA_034642415.1. Classification (NCBI taxonomy): domain Eukaryota; kingdom Metazoa; phylum Chordata; class Lepidosauria; order Squamata; family Lacertidae; genus Podarcis; species Podarcis siculus. Next base: position 28,777,355 of record JAXCMG010000019.1, on the reverse strand, counting down.
CTAGCAATATGTGGAGTGACAGGAAGGAGCCATTTTTGGTCACACACACGCGCACACACCTCTGATTGCCTGAAGGCCACACTAACTCGCCACAGGTGACTAGCTTAAATGACAGTTTGCAAGGCTGGTTTTCTTTCAGTGCAATGAAATCATGGGCAGCCAAAAATCAATGGAGCTCAGCTGGCAATAGGTTGACTGCCTGGTCCAGCCTTAGGGCTCTTCTCATGTTATTCATGGCTAAGGAAAGGGTTTCTGTGATTTCTTATTGAATGCTGTGGCACTCACATGGGGCCTGCAGTCTGGATCTGTACCAGCCTAATATGCCTCTGAATCACAGGTGGGGAAGGTGGCCGTTGAACTTGGGTCCTTACGGCAAACTTCCCACTGTGGTATCTGCTTGGCCGCTGTGAGAGTGGGACACTGGCCGAGATGGGCCCTTTTGGCCTGATCCCAGCAGCAGGGGTCTTCTTAACATTCTTAGAACCTGTCGTGATTCCGCATGATGTGCGCAGGAAAGCTCTTGGCGTCAGAGAGTGTGTGGTGCCTCTGACATATCCACTGAGAGCGTCTCAAGGCTAGGAAGGATCCCTGTCACGGGGCCACATTCGCTGCACACACAGCCAGCATACCCATGTTGCTTTCTCACTGTCAGGTGTTTACAAATTCAGCCTTCTTGATCAGACTTTCAGTCCACCCACCAATGCAATTGAGTATCCCAGTCAGTATTGCAGCAGAGAAGTGTAAGGAAATAGACACGAAAGAGAAGGCTATAGAGCCAAGGATCTGTCCTGGGTAGAGATGAGCCCCAGTGTTTGCTGTCTCCATGGCTTTCTGCATCAGGGTTGGGCAGCCTCCAGCCTGGAGAGGGGGAGAAAAGGTGGCCCTTAGGACTCTTCCCCAGCCACACACCTCTCCCTGTGCATTGCCCTGGGCCTTGCTTCACTCTCTTTGAGTGTTTTTGCCCATCTGGAATGTCTCTTTGAACTCTGAAAAATTAAAACAGGGATGGAGAACTTGTGAGGCCTTCCAGGCATTGTCAGACTCCCAACTCCCATCAGCCCCAGCTGATGTTCGGCATTAATAACGTCTGAAGGGCCAAAGGGTCCCCTTCCCTGCGTTACAGACTGTGGGTCACTTTGAGAGAGAGAAGTGTGCAACTCAGCATCTTTCTCATAATTCCCCATCCTTTTCTTTTTTAATTCAGCAGTGACCAGGACAGGGGACGGCTCACCCCCTCGCCAGACATCATTGTCCTTTCTGATAATGAGGCCTCCAGTCCCCGCTCCAGTTCCCGCATGGAAGAGAGGCTCAAGGCTGCCAATCTGGAAATGTTCAAGGTAAGTTGCCCCTCAGGCCAAGGGACTGAGCACATCCTTAAGCTGCGAAAGAGTGAGTGCAAGTTCTCGGGCCACACAGATCGCTTCTTCAGGCGGCTGTTTGAAGCTTCAGGTGGCTCATTTTGAAGCTACAGCAAAGTGTCTTCGTAGGCTGCATTCATGCAACAGGTTTAAGGTGCTATGACACCACTTTTAAATGCCCCCACCCACCCAAGAAGTCTGGGAGCTGTAGTTTGTTGAGGTGCTGAGAGTCATTAGCAGGCCCCTTGGTTCCCTTACAGGAGGTACAATTCCCAGAGTTTCCTGAGAAGAAGAGGGATTGATTGTTAAACCCCTCTGAGAATTATAGCTGCATAATTCCTGGCAGAACAGGGGATGTGTCCATTCTCCAAATGGACTGCAAATCCCATCAGACCTGGGCAGCATGGCAGAGCTGGAGTCCCATCATCCCTAGCCATGGTGACCATGGTGGCCGCAGCCGAAGAGTGGTGCTTCCAAACCAAGCAGTCCTGCTTGATGGGTGTGGTGTCTCTTAACCCTCCTTTCTCCCTCTCCTCCACCACCACAGGGCAAAGGCATTGAGGAGAGGCAGCAGCTCATCAAGCAGCTGCGGGACGAGCTGCGGCTGGAGGAGGCCCGGCTGGTGCTGCTGAAGAAGCTACGGCAGAGCCAGCTGCAGAAGGAGAACGTGGTGCAAAAGGTAAGGCTGGGGTGGGGCCATTCTGCCGAAACACAGGAGGGCACCCAGGCTTCCCACCAGGGCACAACACTGGGCTTGGAAATGTCAGCTGCCGCATTGGATCCGTCCGTCACCCTTTGCTCATTGGAGCAAGGAGACCGTGGGTGTGTGATGCTGATTTCCCTCTCTGTATATGGAGATTCTCAGAAGCATCACCCAGAAGTAGCCAGGGACCATTGGGAACTGGTAGGGCAGAAGGCAAGGAGCCCAACAGCAGGTGGCACCAGAGAGCCGATGGCAAGCAGAGCCATCAAATTGTTATTTTGTTCCCCATCCTCCTCCTCTCCTCCCTGCTGAGTTCTACAAAGGTAGAATGGAGACGGGGGGGGAGGGGACGAGACAACCAAGACTACCCTCTGAGCTTGTTGTGAGGCTGGGAGCTGGCTGAGATTGGGGAAGGGGGCAGTGCCCCATTTGCCCAAGCAGACTAGTCTCCACTGGCATCGCCAGTCCCTGCAATGCATGCTCTCCCGCAGTCTCTTGGGACCTGACTGACAGGGCAGTCCAGGGGCCTATTAACTGGACTGCCCCACCATTGCAAAGGGGGTGCACCTCCCCATTACTCCAGAAGTGTAAGTTTTATCTTTGTATAAAGTGAACTTTGCCTCCAGTTTTGAGCCAACAAAACTCTGCTCCAGAGATGGAGAGCTTTAGAGCATCCCAATCACTCGAGTCTCCCTATTTTCTTTCTCTCCTCTAGACTCCGGTTGTCCAAAACGCAGCATCTATTGTCCAGCCATCTCCTGCCCATGTTGGACAGCAGGCTCTGTCCAAACTTCCCTCCCGGCCTGGAGCTCAAGGGGTTGAGCCCCAAAACCTCCGAACATTACAGGTAAGAGGCCTGCAACATGGCAGCGTGTCCCCTTCTGTGTCCCATCTCTTGAGCGCCTCTTACCTGGCTGTAAATGGAGGTGGTGCCTCATTTGTTCCTGCCTCTTCTCTCATCTACCATGCCACAGAGCAGCAAAGCGGATTTTTCCGTTTAGCACAGGGGCAACAAACCTCCATCCCATGAGTCTGATTGGGCCTAGGCATGCTCACCTGCCCTAGAGCAGGTAGGGAGGTAAAGGCAGAGCTTTTCCGGATCGACTGCTCCCCTCGTAAAGCAGTTCCCAGGAAGCCTTTTGCCTGTGCTGTTCAAACCAGATCAAATCCTTTATTATGCATTCGCATACCCACTAAGAGCATGCTGGAAATAAAAGCATGAGCAGTGAAACATGTTCTTGCTTAAAATACAATACAATGCAAGGGATAAAAGCATACATACATCTAAAATACTATAGGCTGCAAATGATGAAAAACGTAAGATGCAAATTGGAATTAAAATGAAAGTATCATCTTACGAGAACTTTGAACCCGAGCAACTTGATTTCTAACCGTACTGAGGGAGTCTGTTGATTGACAGGTGGGTGGCTCCACCCACCTGTCAAACTTGATGCACTGGGGCGTGGGGGGATATAAAGGATCTGGCCTGCCAGCCAGATCCAATTGCCCATCCCTGCTTCATAGGTCTGTCCAGCTGCTTCCAAGAAATCCCTCCCTCCGGCATCATTGTCGCAGTTCCCAGAAGTCCATCAGTGCTGTGCTGACCTTTATTTTTCTGTGCAAACTCCACCAAGTTGGAAGAAAGGGCCATGACCCTTTTTACTGGAATGGAAACCATGCCAAGTCGCTCAGGAGCAGCACAGGGGTGGTTTTCCTGGGAAGCTATTTTTCTTCAAAAGTCAGTTTATGAAGACCTACCTGCGCACCCATGCCTCCGGCTGTCCCTGTAGAAAATGCCACAGTTCAAAGGACTGGAAATCAGTAGCGCAGTTTTCATTTTCGGGAAAGGTTTTTAAAGGACTTTTGGCTCACGGCCCTGGCCTGGCATGGGGATAAGGGGGTTAGGGCACCTATCCTATGAGGAAAGGGGGAGCTGCTGTATACCTGAATCTCCCAAGTAAAGCTGAGAAAGAGCTCTTGTCCGTCAGCGTCAACAACACTGAGCTGCGTGGACTCAGGATAAGGCAGCTTCCGATTTAAATCAGCCAGTTATCTGATGAGGCTAGAATAGTAGCTGTAGTTTGGATGGGTGCACGTGCTTTGCAGACAAGAGGTCCCAAGTTCAGGCTGCCAGTGGGGTATAGATCAGCCTTCCCTAACCTGCTTTGAGCCCCAGGTCCCAGCTACGCCCTACTGGGAATGGCATAGGGATGTGCTTTGTAGATGGACCTGCTGCACCGCAGAAGAAGTTGCAAATCTCGCCTTTGTTCCATGCTCTCCACCTCTCTAAAACACACGCTCTTCTCCTCTTTGGGGCAGGGTCACAGCGTCATCCGGTCCGCCACCAACACGACCCTCCCCCACATGCTTATGTCGCAGCGCGTCATCGCACCAAACCCCGCCCAGCTCCAAGGGCAACGTGTCCCTCCGAAACCGGGCCTCATCCGCACCACCACTCCGAGCATGAGCCCCGCCATCAGCTACCAGCCAGTGAGTAAAGCAACCCGGAAAGCGTGGGAAGACCAGTGGGCCTTATCTTCTTACATAGCCACCTTGCCCACGCAGCAGTTTGAAACCTCTGTTTTTGTGGCGACAAATTGCGGGTGGGACTTTGTGCAGCTGAGGACAGTATTTCCACAATGTTAACCTCAGCGGAGGGAGGGGCCAGAGACAAAAGTGGGTCGAGCAATGGGTGTATAGATCACCTTTGTACAGTAAGCTAGGTTTTATTTATTTATTAAGGGAGATGGGTGGCCCTGTGGTCTAAACCACCTGAGCCTCTTGGGCTTGTCGATCAGAAGATTAGTGGTTCAAATCCCCGCAACAGAGTGAGCTCCCATTGCTCTGTCCCAGCTCCTGCCAACCTAGCAGTTTGAAAGCACACCAGTACAAGTAGATAAATAGGTGCCCCTGCGGCGGGCAGGTAAACTGTGTTTCCATGCTCTCTATTTTCCGTTACGGTGTCCCGTTGCGCCAGAAGCGGTTTAGTCACGCTGGCCACATGACCCGGAAAGCTGTCTGTGGACAAACGCTTGCTCCCTTGGCCTGAAAGCGAGATGAGTGCCACAACCCCATAGTCTCCTTTGACTGGACTTAACTGTCCAGGGGTTGTTTACTTATTTATTTATTTTTATTTTAGCTATTTATTTATTAAGTTTGTGTGATCAGTTGAAGGCCACATTGCAGACAGGCAAAAGCACTCAAGGAGGGTGTGAAGCAGGGCTGCTGGTGAGGGGGCATGGCCTGTAGTGAAGGGGCATGGCCTGGAGAGAGTCCCAAAGGTCAGAGAGAAAAGCCTTGGTGGGCCGCACACCTTTAACATTTTCTTTCTTGTCCCCTCTACTCTCCTGCGCCTTTCCTCCGCAGCAGTCCAGCTCGGCCGTCCCCTGCCAGCGCACCACGTCATCCGCCATCTACATGAACCTTGCCTCCCACATCCAGCCGGGCACGGTGAACCGGGTGTCGTCACCCCTGCCCAGCCCCAGCGCGCTCAACGACGCCGCCAACTCCCAGGCGGCCGCCAAGCTCGCCTTGCGCAAGCAACTGGAAAAGACCCTCCTGGAGATCCCGCCCCCCAAACCGCCCGCCCCTTTGCTCCACTTCCTGCCCAGCGCAGCCAACAGCGAGTTCATCTACATGGTGGGGCTGGAGGAGGTGGTGCAGAGCGTCATTGACAGCCAAGGTAAAGGCCAGTGTCAGGGGCGAGGGCTGCAGTATAGGCAGTGCAACTGGGTTGAGAAAGGGTGTCAGAAGGAAATGAGCTGGAAATCCCGTTTCCCATGCCTCCTGATTCAGGGGACACGGGGAACTAGCCTATTGCTGTCCGCCTGATGGAGCCGTCCTGTCACAGATAAAACTGTTTTAGTTATTGGTACGCTTTTAAGATTTTTTAAATCCAAAAACATTATTATTCTGCTCCAGGGTAGCCTGACAATAGAGGCAAACTGGGCCACACTCACTCACGTTTGTCCCCCTCCCCCCTTTTTCTTTGCATAAATGAGGCTGCATTTTAATGTTTTAATGTTGTATTTTAATCTTGTTTTTAAGTTGTATTCATTCAGCTTGTTTTTATTATTATTTGTTAGCCACCCTGAGCCCAGCCTTGGCTGGGGAGGGCGGGGTATAAATAAAATTTATTATTTATTATTATTATAAATGAATGTTTAGCTTGTGCTAAAAGTCGTTGAAATTCTGAACCCTGGAGGTCTTCTCCGCACCCCCTTGGCCTGGAACGGTTCCTGAGAGAAAGGTCCCCCTTCCTTTGTGTGATGCATCTTCTTCTACCCCTCTTTCCCAGGCAAAGGTTGTGCTTCCCTCTTGCGAGTGGAGCCCTTTGTTTGCGCCCAGTGCCGCACAGACTTCACCCCGCACTGGAAGCAGGAGAAGAACGGCAAGATCCTGTGTGAGCAGTGCATGACCTCCAACCAGAAGAAGGCGCTTAAGGCTGAGCACACCAACCGGCTGAAGAACGCCTTTGTCAAAGCTCTGCAGCAAGAGCAGGTGGGTCCCTGTTGCCCTGTCGGAGGGAGGGAGGGAAGCGGGGTGAATCCAGGTGGACTGGAAGAGGTGTGTGCTTCCTGTCCCTCTGAAGAAGAGACATAGCTCAGTGTCAGAGCTCTGCAACTAGAAGGTGCCAGGATCATTCCCCAATGGCACCTCCACAATGGGCAAAGAGGTTTCCTGAATGAAACCCTGGCAAGTTGCTTTCCCTCAGTTTGGGCAACACTGAGCTCAGTGAACTCAGTATTAGGCAGCTTCCCATGTTCCTCATTGCTCAACGTACATTTTGAAGGGCTGTAGCTCAGTGGTAGAGCATTTGCTTTGCACGTGGAAAGATCTGGGTTCAATCCTCAGCATCCTCAGGTAGGGCTGGGCACAGATCCTTGTCTGAAACCATAGAGAGCTATTCAGTGTCAACAGCACTATGCTAGGTGGATCCAGTCGTCCATTGACTCTTTATAAGGCAACTTTACAAGGTCCCTGTTGAATTCTTCACCCCTGTTTCCCCCTTGCACATTTATTCAGCACGAATAAAGAGTTTTGGAAACCAACTTTGAAACAGTCATCATAGCTTCCCCTTTTTCTTGACCCTGACCTCTTGGGTCTCTGGGAATTGTAGTTTGGGGAGACAGCAGTCCCCTGAAATGAATGCATGGGGTTAGATCAGCAAGATTCACTCCCAAGGAAAACCAGCAGTGGAAAGCTAGGTTTTTCAGGCCTTCTCGAATGCCAGAACTGAGCAAGTATTAGCTGGAAGAGAGCCCCACCAGCAGAAAGGCCCCATCTCATGCGCTCACCAAACTAGCCTGTTTCAGTAGCTGGCACACAAACCGGGCCATGGATATTGGACTGCAGGCAGGGGGTCATCCGAATGCAGGTTGTTTGCAGGGAGGGTGGGCGGCCTGTGTGCCGCCAGATAACAGCCACACGGCCCAACTCATGACCAGCCTCTTCTTTTTCCCTCCGGCAGGAGATAGAGCAGCGGTTGCAGCAGCAGGCAGCGTTGTCCCCCACCGCCACTCCCGCCAGCGTGTCCAGCGTTAGCAAACAGGAAAGCATCATGCGACATCACACACTCCGCCAGGTGAGAAGCCCTTCCTCGCCCAGCCCCTTCTGGCAAAGTGGCCCCTTTCGCATCCCACAGCTGCCAGCTGTTCGGCTACCCCCTCCCCTCAAAACAGCCTTCTGATCTTGTCTCCCGGGCAGCCCATTCCCCTCCCCTCCAAAAGTGAAAGGTTGTTCTCGTGTGATGTGGGGGGGGGGAGAGCATTCAATCCGAACATTCAGCAGATGCAGAAGTTTTGTGGCGTGCTTCTGAAACTTTGCCGGCCGCTCACTGACAGACCCCCTCAAAACAACCTTCAGCGAAGGAACGGAGGATGGCAGGCTGGTCCTGCTGTAACGATAGTTAAATGGACAGGACTAGGTAAAATGAAGCGAAGGAAGGTTTGAGAGATCGTGAGATACGTGATTTATGATACGTATGAAGCAGCAGGGGTTTTTTTATACCCTTTCTCTGCTGCGAGAGTTCCACGTTTTGGAATGATGGAATATTGGAAAAACCTATCTGAAAATAGATTAAGTTTAATAATACACCGCTAAATAATACAATTCAATGTATTCCGATAGGTAGCTGTGTTGGTCTGACGCAGTCAAAATAAAAAATACTAAGGTGCTACTGGACATTTTTTAAAATTTATTTCTAATTCAATGTATGTTTGTTTTTATATTGATGGTGTAATCATAATTATTCCTACCATATTTTTGTGATTGTCAGTTGTTTGGAACTGTTTTTAATCTTGTTTTAATCTTTAATTGTTGTTAACCCACCCTGTGGCCTTAGGTAGGGCGAAGGGCAGGTAATTGATAATGCATTGTGTGTGTGTGTGTGTGTGTGAGAGAGAGAGAGAGAGAGAGAGAGAGAGAGAGAGAGAGAGAGAGAAAACAAACACTGGAGGGTGGTCCATTAAAGTGAATGGGGTGCTGTCCCACCAGCTTCAGCCAGCCCCCACCTGCCTGCCTTCACAACCGGTCCAGGGGTGGTTTCGCTCTGCCTGCCATTGGCTCCACTTACTTTTGGTTCCCTTCCTTCTTCCCCACCAGTTCCAGAAATCACGCCTCCTTTATTGGATGTATTTGCTAAATTGAATAGCAATAGTATTATTGAAAAACCAAATGCAGCAGAGCTTTGAAAACCCTGTGTGTCTTGTTCAAACATTTATCTTAACCCTCCACACAAAATTATTATGCAGTCTTCTTATTCCTGTCCACTGAAAACATGTCTGGTTGCATGCTGAGTAATTCTTATCGGCAGAAAACGAATCTCCAACTCAGCACTGTGAAGCGCTAAATACTGAGTGGAGTTTGGACCCAATACTTTTATTTGTTTGTGCCCCACTCATTTTCCTGCTGTTCTGTTTCCTCTGTCCCCCCCTCCAGGCACCGCAACCCCAGAGCACCCTGCAGCGTGGCATCCCCACCTCGGCCCGCTCCATGCTGTCCAACTTTGCGCAGGCCCCACAGCTTTCCGTGGCAGGAGGCCTTCTCGGCATGCCAGGTAGAGTCTTCCAGAATTTGGGGGGTGGGGGCAGAGATGCGCAGAGGACCCTGCCTCAATATATAGCCTGCCCTCTGCCAGCCAATCCCAGTGGAGGCCCCACAGGAAGGGATCCTTCAGCCCTCAGAAGAGAAAATGGGTTGCCCTGATTGGGGGGGCCAGTTTTTGGGTGGCTGGTACACATTCAGACCACATGGCTGAACCTTTGTTCAGGGGGCGTCCATCATAGTGAGGGCCAGATAGGAAGGGAAAACCAGTGTATTGCAAGACACACGGAGACATAAATCCCTGTGCCTCAGGGCAAGGGGGGAGTCAGTCTCTCTCTCTTACATGCATTGAATAATGCAAATGACGCGGACAATTTTGTTGAAATATGGCATCCTTTTATAGAATACTTTGCCAATACCCCTGAAGAATTGCCACTACTGAAATCATAGATTGAACTTTAGCAAACTTAACTAGATGGATCTATCCTGGAGTGGGGAGTGGGAGTCGAGTTGGGGTACTTGTATCTTTTTGCTCTTTTCTGTAATTGTTATATATCGGAAATTTTAAAAATTTATTCTTTTTAAAAAAAGACAGGAAATGCAAAGGGGGCACGTTTCAGCTAGGCAAAAGAAGGGTGGAAATCGGGGCTGGTGATGAGATAGGGAGGGGGCACGCTTGGCCCCTGGCCCTGAGGTTCCCCACCCACACATGAGACACATTCCCAGGAGAAGAATCGGCTGCCTGCGCCTCTTAGCAGAAACGTTCCTCCCTCTTCCTCTTCCCAGGTGTCAACATCGCTTACCTGAACGCCGGGATCGGGGGCCACAAAGCGTCGAGCCTGGCGGACCGGCAGCGGGAGTACCTTTTAGATATGATCCCGCCACGCTCTATATCGCAGTCCATCAGCGGGCAGAAATAACGCCAGCTGCGCCCCCCCTCCCCCCCCTTTCCCCCCCCACCTGATCCCCCCCCCTCATCCGTCGCATGCAGTGCCTGTACTGGTGCCTACCATATGTGGAGGAAAAGACAAAAAACGAAAAAAGACAAAAAAGAAGACGACAAAAAAAAAACCACAAAAAATGAGAAAAAAAGACAAGAACATTTAAAAAAAAAACACTTCAGTGACCTGCCCTCTTCCGGAACCAACTCTCCCTCCCGCTCCTCTTCTCATCTCCGGATTTTGTTGGCGGGGAGAGGCCAGGCGCCCCCGTCCCTCCTCCCTCCCTCCTTCGCTCCGTTCCCGAGGTCAGAACGCGTCTGCTTGGATCCTGCACTATACACTATGTTAATGCTTTGTTTTACGCTCCCTTTTATTTTATTTTTTAATTTGTAATGATAACGCGTAGAATTTTTAAACTTGTTGTGTTCTTATTTTTATTTCCCTTTGGCTTAAAACGGACGGCTGAGAGAGAGAGCGCACCTTTTCTTTTTTGTTTCTTTTTTTAAAAAAGGAAATCTTTCTTGAGACTTTGAAAGGCTCCTCCTCCCGAAAGCTGATCGGGGCTGACTCAGGGCTTTCGGCAGAGTTCTTCCAGGGGCACCCCAAGGTGGGGAGGTGTAGGCCACCCCCATGGGTGTGGCCGACCATCTAGAAGGCACAGCCCTGGAAGCCGACGGCGTCTCAGAGAGTCATCCCTGGTTTGGGTGGGTTTCTTTGTTTCCAAAGGAGTGGGCTAGCGGGGCATGAGCTGGCCGTTGGCAGAGCAGGGCACGTGTCTCTGAAACGTCCGTGCCAGGGAACAGACACCGCCTACGCCCTTGGAGACGGGCCTCCGAAGACGAACTCTGCTGGGTGCTTTCAAACGCTCTGGCTCTCTTCACCCCTCTGAGCTGTTGGCTTCCCCCAAGCCTGCCACCCTCTCCGGTCTCTGTTACACCGCCCCTTTCCCAGACCAAAAGAGCTCCTGGCGTCATGTCGGTTCCCCAAAATGTTTCTCCGCGGAGCCATCTCTTCGCTCGTCTCTCCTGTGCCGTTCATGCCGCGGAGGCCGCCATTGACGGGCCAGGAACATCTTGCAGTGTTGCGTCGGCGGAGGATACCAGGACGTGTAACCGGCCTTCTCTGCCCACCCTTCAGTTGCCGGGGGAGCTTCAGCGAGAGAGAGAGCGCCAAATGTTTCAAGGTCCGCCACTGCCACCCGAGCCCTCGAGATCAGCCCCGGAGGCGTTTCCCTGACATCGGACCCTCGCGAGCGGAGAGCGAATTGCTCAGTCACACCCCAGGCGGCTGTAGGAGCTGTTTGAGCTGTACTCCACCCTGCTCTGCTTTGTTTAAATTTTCTGCTTTTTCTGCTCTGCTCCTCCAGTCGTGTCTCCAGTCTGAAGCGATGGGGAGGGAAAGGGAGCGTCCCTCTCTCCCTCTCGGGGTTCCCCCTCCCCGCCGGTCTTTTTTCACTCACGTCCCCCTTTCAGAAGCACTGAATCAAGGACCCCAAAGCCCCTGAACTTGCGCACACAGGCATCCCAGCCGGCACTCCCCACCAGGTCTGCGGTATCCCCTCCCCACGCCTGTGCTTCCTCTCTTCTCCCCCCCCCCAATCACTGAGCACTTAACAAAGAAACAGAGGTGGGGGGAACCGCCCATGCGTTGGGAGGGGCCGCCAGATACTTTTCATAAGCTAGCAGCAGGTTAGCATTGCAGGTGTGTGTAGATCAGGATAGCTAACTCTGAGGTTCCCCCGCTCTGATGTTGCCAGGCCAATTGTCCCATCATCCCTGGGTTATGGTCCAAGCTCCCTGGGGCTGGTGGGAGTTGGTGTCTGGCTGCATCTTTAAGGGCCACGAGGTTAACTATCAATATATACATGTGTATATATACACACACACACGCAAGACACACAACCCAATAGTTTCCGTTTCCCTGGAAAGCTTTTTCTTTTCACTCCAGGTTCCTTCCGACTGTCGCAATGCCGGAAGAAAGGTTTCCTTTGGAAACAAAAACAAAACTTTGGCTGCATCTTAAGATATCTCCTCCACGTGCTACACCCTTCCTTGCCTCCTTGAGGACCCCGACTCCTCGCCCACCCTCCCCAATTTGCTTAAATTGGATCTACGATCTTCCCTCACCCCAAAACAAGTGCCATTGTCCTCCCCTTCCCCCTTTAGAATCGGGCGTTGCCAGGTGTGAACCAGTTCCAGCCACCTAGTGTTATTGGGGAGGGGCGGGTATCCTTTGGGTCTTGTGTTGTTGTTTTCTATTAAAAAATATTAATAAGGTGATGTAAGAAATGTGCAATAATTATTGCCTCTGCCTTTCAGGGCCCAGGCAGAGGCTTTGGTGGCAAGCATTGAATGGTAGCAAACCAGCCACTACTTTGGAGTTTTTGGGGTGGGAGGGCAAGGATTAGCCACTCCCCCCCTCCCCACCGCCATCACCACACTGGGGGGGCATATATGGCTTTGGCAGTAGGGCAGAGGACTCCCCCCACCCCCTGGAAGAATCCTGCCTATTGAATCAGTGCTTGTCTCATTCTCTGGCTCCTGCCAGTCTTTCCCTACCACAAAGGGTGACCCCCAACAAAGTTCTGCTCCAATGAGGCTCCTTGAAATGAATGGACTTAAGCTGGTCATCTCCCACCCACCAGGGCTGTTCTAAAAACTAGTAACGACCCAAAGTTTGCTGTTGTAGATCATCCAGCCAGAACTTGTTCTCTTCTACACTGTTTCTGTTGGGACCACCTTTTGCCCTGCCTGCAAAATGTCCCTATCCAAAAGGAGCCTGGAAGTCTGCTCAGCAGACCAGCCCAAGGACCACAGAAGAGGGTCTTCCCTGTGGCATTAGCAGCCAGCCTCCTTGCAGAATAAATTCGCTCCTGGCTCAAACTTTCCAGGTTGGCAAAGATTTCTCCTTTTTTTGGAAGCAGGTGTTTTGGGATGAGGTAGAGGCACTGATCTAGGAAGGATTTCTTCTTCACCTCTTTTTTTCCCCTCTCTCTCTCTTTAGCACAGAGAGGGGAAGAATGGAGGGGGGCATTTCTATAGGGGAGAGTGGGGAGACCGCCCTACCTTGCGCACTCAGGCAGGTAACTCCACTTTCGCTTCCCCCGGGAGCGCGCCTCTTTAGCATAGAGCAGGATCGTGGCCCTTTGGCACTTCTGCCCAGTGGCTGGACCTACTCAGCCAATTTGGAGCTGGTTGGGGGGGGGCTTGGCTCCCCACCCCCTCAATCCCCCTCTTTACAACAATGTCCCTTCCCAGGATGCAATATTTGCCTGCGGTGGACACACAGCTTCCCTCCTTTCCACCCCCCCCATAAATCCCTTACTTTAAAATTGATTCCCATCTTCCTACTTTCCTAAAGCCAACAAATGTCTTTCTCTCACATATACACACACAAACCCATTTCTCTCTTTGTTTTTCTGAGGGGGCGGGGGGGGGTGTAATGTAGAAAACCATCCTTTTTCATGGTACAGAATTAAGGGTTTCCTTTTCCATCTTATGGGTTTTTTTCCCCTCTCTCTCTTTTCCAGATTAGTCATACGTGCTTTGTGGTTGATGCTGTTTTTATTTTTCTCCCGCGTTTCTTCCATGGGGGGTGGGGATGGGGGTGGGAGGAGAAGTGTAACTCGCCTCCCTCGGCCTCTGTTTCACTCCCCCTGCCCCACAACCTCGGTTTCCTCTCCTTCCCCCCATTTTTTTCGCTCCCTTTCTCCTCCCCCACCCCCACCCCCGACGAGCTCTTCTTAGCTTAACAATACTTGCTGCCGAAACGTTATAACTAAAGACTTTTCTTCGTTGTATATAAGCTATTTCTTGACACATTTAAAAATAAAAAAAACGAAAACTGAAAAAAAAAAGAAGTTTGGGGGCGGGGGTACGGAAAAGCCGACAACAAAAAAACAAACAAACCGGGGTGGGTAAATTGTACATTTGTGTAGAGAAAACAAAAACGACAAAAACAGAAGACAGCTTAGCCATGAATATTGTGAAAGTTGTTTAACGTCCTTTTTGTAGTGTGACCTTCTTTGTGTACGGCGTTTAAAATGTGCAAAAGGCAGTTTCCTGGAGATCGGGGGGGGGAGGGAGGAGGCTGGGGCGGGGCGCTATGCAGCTCATGTCACCCGCCCCACACTTTACCCACCCGCACCCCCCAAAAAAAAGCTGAAACGGACTTGGTGGTAGCCATCATTTCCCCAAAAAGGTGCCTTTTCTTTCCCTTGTGTCAGAAACAAGGAGTCCCACGAACTACCAGCATGCACACAGACTTTGAGCCTTGGTAGAGGCCACAGGCCCAGGGGCTCCCTCCCCATCCCTCTAAACCCCCCCCCCAAACCCCAAGTTTTCACAAACGGGGGAATCAAATACTAGTATTAAACTATCAATGTATTTGCACTGTTTGTAACGAATGCTTTAGGCTTGAGACAGCATACACTTCTCTCGACTGTTCCTCATCCGGCGTCCAGACACTCAGCTCCCACCGACCCCAAGTACTTCTCCCTGCATCTCCCCTTTCAACCATTTGCTGATCCCTCTCAGCTTCATCACCTTTCATTCCTTCCGCCTCTCAGTGATCCGTTTTCTATCATCCCCACCCCCCCAAAAAAAACCCCACTCTTAAATATCAGTGACATTCTAGGGACTGTTTGATATTCTTTCCCCTGCGCCCCAAGAAAGTGCATCCAGGATTTGAGTTCCTGAAAATCTTGGGTTGTTTTTTTAATTATGTGGACCATGCATCTATCACTCATGGTTCCAGCACACCAGCGAAGGTTTCCACCATCCAGGCAGGCAGAGATTATGCTCTGCTTAGCTAAGCTGTTCATAAGTGTGAGTGTGCGTGCATGCACATACAGGAAGGGAGAATGTGACTCGTTCCACGTCAACCGGCCATTGCCAAACAAGTTCAAAGCCCACCAGCGCAGTGGGGAATATCGGGCTTAATGTCTCTCGTACAAAACCTCCGTCAGCTTCAGCTTCCTGAGGTTCTTAACATGGGGATGGAAAGGTGTAATTCTCTACGAAAGGCAAGCACTCCAGTATCTTTGAGATCCGTTGAGTGTGAAGAGAGCCGCTTAAAGGTCTTGTCCCATCTTAATGGGAGCCTGAAATCTTTGCATGCCAGTACGTTCTGAGTAGAGTCTCTCCTTAACTCTCAACCCCACCAATTTAATTGAGGGCCATCCTTACGAGCTGTCAGACCCTCTTATGGAGGGCTCTTCAAGAAATGGGCCTTGCCTCTTATCTACTTTGGAGAACGCATCTTTTGCAGCCCTTCCTGATGCCTTTTGTTTTTTTGCCCTTAAGATTCCAGAGCGTCTGGTTCCTAACACTCCAGGGAAAGTTTGGCTCCTTTTCCCAATGCTATTTCATTTCCCTTTGGACCAAGTCGGGCGTTTGGGAGTAGCTTTCTGACTTCTTGGTCGGTGTGCTCACTTCTTGTTCTTTTTATAAAGCCAAGCGTCTAGTCTTTTATGACATTACTAGACTCAAGAGGACTCCAGCATTTAAGGGCTGTAATTTTTGCAGCCTGCCATTACGGGTGCATTCTTTGTGACCTTCTGTCATGCACCCCAATATCACCTCTCTTGGAAATCTATATTCAAACCCCCAGGTACAGAGGCTTCAAGGAAAATCTGAGCAAAGCTGTTGTGAAACCAGAATGTGTTCACCATTGATTTGAAGGATCCTGTGTGTGTGTGCGCGCGTGCGCGCGCGCTGAGGGACAGAATCACCTTTTTAAAATTTTGGTATCACATGACGAGCCCCCAGATCCGACTTAATGATCCATCCCACATTTGATCTGCAGCATGCTGGATAACATTGACTGGACTTGATGGTAGCCGAAAAGCACTTTCTCACCTTCCCATACTTCCTGGAGTGTAGCCAACCTGGTGTGCAGGTTGCATGCAGTGCTATTCCCACTCAGAGTAGATCCATTGAAAGCAATGGACGTGACCAACTTAGGCCGCTTTTCATTTCTGCGGGCCTGCTCTTGAGTATACCTTAGGTGTGCACAACCCTGCATCTTCACACCTCTGGTCCCAGACCTCTCTCCCTCAAGCATTCAGCCGATGGCGTGGTCCCAATTCGCCCCTCTTCTGTCTTCTGGCCTGAATTCAGGAACCCGCCCCCCCAGTTGAGCAAAGTATGCAAAAGCGAAGAGTGTGGTCAACCAGATGAACATCAGATTGTCCCTTTGCCGCCTTAGGGGTGGTTTGCTGCATGGGGAAGGAACGTGTGGGAATCCTTTGCCCCTCCTGATATTGCTAAGCGACAGCTCCCATCCCTAGCCATTGACTGTGCTTGCTGGGGCTGATGGGAGTTGTAGTTCAGCAACATCGGGAGGACCAAAGGATTCCCACTTGTGGGGTGTGGACTCCTGGTGCCCTCCCTCACCTGAGCACTTCTTCCTTGGCCATCTTTTTCTGTAGCCTCTTGGCCTGCAGCCATGCTCACCATTCCTCGCACCAGGCTGTTGACCATGAGTCAACCTCACTCTAGTTCTTGGGAACCAGCCACCACCTCTTAATACGGTCATAATTTCCCCCCTACTCAACCTCCACCTTCTCTTTCCCCCCACACTCCCATTGTGGATCCTGTATCTCGTAGGGGTCCCGTCCCCCCAAGCACAACGAGATCTCCTGCAAGGATCACAGCAAATCCGGGGAGGTCAGTTGCAACCGTCCTACAGCCATATGTTACAGAGGCAGGGTTCAGCTTCACCCCCTATCTCTTCGGGTCAAGAGCAAGGGTAAGTCCCCTTGCTGGGGCTGCCGGCTATCAGATCAAGGGCCTAACTTGCCAGAGAGGCCCTTCTTCCTCTCCTCCCCACACCCCAAAAACATCCCATTTTGCCACTCTCCCTCTTCAGCCTTCAATTCCTCAAGCTCAGGTGGGAAGCTGCAGCCCTCCAGATGTTGGGAACCTGTGGCCTTCCAGATGTTGCTGCAATGCAGCTCCCACCATCCCTGGCTGTTTGGTGCACAGGCTGAAGCTGATGGGAGCTGGAAGTCTGACAACAGCCAGGGGGCCACCGGTTCCCCTTCCCCACATCACAGGGGGCTCACGGCACCACGAGTCGTTCCGTTGCAGGAGCAGGGTGTGTATGTGTTTAAAAGACAAAAAATTCATCAGGCTTAGCGCGCACACACGCCAATTTGAAACCCGGGGCAGCAAGAGACAGCTGAGCTCAGGAGGGATCAGAGAGAATTTCAGCTGCAAATTATCGGGGTGAAGGGGGGGAACCTTGGTGGAAATCGGGCCTTTTGCACAATTTTAAGAGGGCTTTTAATTTTAATTTTCCGCATTGTGTTTTTGAAAATCCGGTTTAAAAGGAGAAGGAAGGAAGGAAGAAAAAAAAAAGCTGTTTAAATATTGCCAATTGATTATGCAGTGACCTGATTAAAAATAATAATAATAAGCTAATTTTTGGAGAAAGGATTAAAAAAAAAACTTTGTAATATTTATCACTTGCAAGCTATGTTTAATAAAGAAAGGAATGGTTTATACATTTTGATGTGACTGGCGCATTTTGGATTTGCTGACGGGGAGACGCGGGGAGAGTTCTTTGGAGGCAGCACCATAGAATTTTTGTAATGACCACCTGTGTTTGCATATGGGTCACTGATCAGCATCCTTGGGCCGGGGGCGAAATCTTCAGGGATGACTTGGCCATTTGCCCAACTCATTGGGCTACTCCCCCTACTGGTGAGGAACAGCTAACACTGCCCTTCTAGCATTTGGGACTTTCTGGTTTAGAGAGAAGGTGAGTAAGAATCTCCGGCCTGCGGGACCTCTCTTGCAAACTCACCTCCGCCAGTTGTTTGTGGATGGATTTGTGAGCGTAGGGTTCGTGCATGCAAATTTGGTGTGCGCCCAGCTTTGACTCCGCCCGTGGTTGGCTTTGGCCCTGCCCACCACTGGCACAAGCCCCACCCATCTTGGGGCTGAAAAGGCTCCCCCTGACTTAATCCGTATTCTCCCCCAAGGTCCTGGAACCAAAGTCCTTCCCAGCCTTGCAGCTGGAGAACTTTTTAACCGGAGGGGGAAATGGGGACCAGAGGCAAAAGCCTCTTCCCCATAACTTCAGAATTGTGTAAAAAAAAAAAAGATCACCCTTCAAATACTATTTTTAAAAAGCTTTTCTCATCTCAATGCATATTTTAGTCTGTGGAAATTGCATTCCAAGCTAGGTGAGTGAGCAGTGAATGCCAGCTTTTTCAGGAAACCCTCCAGAATTTGCTTGGGCTGATTCAGTTACGAAGGTAACCGATGGGCCATTAGGTTAATAATAATAATAATAATAATAATAATAATAATAATAATAATAATA
>JAXCMG010000019.1:28655719-28749729 GCA_034642415.1 Podarcis siculus | reverse complement strand
ATGCTGGCTCCCTCGGCCAATAAAGCGAGATGAGCGCCGCAACCCCAGAGTCAGCCATGACTGGACCTAATGGTCAGGGGTCCCATTACTTTTAAGGCAAGATGAAAGCTTCAGTGGTTTACGAGTGGAGGCCACCAAGGTCTGAGACACAATGTCAAGTGTGCTGGCTTTCAGAGACCCTGATACCAATCGGTCGATAGATCAGTGTTATCGATCAAGCCACCAACTCGTTGGCAATCAAGTTCAGTACATGCAGTTTCCAGGTTTCTACCCCTAAATGTTTAATGCTTAGGCTGAGACTGCCCTACTCAGCGTAAGTCCATTATAATTAATAGCTCTGAACCGGTTATGCCCGTTAACTTCAACCGGTATGCTCTGAGCAGGAGTAGTGTTTGTGTACTTATTAAGAGTAGCAATTCTTTTCTCTTTGTCAGGCAGAGAAATGCTAAGTGTAGTCCACTCCAAACAATAAAGAGGAGAAGAGGGGAGATGTGCTGGACTTTTGTGTCTGTGAACTTCATGGCTGAGCTTCCGGTTCGAGTTAAAACCCCGTCCGTTTTTTAAAAAAAAGCCGCCTGAGGAGGATGGAGCTAAGCTTCCACCACATCTTGATATGCCGGCTTTGGTGTCCGAGAAAAGAGAAAGAGGCCAGGAAAGGAAGGAAAAGAAGAAAAGGAGGAAGGCGCTGGTGTAACCATAGTGTCTGGTCCCCTGAGATGGACACACTATGTGGGCCTCACGGTCGAGGCTCTTTAGCTCTAAGGGAGGTTCTGGAGGTAATTCTGGTTTGGGAGTAATTTGGAGAGCTAAGTCACTGAGCCTCCAACCAAATCTTGGATGGCCTCCCTCAGGGGACTGAGGGAGGCCACCCACAGCCAGAATCTGGGTGGGACATTTTGGTTCTGTCAATAAATACGTTCCCCCTTACAACTGAAGAGCCCCACGGCAGTCGGGCCGGAGGTCCCAGCTGCCGCGGCTGTTTCCAGAGGGCTAACAGCGGCCCCCTACGCCTCGTAGGCCGCCGTCCTCCCGCTTCGGAGAAACGTCAAATGCTAAGGCTCTGTCCTCACACACGGTTAAAGCTCTACATCTTTGGAAAGCAGTTCAGCAAACTTTTGTGTATCATCTTAAAAAATATTTGGATAGAGACGTCATATATATAATATATATATATCAAAAAAAAGACACTCTGTAGGAAGCAGCAAGAGGAGCTATGGAAAAGGGGGAAAGGAACGTGAGGCTTTGGGTGAAGCGTCCCCCCCCTGCCCACCCCATTGCCCCCCTCATGACAGAGGACAGAGGTGGGTATTTGGGAGAGGGGGGGTCCGCTGCTGCTGCTCCCACTTTTGGTTTGGCGATATTTGGTATGCTGGTGCCGAGCGCCCAGGCACCGTGGGTGGGAGGTGTCAGAAAGGGACGGTCCTCATCCCACCCCGAATGGACCACATGACTCATCAGGGAGTAATTTTGGAGCCTCAACCTCCCCAAAGCCCCAGTAATTCGTAGGGGGTTTGGCTTCGGCACAATTTGGGCAGGGGGAGATCAGCGTCCACATCCATTCTTGAGGCAGCCGAGAATGAGAGCGGGGAGAAGTTGTCTCTTTCCCCCCGCTTTCTGGCTTTCGCTCAAGATGGCTGCCTCAAGTTCCGGAATCTTCCGGTTGCCATGGAAAGCTGCTCCCTGTCGCCCCACCTCTCTGCCACTACCCCTTCTCCCTTTCGGCAAGAGGCGGGGTGGGATTTAAGCAGCCAAAGGGTGGCTAGCAGGTTGAGGTAGTTTTGTTATTTGTATCAAAAATAGATCATTCGGGAGAACTGGGGTGGGAGTAGGGCTCAGGTGGCGGCTGGACCGGACGCTATGGGGCTGGCCGTCCAGCGGAGGTGAGGTAGATTCTTTGGAGGTTTGCGGTTGGAATCCTGGATGGGTGGTGGGAAATTGGGGGCAGGGGAAGGCCCTGCCTCAACAGAGCTGCCACCGGGCTCCGTCGAGGGGCCTCCCCCTACTCCGTTCCCACCGGGCATTGGCTTAACCACTGGGCTGTGAAGGAGGGCAGCGCTCGACGGTCACTTCAAAGTGGGGAGTGTCATGGGCGGTGAGTCCATCGGAGGATGGGGGGTTCTGTGAGGAGAAAGGAAGGCAGGTTAACCACATTGCCCTTTTGGACGCCGCCTTTTGGCCCGCAAGCTTTGTTCCTCACTCCCAGGGTGCCCTGCAGATATATCAGACCCTGCTGGCCATCTCCCAGCTCCCGTTTGACCCTCCGAGTATAAGCTCCGGAGAGAAAATATGGAATTGAGGCCTTATTCACACTATGCATTGAAAAAAACTATGATAACACTTTCGGGGAAATTCTGAAGAATCCTGGGAGCTGTAGTTGGTTCATGGTGCTGACAGCTGCTATTCCCCTCCCAGAGCAATTATATTATTATTATTATTATTATTATTATTATATTATAATAATAATACCCCGCCCATCTGGCTGGGTTTCCTCAGCCACTCTGGGCAGCATTTACTTCCGGGTTTTCCTTGTTCGGGAGCCGAAACATTCCATAACGGAGCTGTTCAGGAACCGAGGTTTGATTGTAATACATTTTAAACTAGGATATCATGGTATAATAAGGGACGTGGGTGGCACTGTGGGTTAAACCATAGAGCCTAGGACTTGCCAATCAGAAGGTTGGCGGTTCAAATCCCTGCGACGGGGTGAGCTCCCGTTGCTCAGTCCCTGTCCTGCGAACCTAACAGTTCGAAAGCACAACAAAGTGCAAGTAGATAAATAGGTACCGCTCTGGTGGGAAGGTAAACGGTGTTTCCGTGTGCTGCTCTGGTTTGCCAGAAGCGGCTTAGTCATGCTGGCCACATGACCCGGAAGCTGTACGCCGGCTCCCTCGGCCAATAAAGCGAGGTGAGCGCTGCAAGCCCAGAGTCGTCTGTGACTGTACCTAATGGTCAGGGGTCCCTTTACCTATCATGGTATAATAGCATAACATCATCTCTTAAAGTTAAAAAAAATTAAAAACTTCCCTAAACAGGGTTGCCTCCAGATGTCTTCTAAAAGTCAGATAGTTGTTTATTTCCTTGACATCTGATGGGAGGGCGTTCCGCAGGGCGGGCGCCACTACTGAGAAGGCCCTCTGCCTTTAGCTCCCAGAGTTTCCCGAGAAGAGGGATCGATTGCTAAAACACTCTGGGAATTGTGGTTCCAGGAGGGGAATAGCAACTCTCAGCACCATTAACAGCTCCCGGGTTTCACTGGAGGAGACCTTGACTGTTTGAAGCGATATGACAGTGATTTACATCTTCACCCATGTGGTCAGCAGGGCTGCTGCCATGGCCCTTCCCCCTGGGGCACCTTGGTTCTGCCTGGGACAGCTGCTGAGCTAAAAGCAGGCATACACGCACACCCATCCTCACCTGGGTAACCAGTTCCACCATCTCTGAGGGTTTTGCCCCACCCTCCAGCTTCCGCTGGTTCCGGGGAGGCTCCCGCGTGGTGGTCTGCACCGGTTCTGTTCCCTGTGGGATGGTCCAGCTTTCTTGGGTCCCTTTCTTACAGAACAGGCTGTAGAGGGAAGACGTAGAGAGAAGGGGTTCTTTCCTGAAACATTTCTTAAATGGTACATAGGAAATCTGCCCAGGATGATGATGATACTTTGTTTTTAGTTTATTTTAAAATTAAGCCTGTATATTTTATCTTTCTATATAATATTATTGCAAGCATCACACTGCATTTTGCAGGATCTGTGAGCAGGGGGCAACAACCCCTAGTACTGTCATGCCTCATGTTACGTTTGCTTGATGTTACGTTTTTTTCAGGTTGTGACCCGGAAGTACCAGAAAGGGTTACTTCCGGGTTTCACAACTCGTGTATGCGCAGTAGTGCTAAATCGAGCTTCACGCATGCACACAAGCACCAAATTGCACCACGCACCTGCACAGATACGGCGCTTCAGGTTGCGGGCTTTTCACGTTGTGAACGGGCCTCCAGAACGGATCCCGTTTGCAACCAGAGGTACCACTGTACAGTCAAACCTCGGCTGTCGAACAGAATCTGTTCCGGAAGCTTGTTCAGCTTCCGAAATGTTTGGCAACTGAGGCACAGCTTCCGATTGGTTGCAAGAGCTTCCTGCACTCAGCGGAAGCCGTGTCGGACATTCAACTTCCAAAAAGCGTTTGAAAACCGGAGCATTTATTTCCGGGTTTTCGTCATTCAGGAGCCGAAACATTCCATAACGGAGCTGTTCAGGAACTGAGATTTGACTGTAATACATTTTAAACTAGGATATCATGGTATAATAGCATAACATCATCTCTTAAAGTTAAAAAAATATATATTACAAGAAACATATGTAACATCAAGGTCACAAAGTTAGAAGCAATCATATGAGTCACACATACATGGTAGTTATAGCTAAGGAGACTGGGAGGGGACACTGGGAAGGGAATAAACATTTCAGGAAACTATTACTTTTGTGTTTATATCCTGTCTTTCCTCCAAGGACATGGTTCTCCACCCCCCTCCATTTTATCCTTACAATAACCTTGTTGAAGTTGGTTAGGAGGAGAAGCAGGGACCAGCTTAAGCTCTTCTAGCAAGCTGCATGGCTGATTTGTGCACCCTGGTCTCCCAGGTCCTATCCCAACACCCTAATCATGACGCAACACTGACTCTACCCATCATGGTTGCAATCTATTTATGTACATAGTTAGGGCCTAGAGGGAGGCGGTGGCAGGAATTTCAGGAAGATCCACTGGGACATAAAAGTGTTAGGGCATACGATGTACCTCTAGGAAGGAACTGTGTTCGTACCTTGGTTTTCTAACAGCTTAGTTCTCGATCATTTTGGCTCTCGAATGCCACAAACCCAGAAGTGACTGTTCCAGTTTGAGAACTAATTTTGGAACCCAAATGCCTGACGAGGCTTCCAATTGGCTGCAGGAGCTTCCTGCAGCCAATCAGAAGCCGCGCTTTGGTTTCTGAACATTTTGGAAGTCGAACAGACTTCCGGAACGGATTCCGTCTGACTTCCAAGGTACGACTGTACTGTGAGTTTTGCAGAGGGCCCTGGGTGAAAAACATGGGCAACTGTGGGTTACGATCGAAAGTTCAGCAGGTGACATGGCACCACCAGGGACTTTTCCTGTAGTGTGCCCCTCGGAAGATTGTGCATGTGGGAATGGGGCCCTTTGGGTGGATAAGGTCCTCCCCCCCAAAAAAAACACCCTGCTGCTATATTTGGGTGTCTGGGGAAATTAGGGAATGCTGGGAGGTCCAAGGGATTCGTAAGAGCAGCCTCCACATTCTCACCTCTTGCGGTAGCCGAACATAAGGAAGAGGACACAGAATATAATGCACGCCATGCCAATGTGGACGCCAACCACGATGCCAGCGAGGGAGCTCTCCCCGTCCTGCCCACACTGGCACACTGAGTTGGCATCTGTGGGACAAAGCACAGTCGTTAGGGGACGGAGGTCACAGAGATGGAGAGGCGAGAGGGTTTCTGTTTCTCTTCATTTCTTGTTTTTCCAAAGATTCAGTTCTGTTCACATGAATTTATCACATCCGTATGTTTATGTATATATACACTAGAGGCCAAAATTGTGGAAACCTTTAGGAAATGTTGCAATTCTAGGGTTTGGTGGTTCAGAACACCAGTCTTTTTCAGAACGACACCATAAAACAGTACCATAAATACCATGTATCAATAGAAAGATAATGTAATGCAGAAGATAAAACACAATAAACTGGGTTGAATTGTTTTACATAAAGTTTCAGCTAAATAACCAGAAAAGGCGGATTTGTTTAAAACTGACAAAAGACTGATGTTATGAGACATCAGACCCAGGAAATCCCAAAAGTTTCTGCAATTTTGGCCACTCTAGTATGTATAAATGTGTGTTTAGAAGAATCCTCATGAAAATTCATTAATGAAAATTCATTTTAGTGCAAATTTCTCCCAATAGACACACCTTTGTAATTTCGCCTAATTATAGACATTTTCACAAAGCAGTTTTTCTTTATGGATTTATGCACTTTTCCTGTTATTTTCACTAGTATATGCGTTTTTGTAGAGAAGTATGAATTTTGAAGGGTGGCCCCATTCCAGTTTGCGAATTGTTTCGATAAATCTAAATTAGGTACATTTGCCTTTAAATGCGCACAGAATTGAATTTATCCCCCATCGCAAAAGCATGTGTGTGTGTGTGTGTGTGAGTGTGTGTGTGTGTGTGTTTCTGGTCCTTACCCAGCCTCTCAGAGTTCTCCTTGAGGGAGACAAATCGCACACTGCTGTTCCCATCGCCGTTCCCGTTGAAGGCCTGGAGCTTGATCTCGTACATGGCAGATGGTTCTGTGAGAGAGAGTTTGGGAAGGCGAGTGGAGTGGAGGTCAGGTTTACGGAAGCCGACACTAGGGGGCAGCATTGATGGAGAATCTGAGGGCTAGCTAGCGGGGGAAGCTGAGGGGTAGGGGGCAATTTCTCCGTCATGTGGCAAGGAATCTGCCTCAGACCGGAAGAGACTATTAGACCACATACTGTATTTTTCGCTCTATAGGATGCACCAGACCATAGGAGGGGGAGAAAAGGGGGGGGGAATTCTCGCCCTCTCTGCTCAGCGCCCCTTCAGCGAAGCGGCAGGAGAAACGGAGCCTCTTCCATTTCGCCTCCCGCTTCGCTGAAGGGGCGCTGCACAGAGAGGGAAAACTATGCAGCACCTCTCCAGCGAAGCGAAGCCTGGAGAGCTAGAGGGATTGGTGTGCACCGACCCCTCTCGCTCTCCAGGCTTCAGGCGGCTATCTGCAAGCCTTCGAAGCGCAGCGAGAACTCCTGCTGCACTCCGAAGGCTTACGGATAGCTGCCTGAAGCCCCCGGAGCACAGTGGGAGTTCCCGCTGCGCTCTGGGGGCTTCAGGCAGCTTCAGCAAAAGCAACACGAAGCCTCTGGAGCGCAGGGGGAGCTCTCCCTCTGCGCTTCGGAGGAATCGCGTTGCTATCGCTGAAGCCAAGGAGCCTGCATTCGCTCCATAAGACACACACACATTTCCCCTTAATTTTTGGAGGGGAAAAAGTGTGCCCTATAGAGTGAGAAATACAGTAGTTCTGCGTTGTCTACTCCGACCAGCAGCAGCTCTGCAGGGCGTCTTCCCACAACCACTGGATCCTGGAGACACCAGGGAGTTGAAGCTACGGTCCCCCTCGCAGGAGGCCCAGGAGGAGACTCACCCAAGTTACTGAACGTGAAAGAGTTGGCCATGCCGGATAAGAGCTCTGGGCCCTCGTAGTGGGCGCTGGGCAGCTTTCGGAGATAGAGCTTGAAGCCTTCAATTCGGCCCGGCTTGGCAGGCAGCTCCCAAAAGACGTGGACGGCACTGTTGTTGAGAATCTTGGTGAAAAAGCCCAGTGCTGCAGGGACTGAGTAGACGAGGGGGGAAAGGTGAGTGACTGTCCTTCCCACCCAGATGGAGAGAAGCAGGGACACAGCATCTCCCGTACCTGGGGGTCTCTCTCAGTCCCACACTATTGTCAGGGAGCTGTCAGCGGCTCCCGGCTGGTTGCCCGGGAATGATAAAGACAAGGGAAAGTTTCTTACAGTCCTTTTTTATTTCAATCTTTACAGAGAGAGGCTTTGGAACTCAGCCTCTTGGATAATGGCATTATCCCGAGTGAATCTCTACTCCCGTCTCTCCCACTTCCTCATTCATCGTCATCATAACCTCCTCTATGGGTGCCGCTACGTGCCCTCTGTTTTTGAGCTCTTTGCTATTATTATTATTATTATTATTATTATTATTATTATTGACTTCTTGGTTTACAAAAGTATGTGCAATGTCTCGTTCTTCAAGTTACATTTTCTATAGGTCAGTTTCATTTGTTGAGACATTAGGGTTACATTAGGAAGAAAAAGGGAGGAAGAGGTGGAGGGGGTCATGGTGAGTCAGGGGGGTTGGGTGGTTATACTTAATGTATGTGTGGGTTTTTGTGTCAGCGTCACTTGTTCAGGTTCTCTTTGCTATTCACTTGCGTTCCTTTGGTGGTGAGAGAGGTTGGGGTTGGCCCAGGGCAGTGTTTCTCAACCTGTGGGTCCCCAGATGTCGTTGGAATACAACTCCCATCATTCCTAGCCAGCACAACCAGTGGTCAGGGATGATGGGAGTTGTAGTCCAACAACATCTGGGGACCCACAGGTTGAGAACCGCTGGCCTAGGGTGTGGTTGCTTGTTTAAGATTGGCTGTGGTGAACTTTGTTTTTGTGTGTGAGTGGAGTGGGTGGGTGTTTTTGAATCAGCCATATTTATTCGTATGCTCTCCTACCTTTAAGGATCGCCAGGTTCTGGGAGGTGGGGGGTCTGGGGTGCTTTCTAATAAAAATATAGTGTTCTGGCTCTCTCGTGATTTCCCAGGTTTTCCCCTCATCTGCCTCTGAGCTGCGACTTCCCTCAAACCCCTGTTGTAAATCTGTACTGTCTTTCCTCTTCCTCTTCCCTGGAAGGGTCAGGATGGGGAGGTGGTCTCTGCCATTCCTCCTCTGGAGCCAGTGTGGTGTAGTGGTTAAGAGCAGTGGACTTGTAATCTGGTGACCCGGGTTCGCATCCCTGCTCCTCCACATGCAGCTGCTGGGTGACCTTGGGCCAGTCACACTTCTTTGAAGTCTCTCAGCCCCACTCACCTCACAGAGTGTTTGTTGTGGGGGAGGAAGGGAAAGGAGAATGTTAGCCGCTTTGAGACGCCTTAGGGTAGTGATAAAGCGGGATATCAAATCCAAACTCTTCTTCTCTGCCCAGTCCCTGACAGCTATTACCATTTGTGGCTGGTGCCCAGTGCAGTAGGGATCCAGGGTTGCGGTGTGTGTGTGTATGTGTGTCAAAGACCTGTTACTATTTCTGCAACATCGTCCCTGTCTTCGGTGTCCTATACCTGCCCAATCAGCATGAAAAGGGAGCATTTTAGCCACTGAGAAGATGTCCTGACCCTTTGTGCCAACTGGAGTCAATCAGTGAAGGAAGGTGAGTTGGCCACTGAGGATGGGCTCCTAGGGCCACTCTGGAGAAGGTGTGAGGGGAAATGGCGAGGAGTTGTTGTCCCGTATGCTCCCAAGCTAAGTGTTTAGGAACATTAAAGACACAAAGTGCTTTGGTTCCAAGAGAACGGCATGCCTTTCAGTTACGTACAATGGAACGTCAAAGGAAACACAACATGAGTCGTTCCAGATAGCTCAGTTGGTTAGAACAGGGGTTGTCAACCTGGTCCCTACCACCCACTAGTGGGCATTTCAGGATTTTAGGTGGGCAGTAGGGGGTTCTACGGCACAAGCTGAATCCTCCTTCCATCGAGCACTGGTGGGCAGTAAGGAAATTTTACCATCAAGAAAGATGCATTAGTGGGTGGTAGTTATAAAAAGGTTGACTACCCCTGGGTTAGAACATGGTACTGATAATGCCAAGGCTGCAGGTTCGATCGCCTTATGGGACAGCCACATATTCCTGCATTGCAGGGGGTTGGAATAGATTATTCTCGGGTTCCCTTCCAACTCTACAATTCAATGTACTAAAAAAAAAGATACTGGAGCACACCATGTTGTTTGCATAGAGAAGAGCTCATCTAGCTGAAAGGCCACACACAGAGATTTGCAACGATCATTGCAATGCATCTCTAATCATGATCTCTGTGTAGCTATAGGGTTATTGCACTTCTGAATTTGCCAAACCAAGAATGGATAATAATAATAATAATAATAATAATAATAATAATAATAATAATTTATTTATATCCCGCTCTCCCCAGCCGAAGCCGGGCTCAGAGCGGCTAACAACAGTAAAATGACACAACATTCTAAAATCATTTCATTTCATTATAAAATCAGTTCAAATTAGATTAATGGCAACCATTGGGCTAGAGTTCTGAGGATTACCAAAGGAGGGGGTCAGGCTGTGCCCTGGCCAAAGGCTTGGTGGAACAGCTCTGTCTTACAGGCCCTGCGGAAAGATGTCAAGTCCCGCAGGGCACTACTCTCTTGTGACAGAGCGTTCCACCAGATCGGGGCCACAGCCGAAAAAGCCCTGGCTCTGGTTGAGGCCAGCCTAACCTCCCTGTGGCCCGGGACCTCCAAGATGTTTTTGTCTGAAGACCGTAAGGTCCTCCGTGGGACATACCAGGAGAGGCGGTCCCATGGGTACGAGGGTCCTAGGCCATATAGGGCTTTAAAGGACGGGGCAGGAGGCGGAGGTACCAAGGGCAGGTACAGCCGGAGCCAACGACAGGCACGGCCAACAAATGCTGGTCTCGCCCCTGTCCTCCACATCTACAAGGAGTGGCACTGAGACGTAGGAGGAGGAAGACCGCTCCAATGGGTTACTCACTGCTGCCCAGAGTGGTGGCCAGGATGGGCTGGGAATCCTGGCTGGCGCCCAGGGGTGAGTAAGCCTTCAGGTAGATAGAGTACGTTGTCGAGGGCTCCAAGTTGGTGAAGACATGCTGGAAGGTGGTCTTGCTGACGGCCTCCTGGAGCTCCCGGCTGTCGGACTCTGCAGGAGGTGTGAGGAGGAAGAGAGGTCAATTGACGATGCTCCGTTTTTCAGATGGGATCAGGATGGGACCTCCCGGCTTGGACCAAAGGCCCACCTCACCCAGCATCCTGTTCTCCCAAAGCATCCAATCAGGTGCCTCCAGGAAACCCACAGGAAGGGTGTGACGTCAACAACCTTCCCCTGAGGGCTTATCCCCAGCAACGGAGGTTCCGTTCTTAACCATTGGGGCTATTCACGTAAGAGCATTCCTACTGGATCAGAGCAAAGACCCCCCTCACACAACTTACTTGTGGGATCGCCTGACACCATAGCTACCCAACCGCCCGCTCTGATCTGGCACCGTTACAATATGCCTTCCGCATTTGTAAGAAAACGAAATCTTTTGCTGCGGCACCATCCCTGGCGTATGAAGTCCACCAAACCTGCGCCTGGAAAGTGAACCTTGGGTGGGAATTTGGGGTGAGGCTCGCCACTCACCTCCCGCCTTGCGGATGTGCAGCACGTAACCGATTATGGCCTCTGTCACTTCCATGGGGGGCTCCAGCCAAGACACCTGGATGGAGGTGGTGGAGAGGGCAGTGGCCTGGACCCCTTCTGGGGAGCTGGGGAGCTCCTTGGACAGGGCCACAGCTAGCCGGGCGCTGGCCTGGTTGGTCCCTGCGCTGTTTTCTGCAATGCACTGGTAGATGGCTTCGTCCGCTGAGGTAATCCGCTGGATCATCAAGGTGCTATGGAAGGAAGGGGGGAGAGAGGCATTAGCAAGACAAAGACAGAAGGTGTTGTGGCAGAAGAGGTGGAAAGTCTTCTCTTTGGTTTAGAAAAAGGCACAACTCTGCTGATTTTCATTTTGAAAACACCTAGTTCGGCAGGTGCAGGCTTTAACCACTGTTAAGGAACTCGTCTGCCTTGACTGTTGTGAACATGGCACAGAATTTTGAATTATTATTTTTTGTAGCCTGACAGTCAGTGACAGAGAATAGGGAGGTAAATGTCCCCAAATGAATAAATGAGTAATTTGGAATATGCAGAAAATATAAAAAAATAAATTTAAGGAACTGCAGAAAGAGGGGGGAAGGAAGTCAGGTTTCGAAATGTTAAAATGATTGTAAAATTATTGAAATGGATAAAATTTAAAATTAATAATAATAATAATGGAATGCTGCGACCGTCCTATGCTTCCAGGATTTTTTTAAAAATGTTTTATTATTTTACTAAGTATACAACAAGACTGACAGAGTATTCCAACAATTCAACAGGGGGGAAAGTAGAGCCTGGTCAGGTATAAGGTAAGGAGATGAAAGGCAGAAAGAAAAAATATTAAAAGAAGCCCGTACAACAGAGGCAACATGGCAGTATTCCAAGGTAAGACACACGGAGTGGATCAGAAACTCATATAATCAAAAACAGCAGCAGATGAAATCATATTTGGATGGAATTTGCCATCTGCGTTGTTTAACAAACTGATGGAGAAAAGGGAGATAAAGAGTTCTTAATGGCTGAGAAATGTTCTCTGTCTGTCTCTGTGTGTGTCTCTGTGTGTGTGTCTCTCTCTCCCTCCAGCTTTTGGAAAGTTACACTCATCCTGTGTTTCCTGAATACACACAGACACACACACATCCCCATCCCTCCACATAGGGCTCCTTCAGCAGGAAGTAGGATGGGGATAAAACTAGAATTAGTTGACTCTCCTCTCGTTGGCTCTGGCGCCCCCTACTGCTGGGCTCCCTGCCTGCTGTCCCACCAAACCCCAAAGGGCACCAGCTGCCACCACTGCCCAGCCCTGGCTTAATCCTTTCTAAGTGTGTTCCCTGAGGACGTTCCCGGTCTCACCTGTTGTTGTGCGTCAGCTTGATGTTCTCGCTGGGCGCCAGGACCTTGCCGTTCTTCAGCCAGATCAGGTGGGGTTCCGGCACACCTTGGGCCACGCAGGTGAAAATGGCGCTGCTGCCAGGGGGCTTGGAGACGGATTGGGGCCATTGCACAAACTCCGGCGGGGCTGAGGGGGAGAGGAGAGCAGGAAGGGAAGTTTAGTCATGGTGCCAAGCCAACATCTTAGGGTCATGAACATTACCGACAATGGCTGGTTTGAAAAAAGCAACCCTACGGGCATAAGGCTGGGCTGGATGAATCCCTAGCCGGAATTAAGATCGCCGGAAGAAATATCAACAACCTCAGATATGCAGATGACACAACCTTGATGGCAGAAAGTGCGGAGGAATTAAACAACCTTTTAATGAGGGTGAAAGAGGAGAGCGCAAAATATGGTCTGAAGCTCAACATCAAAAAAACGAAGATCATGGCCACTGGTCCCATCACCTCCTGGCAAATAGAAGGGGAAGAAATGGAGGCAGTGAGAGATTTTACTTTCTTGGGATCCATGATCACTGCAGACGGTGACAGCAGCCACGAAATTAAAAGACACCTGCTCCTTGGGAGAAAAGCGATGGCAAACCTAGACAACGTCTTAAAAAGCAGAGACATCACTTTGCCAACAAAGGTCCGTATAGTTAAAGCTATGTTTTTCCCAGTAGTGATGTATGGAAGTGAGAGCTGGACCATAAAGAAGGCTGATCGCCGAAGAATGGATGCTTTTGAATTCTGGTGCTGGAGGAGACTCTTGAGAGTCCCATGGACTGCAAGAAGATCAAACCTCTCCATTCTGAAGGAAATCAGCCCTGAGTGCTCACTGGAAGGACAGATCCTGAAGCTGAGGCTCCAATACTTTGGCCACCTCATGAGAAGAGAAGACTCCCTGGAAAAGACCCTGATGTTGGGAAAGATGGAGGGCACAAGGAGAAGGGGACGACAGAGGACGAGATGGTTGGACAGTGTTCTCGAAGCTACAAACATGAATCTGACCAAACTGCGGGAGGCAGTGGAAGACAGGAGTGCCTGACATGCTCTGGTCCATGGGGTCACGAAGAGTCGGACACGACTAAACGACCAAGCAACAACAACGGGCATAAGAACATGAGAAGAGTATCACCCTTCTCTAAACTAAATGAAGACCTCTCTGCCCTGCTTGATCTGCCTTATCTAATTTATTGGATCTGTCTATCCACCCATAAATGTTCAGAGGAGGGTGGCCAGGGTCGAAGCGCCCAAGCTCAGAGATTTTGCTTTTGTGTGCAGAAGGGTCCCCAACAGGACTGGATTTAGGTTTGATGAGGCCCTAAGCTACTGAAGGTAATGGGGCCCTTTATATGTCCAGCTGTCCTTCATCAACAACAAATTGTCACTGTTTTTTGTGCTGAATATATGCTATATGGTAATTTATGGACCTAATAGGTATCTAAAGCCATTTGCGCATGTTGCCCTGCCACCAGTCCATGCAGAATGTAGGCACCCTATATATAGAAATGAGCAAACCAGTGATATTTTAGGGAGCAGGCTAGCAGGAGGGGCCCATCACTTACATCAGGGGTCAGCAAACTTTTTCAGCAGGGGGCCAGTCCATTATCCCTCAGTGCTTGTGGGGGGCTGGACTATATTGGGGGATGAACGAATTCCTATGCCCAACAAATAACACAGAGATGCATTTTAAATAAAAGGACACATTCTACTCATGTAAAAACACGCTGATTCCCAGACCATCCGTGGGCCAGATTTAGAAGGCAATTGGGCAGGATCTGGCCCCCGGGCCTTATTTTGCCTACCCATGACTTACATCATGGGAGCCTACACAACACAAAACACTGCTGCTGTATGTAGGTTTTATTTTATTTGTTTTTTATCTTATATTTTGGAAATGTACATCCAGGTGTGTTTTTTTCCTTTAAATTTTTTGGGGGTGCCCCAAGAGAGTGGGGCCCTAAGGTATAGCTTGTTTAGCTTATATGTAAATCCGGCACTGGTCCCTGGGGTCAATCTGGGTAGGACCCCTTGGAAGGACCCTTTGCCCGAAACCAGTCACCATGGAGCTAGTTGTGACTTGGTATAAGCTCCTACTTTGGAGGGGCTGTAGCCCAGCAGCCAAACATCTGCCTTGCAAGAGCTCCTTGGAGAAAAATGTGTGGGATATAAATGCAAAAATAAATAAATAGAGGGGAGGGTTGGAGTCATGTGCATGCATAAACACGCATGGAATTGTGTGTGTGCACCCCGTGTCTCTCCTCTCGGCGCATCCACACCCGCATGGCGCTCTGTGGACCAACGCCACAGTTTCTCGTGATCATTTCTGAATCTTACTTTGCCCTGCTCCCTTCTTTTCCAGCTCCGAGGACTCAGATGTGCCAAAAATAATGTCCACTGCCCATTTCGCAGCCTCTCTCTCCCTCAGGATCTGGTTGCCGGGGTCACCTCCCTCCTCCCCCCGCCCCAGGGGGTGGGGGGTGGGGTGGGGCAGAGTTCCCGCTAGACACAATTACAAATCCACTCAACCCTGCCAGACGCACGAACTCTCTCTCTCTTTGCAAATCCTGCATTATGCGGCATGCACACAAATTGCACAGGGACGAGGCCCTGGAAATTTCGTACGGTTCACGGTTTTTTTAAAAAAAAAAGTTTTCAAAGAAGAGGGAGTCAAACACACACAAACATACATATACATATACACATACACATGAGCAAAACAGCTCTCTGCAATGGGCATTTTTTT
This sequence comes from Podarcis siculus, assembly GCA_034642415.1. Classification (NCBI taxonomy): domain Eukaryota; kingdom Metazoa; phylum Chordata; class Lepidosauria; order Squamata; family Lacertidae; genus Podarcis; species Podarcis siculus. Next base: position 28,734,608 of record JAXCMG010000019.1, on the reverse strand, counting down.
TAAAAAAAAACCCTCACTTATTAGATTTCCCACAGCGTTCTCAGTTCCTGACCCTCCTCCCCCCCTTCCCTGGATCCACCAAAATGCTTTCCTGGTTCTCCTTTGCTAAGAAACAAAAATAAATCATTGTGTTAAGTGAATGCAACTCGTCCTAAATCATCTTTTTTTTTTGGTGTGCTTCAGGTTACAGACGCTTCGGGTTACAGACTCCACTAAACCAGAAATAGTACCTCTGGTGAAGAACTTTGCTTCAGGATGAGAACAGAAATCGCGCGGCGGCAGCGGAACGCCCCATTAGCTAAAGTGGTGCTTCAGGTTAAGAACAGATTCAGGTTAAGAACAGACCTCCAGAACGAATTAAGTTCTTAACCCGAGGTACCACTGTATACAGGATTGTCTTCAGATGGTACAGGGGATCGGATAACTCCATACCCTCCATCATTTTAGGACATTCCAGGATCAAATCAGAAACCGGGACGGCTTCTCTAAATCAGGGATGTCCCTGGAAAATAGGGGCAGTTGGAGGCTCTGTGTATGTTGATGCTTTAAGTGCAGTTTGCTAAGGGTGCTGAGAGTTGTTAAGAGACCCCCTCTTCCCCTCCAATACCCAGTGGGGTGCTAAACCACACTGGGAATTGTAGCTCAGTAGCAAACTCCAGTTCCCAATATTCTTAGAGGGAAAGCCACAAATTTTAAGGCAATATGATATGGCTCTAATGCATGGGATCTGGCCTCCTTTAAATTTTGAACTGGACTTTTTGGAGTCATTTTCGAAAGACATCTAAATCCCTCTTTGCGGGGCAGGCCGGCTGCGGAAGGAATTGGGCAGCCCCATGGATCGGTCCTGGTCCCCCAGCTGCGCCACAGCCGAGAGGAGCCCCTCTCAACACCCCCCTCCCACCCCTGGCCGCAGCGTGGGAGCGGCCTCGGAGGCAGATGTCACATTGAAAGGCCTGACACCCTCCAGAAAAGAAGCTTTAAGCTTGCGAGACGGGCCGCATCTCATTAGCTCGCCAAAGGGCTGGGAAATGCACAGCGGCCCCCTCCCCGCCTCGCCCCCCAAACAAAGGAGAGGAGAGACGGCCCCTCACTTGAAAATGGCTTTGTCGTCCAGACGGGGCCGGCATGGCAATGGAGGGGGGCGAGAGAGCGAACTCTGCCCTTTCCCCGTGCCCCATAGAATGCGCCAGAGGAATCTGCGCACCCTATCACACGCCCCAAAACATATGCTCGCTCGGACCCTTGCTCTGGGCAAAGATGGGAGATAACAGGAGGTCAGCAAGCAGGGAGTTTAAAAGGAATCTGAAGGGACATGGAGACACCCCCCCAGTCCTTCTGGATAGACCCCTAGCCATCGCTCAGGAATACAGCACCTGCCTTGCAGACAGAAGGACCCAGGTTCCCCAAGTAAGGCTAGGAGTTGTCCCACACCTGAAAACCTGGAGAGCCACTGGCCTTTGCTCAAAAGCTTGAGAACTAGAACCTTGCATTCTTTTTTAAGGGAAGGGTTGCAGCTGGGTGGGAGAGAATCTGCTTTGCCTGCAGAAGGTTCAGTCCCCAGCTTCTCCAGGAAGGCCTGAGAGTCGTCCCTTCCCTGAAACCTTGGGCTGCCGGTCAGTGAGGACAACGGTGAGCTAGCTGGGTGAAGAGCCGAAGTGGCTTCCTCTGTTTCTAATACCACAGAACACACCTGCTATGCATGCAGAAGATTCAGTCTCTGGCATCCGTGGTTAGAAGCAGGCAGGCAATGGGGAAGAACCTTTATAAGCTGAGCGCCTAGATGGACGCTGCCAGCCAGAGAAAGCAATGCTTGCCTAGGTGAATAAATAGGTCAACCCCACAATTGCCTCATTACATAAATCATGTTAAGAATACCACAACACACACGTAACTGGCTGTAAAGTAACATAACATTATATATAATAAAACTGCAATTGTCATTTCAAAAAATTGCAAAGCACAGTTCCTGGTGGCAATAACATATCATATTACTATTAATATGTTTTGTGTGTGTTGTGGTATTCTGAACATGATTTACGTAATGAGGCGGTTGTGGTGTGTGTTGACCTAGCCATTTGCCATGGCTGTTTCTATTCATATAATTTAGGTAATTAATGGTGTTACATATTAATAGTTTGATTATTACAATATAAAAAGTGGAAACAGCAATGGCTATGTGTTGTGGCTTTCTGTAGGTGAATAAATAGCCTGACATACTCTAAGTCACCTTCCTAATGTTCCTTTCATCTCTGCAATATATCGTTTTTAATTCTGTTCATTGCATTTTTATGCCACCTTTTCCTCCAGAGAGCTCAAGGGCAGCTGCATGGCATAGAGGGGATTCGAACCCTGATCTCGCCCAGGTCCTAATCCTACGCTCTAACCACTGCACCACACTGGGAGAGGGACCCACTGTCCCAACAGCCTGACTCTCCACCCCCTTTTTAATCTAGGCAGCAGACCTCTAAGCCAGCCCATTCTGCACCTGAACACTTCTGATAGCTTAGGGGGCTGACCCCCACGCCAAACACCTCTTTGCCTCTTAACAATGGACTGATCCTCCTATTTTCCACTTTCGCCTCCAAGTCCACATTCATGTTTCATCCTAGAGAGAAGAAATCGAAGGGGATCTGGCAGCAGTGTGCGTGCGTGTGTGTGGACGAGGGGGTCATGACCTCTGCCCTTTCACCCCGCAAAGTCAAGTGTGCCATTCCCAGTTGGGACGTGCCGGCCAAACCTCGGAGACTCCATCTTCACCCACCTTCTCGTCGCACCCTTGACCTCTGCCGCGGACCCTCGAACAGCCACAGCTCATGTGTTGGAGGGGGTAGAGGAAGGCTTAAGGGGTGTTTCTTTACCCCTTGACTCCCCAACACAGACCGCTGCCTTCTTCACACACACACACACACACACACACACACACACACACACACCTTTGTATGAAAACAGAGCCCTGCCAATTCCGAATTCACCGCCACCGCAAGGGGTCCATTTGGCCGACGCCGTTCTCCTGACAGGGTTGTGGGGTGGCTGTTTTGGTTTTTTTTTCCTCCCATCAATCACCCCCAGGCCCTTTTGTCCTCAGCGCATGGGTCATGGAATCGACCCCACATCTCTTTATCTGAGCCACGGCCCAGAATCGATGGCCGCTCTGGGGGCAGGTTCGATCCTGCCTCTCATCAACCCTTGAGATGAGAAAGTAGCGGGGCGGGAGGGGGGGAGAGAGAGGCAATGAGAGGGGGCAGCAAGATGTTCTGAAATGAAACTGATATCGGGGACAAAACACCTTGAAGAGAGAGAGCCAAGACAAGGGGACATTGCAATTTCTGTCGAGCAGAAAATTGAGGAGAAGAGCCATTCATGGTGAGGCGTCCAGGACTTTGGGTCCGGGAGGCAAAGGTCACTGGGGTTTGTAGCCGGACTTAGGAGGCCTTACGGACTCAGAGATGTTTTTACCAGCGTAATCAGGGATTTTTCATAGGCAAAATCATGATGGCGGGTCAGGTCACCGGCCGACAGATTCAGAACCCCAGTAAAACATTTATGAGGCTCCAACGAAACCACTTCACCCCTCTTGATGGCTTGTGTTGACATTGATGGTGGTGATTACTGGGGGGAAGATTAATCAGTGTTAGGGTGGGGGGGTGAAGGCCTGTCTGTTGCAAAATCCCAAGGGGAGGGGGAAACCTCTTGCCCCTGACGCTCACATAGGCAAAGAGCCTTGAGGGGGTAAACCGAAACAATCCCGCTATCCCCAGTATCCTGATTCCGTCAGGGTGCAGCCCGATAGTCCACAAGCACAATGGCAACAGCTCTCCCTGGGATCTGGCGTTCAGAGGCAGGCTACACCTGAACATGGAACTACTGTTTCCCACCTACCTGGGCTATTAAAATAAGCATGACAAGGAAGGTTTGGATCCTGCATATCCATTCTAGTCCACTTAGTGTCTAATCGGATGTCTGCTGGTTTTCTGGATTCCTCCACCAGGCATAACCCACATGCTTTCAATTCTACCATAGGGACTAGAAACTTGGGGATTTTTTATATATAAAAAAGAAAGCTGCCAATTTCACTTTCTCTCATTTTAGCATTTTTCCCCAAACAGTTGTGATATCTCCATATCTCCACATCACTTTGAGGTGGGCGTGTTACTTGTTTTTTAAAAATAATAATAATACAGTGGTACCTTGGGTTACATACGCTTCAGGTTACAGACGCTTCAGGTTACAGACTCCACTAACCCATAAATATTGCCTTGGGCTAAGAACTTTGCTTCAGGATGAGAACAGAAATCATGTGGCGACAGTGTGAGGCCCCATTAGCTAAAGTGGTACCTCAGGTTAAGAACAGTTTCAGGTTAAGAATGGACCTCCAGAACGAATTAAGTTCTTAACCCGAGGTACCACTGTAATCCTCAATGGGGATTTTAACCTAGGTACTAGTCTGGCACTTTAATCAGTACACTGCACTGGTTCTGGACAAACTAGGTGTGCTGAGAAAAGGGCATACACTTTGCACATGCTCAGAATCACATGCTTCCCTTTAATTTCTGCTCCATGCAGAACGCCGCACACCGCCTGACACTCTCCCCACCGATGGCAGAAAGGACAAGGAATGCAACTCAGGCCAAGTACTCTAGCCAGACACCGCCACCCTGGTCCGCTGAGGCCCACACTCACCTTGAACCATGAGGATGCCCTGTGCCGTACGGCGAACCCTGGTGCCAGGCCGATTGGCGGCGCAGACGTAAACTCCGGCGTGCTTCACGGACACGTCTGAGATCATGAGGTTCCCAGTTCCCAGGACCTGGATCCCTTCGACGCCAATGGAGCGTCCGTCTGTGAGGAGAGAGAAGGCAAGATGGTAAGATTTGCAGGGACGGCGAGTGTGCCAATATCACGCAAACACGGACCTCCAAAGAAAGCTTCCCTCCATAATGGCATGAGGTCTGGTTACACACATATGATCTCTCTCTCTCTCTCAATTTCCCCACTCACCCAAGCGACTCCAAGACACGATCGGCCGAGGGTTGCCGGTAGCGATGCATTCCAAGATGGCTGTCTGGTGCACCGTGATGGTCAGGTTCTGTGGGCCGGAGAGGATGACCGGCTCCTTGTAGAGCTTGGCCACTGAGACTGGTGAGAGTGAATGGAGGAAAAATGAGGTGGGAGCCTCGTCCCCCTGAACTTCTGAGCCCATCATTTCCAGAGGCACAGAAAGCAATCCGAGTTTAGCATCTGAAAGAGGCAGCTCCTACTAATCTGCCAATTACGGTTTCCCTCAGTTCCTCGTTTTTCCTTGATCCAGCCATAGGGACTGGCAACTTGGACCTTTATTTAATTAATGCTGTCTGTCCATTTTGGCTTATCGTTTCCCCAGAGTTCAGTCCAGTTCTCCACATCAGCATGCAAACTTCTTTTGTAAGCCCTCACACAAAAAAAATCTCAGTATTTTAGCGTGCATTTCTCCTGATGGACACATATATTTTTTTCTTTGCCGTTTTTCCTAATGGAATGCATCTTTCTGTGTTATTTGTGTCCATTCTTAGCCCTGCTCAGAGTAGGCCCACCCAAGTTAACACCCATGCCCGATATAGGGTTCTACATAGCAGCTCTACATAGAACTTCATAGAATCATAGACTCTTAGAGTTCAAAGGGACCCCTACGGTCATCTAGTCCAACCCCCTTCAATGCAAAGGAATCTCAGATGTGATTCAGCTGTGGGTCCTGCATTGCAGAGGGCTGGATGGCCCTTGGCTGATTCTCACCGCTAATGCTCAGCATGGCTTCCTGGCTGTAACGGGTGTTGGCGATGTTGCTGGCCACACAGCGGTAGGTGCCCACGTCGGAACGCCGCACACCTGTGATCTGAAGGATCCCGGTGGGGAGCAGCGTGTACCTGGTGGGATCAGGAAGAGAGAGAATGAAACAGAGAAGAGGTTGGAGGTGGGTCTCCCGCCTCCCCTGGGCCAGCAAGTGCTCTGCCCGTGGGGTGTGTGGGGAGTGAAACCCCTTTGAAGGAAGGCTGCAGCCTTTGGTACTTGGGGATGGCTTATGATGGCTTATGTGGAAAGGTCCTGCCTTGGTACCGGTATATATATATATGATAATTTTCATTACATTTACATTTTCTATTTCACAATTTCAAACCAACATTTTACAAACTTTAAACTATCCAATGACTTCCCTTCTTCTCTTTCCATTTTACATATCTTACATCCATCTGCATATTTTGTTATAACCATTCAAATCAATTTTCCACCCTTATACCCATCAAGAATTATTTACTCTGTTGAATTTATCTTAAGAGAAGAAGAAGAGTTTGGATTTGATATCCCGCTTTATCACCAACCTAAGCAGTCTCAAAGTGGCTAACATTCTCCTTTCCCTTCCTCCCCCACAACAAACACACTGTGAGGTGAGTGAGGCTGAGAGACTTCAGAGAAGTGTGACTAGCCCAAGGTCACCCAGCAGCTGCATGTGGAGGAGCGGGGAAGCGAACCCGGTTCACCAGATTACAAGTCTACCACTCTTAACCACTACACTACACTGGCTGCTGGCGTTTTCAGCTGTACGGCGCCATTTCCCATGTACTCAATAAACGTTTTCCAATCTGCTTTAAACGTACCAGATTTTTTCGTCTATAAGACGCCCCCATGTATAAGATACCCTCTATTTTGGGGGACTCAGATTTAAGAAAATAAGGGGAGATGTATCCGTGTATAAGACGCCCCCTAATTTTTGAAATTATTTTAAAGGGGAAAAACCTAGTCTTATACACTGAAAAATACGGTATATTCTTCTTGCTCTCTTATGCTGTATGTTAAATTTGCAAGTTGTGCATATTCTATCAACTTGAGTTGCCAGTCCTCTTTAGCTGGGATGTCGCTCCCTTCCAAAGTCCTGCCTTGTGGTTATTGCTGATTCCTGGGACGCTTCCTTCCCTCGCCTTACGCTCACTCACCACAAACCAAATCCGTAACACACAAGTGCACCAGTCCCCTCCAACCGTACCACCAGCACCCAGGTCCATTCAAGAGCTCACCGGTAGTCATCCGTCAGCAGGGCTGTGCGGTTGCGCTCCCAGGTTATCGTGGCTTCGGGGACGCCCTGGATGAAGCACTGGAACCGGGCGACGCCTCCCTCTTCTACAGCCATGGATTCCGGGTGCATGTGGAATTTGGACAGAGCTGTGGGGAGAAACAGGGCACGATCACCACCACCACCCCCAAGACGCATGCAGAGCTCCCCCCAGTAATATCTACAGTCGAATCCTTAGTACTTGTACGTTTTGGCTCCCGAATGCGGCAAACCCGGAAGTGAGTGTTCTGGTTTGCGAACGTTTTTCAGAAGCCAAACATCCTACGTGGCTTCCCACAGCTTCTGACTGAGCGCAGGAAGCTCCCGCAGCCAATCGGAAGCAGCGCCTTGGCTATCGAACGTTTTCGGAAGTCAAACATGTGGGGATGATTAAGGAGACAGGAGAGGATATATTATTGAATGATATCCTTCCTAACCTGCGCTAGCAAGTTCCATATTCCAGCAGAGTTCCAAACATCCCCCTTTTTAAATTATTGCAGCTATCAGCTTGTTCCTGACTCATCTGAGTCTTGCTATTAAAGATCCCTTCCTGGTAAAATCCCTTCTAATCCCTCTTAAAAAGAATAAACACAAGAATCTGATTAACGTTAATATAAAAGTAGTTTACTCACAGATTCATTCAGGTTCACAGACATATCCCTGATGGCAGGCTTAGGTTACATAACAACTAGAACTATTCCATAAAGGAGTTAGACCCAAGTGACTGCGACTAAGCAGTCACTTCTCCAAACAGACAGCAACATACAAAATGGAGAACACACACTGATCAGAACATGGAGGCCATGTGCTCCTCCATGCTAGTGCAACACCACACACCCTCTTCAAGTCACATGCAGTGGAAGTCTGTCCCAGCTCAGGAGGAAACAGGAAGTCTTCTCCTGAGTGGGACAAAACATCTCCTAACATGTCCACTGTAGGAATGTTGTAAAGGTAAAGGTAAAGGTACCCCTGCCCGTACGGGCCAGTCTTGACAGACTCCAGGGTTGTGCACTCATCTCACTCTATAGGCCGGGAGCCAGCGCTGTCCGCAGACACTTCTGGGTCACGTGGCCAGCGTGACAAGCTGCATCTGGCGAGCCAGCGCAGCACACGGAATGCCGTTTACCTTCCCGCTGGTAAGTGGTCCCTATTTATCTACTTGCACTCGGGGGTGCTTTCGAACTGCTAGGTTGGCAGGCGCTGGGACCGAATGACGGGAGCGCACCCCACCGCGGGGATTCGAACCGCCGACCATGCGATCGGCAAGTCCTAGGCGCTGAGGTCTTACCCACAGCTCCACCCGCGTTGTACTTGACTGCTATAAGTTTTACATCCAACAGAACCGTCTTCCGCAACGGATTATGTTCAAGAACCAAAGTACAGCTGTACGTAGAACCGTCAGCATGCATGGCACTTTTGGGAGCGGAAGCCCCTGCCCCAAGGACATTACAGTCCGTGTGGTGTAAGAGACAGAGGAAGAGATCCGAGACCCAAGGACGTTACAATCCAAACTTGGATTGGTGGGAGAAGAGTAATAATGGTCAGCAAGACAGTTGGAACAGAGGGAACAGTATTGCCTACACCAGATTTCCTCAACCTCGGCTCTCCAGATGTTTTTGGCCTACAACTCCCATGATCCCTAGCTAGCAAAACCAGTGGTCAGGGATGATGGGAATTGTAGTCTCAAAACATCTGGTGGGCTGAGGTTGAGGAAGCCTGGCCTACACTGGCTGGCAGTGACTCTTCAGGAGGCCTCTCCCAGCCTTACCTGGAGATGCTGAAGATTGAACCCAGGTCCTTCTGCCTGAGGAGATTTCTGAGGGCCAGACAGAAAGGTCTGGAGATCTCCCTCAGGCCTGAGCACCTCCACCCCGATGTATAAATTACAGTTAATAAAAAACATGGAAACAAAACAAGAAAACACTCCCACCGGGGTGGACTTGGTTAATTTTTTCGTAATATGGTACCCTGTGCAAGGCCAAAATTTGGCACCCTCCCAAAATGGATCTTCCCAATTATGGAACTTCTCCATTTTGGACCCTCTCGGCTTGGCACAAATTTGGCACCACCGAATGGGTCTTCTCCATGATGGATCTTCTCGGTTTGGAGCCCCCTTGGCTTCCTCGCCCGTTGTGGGATAACTTCCCGCACCACCCTAAATCCACCACTGCTCCCAGCCCACCCGCTGCACCCTTTTTGAACCCACAGAAGATAGCACCAAACGGCGGCCATCTTGGCCGGCCCAAACTCACTCGCAATTTGCACTCGGGCCTTGCGGCTGACCAGCAGGCCGTAGCGGTTCTGGGCAGTGCAGCTGTACTCTCCGGCGCTGGAGTCGCTCGTGGCGTTGGCGTCTGCCGCTCCACCTCCCCGGGGCCGCCGGTGCACGCTTTCCAGCCGCAGGGAGCCGTTGGACAAGATGGCGGCATGGCTGTCGTTGGAGAGGGCCGCCCCGTTCCGGTACCAGGTGATGGCGATGGGCGCCTCACCTTCCACTTGGCAGTGCAAGAGGAGCGGGCGATCTCGGATGGCGATCACGTCGCTGGGCTCCAAGAGGAACGCCAGCTCTGAAGGGTAGGCCAGGCCTGTGAGAAAGAATGAGATTTACAGGCCTGGCAAGCCAGACTCCACCATCCATGGTGGTTGTTTGTTTGTTAAGCAACATGGTATTTTACTTATTTATTTATTTCATAAAATTTGCTTTGAGGGTTGTTGGGTTTCATTTTGCTTTCTTTAAAACCAAGTAGCATACACGTTTTATGAAATAAATAAAACTTGTATACCGCTTGATTGGAAAACAGAAAACCCTAAGCAAAACCTGAAAGAAATTTTAAAAAAAAAGAGAAGAAAACGAATACAAGTATTCTTTATTCGTTTGCCAAAGCCATTACCGACAACAAAATACATTGCACGGATAAGACAATTGTTTAAAACCAGGCATTCTGACAGAAAAGAGTTTGTTTCTCAGAAGAATTTAACTGGTCGTCTCCACAAAATTTATATACTGCTTGATTGTATAAAAACAAACCAACCCAAAGAAACCTCAAAGTGCTTTGCAAAATGAAGACTAAAATTATCAGTAAAAACAGCTATTTGAAACATGTTGAAAAATAATTAAAATCAATGATAAGCTTTTTTTTTTATAAAGGCACTCTGCCACTGAGTTACAGCTCTTGCCCTTGAGAGAAAAACAGAACTTCTCTGTACTCAAGCAAGAACCAAAACACCTCTTACTTTCAGACTTTTGGGTCTATCTAGCTCAATATTGTCTACACTGACTGACAGCAGCTCTCCAGGTTTTCAGGAGAGGGGACAATTCCCAGCCCTACTTAGAGATGGCAGGGACAGAACCTGGGACCTTTTGCACGCAAAGCAGATGCTCTACCTCTTCTCTTAAATACAATAGTAAGATTCTAGTCCTCATTGTTCTGAACTAAGAGATGATTTTTAAAAAGAGCAGAGGAAGCTGGAGGGAGGGAAAAAGTGAGATATAAATGCAGTAAACTAAATAGCAGCATTGATTATTAATAACCAACAATGATTATTATTAAATAATAATAATAATAATATTCCAGAGTCAATGCAAGGATGCAACAACCTCAAGCAAAGAGGTGACATTGCTCCTTCTCATCCTGCAATTCTCGTACCAAGACCCCGTCTTCACTGCTCTCCCTCCCCACACAAAAAACCCCCCCTCATCCCCCTCCCCTTATGTCCCCAAATTGCCTCTGACTGCCAAAGAGCCTTGAACGGGAGTCTAAAATTAGCTCTGGGGACTTGGGGAAGAACAAGGGCAATTAAGAGCCTCTTGGCTTCCGAGTGGGGCGATTTCTATAGCTTCAAAGGGGCTAATCTCGCTTCCTTTCACCCTCACTTCCTGGCCCATACCACACCCCATTGGGGGTCGTCCGCCCCCCTCTTCTCTCCCCCCCCTGCCCACCCGCCCAACACATCCGAAAGGCATTTAATTCACAAGCCGTGTTTTTTGGCCGCAGACCAAAGAGGGCCAACTCTGTCTCTGGCCACACCCTCCGACAGTCGGGGTGTCTGCCAAAAAAAGGGACAAAAAAGGAGGAAGGAAGTTGGATTTGGGGTGAGGGGTGGGTTGGCACCACGCCGAAATGATGCGCTCCCAGCACGCTCTGCCACACGTCGGCTTGTGTCCCAGACTTGGAGGGGTTGAGAGCGTGTGGGCAAGGGCTCCAAGTCATACACAGCTGGGGCCGGTGTGGTGCTTGTAAGGCAATAATAATAATAATAATAATAATAATAATAATAATAATAATTTATTTATACCCCACCCATCTGGCTGAGCTTCCCCAGCCACTCTGGGCAGCTTCCAATCAAGTGTTAAAAACAATACAGCATTAGATATTAAAAACTTCCCTAAACAGGGCTGCCTTCAGATGTCTTTTAAAGAGACGGTAGCTGCTTATTTCCTTCACATCTGAAGGGAGGGCCACTACCGAGAAGGCCCTCTGTCTGGTTCCCTGTAACCTCACTTCTCGCAATGAGGGAACCGCCAGAAGGCAGAACGATGGAGGTGGAGACGCAATGGGTTTTAAGGCAGAGTTTTGGGGGCCCCACTCAGCGGAAAGAGCAGGAGGGTCCTCAGACACAGTGGGACGGGCTGGCAGCAGACGTTGCACCCTCTAAACATGTGTGAATTGGTGATGGGGGCGCCATCACACCTGGAGTGTAACAAAGCTGACTTATAGGTGTCACACACACCCCGGGTCTGCCTAGGCCTGTTCTAACTCCCCTGTCTAGCCATGATTCTCCCAGGGTCCCAGGCACGGAAAGATCGTTCCAAAATCCCCAGCTCAAAATCCTTTTCTAACTAGAGAGGCCCAAGATTGAACCCAGGAGCTTCGAATCTTGTGCTTTACCACTAAGGAACACTGGTATTGGTTTTCTACAAGAGCATCGGCCTCCTGAGCCCAGTGTTGCCTACACGGACTGGCAGAGGCTTTCCAGTCTTTCGCAGCCCTAGCTGGAGATGCCTGGGATTTTCTACATGGAAAGCGTGTGGGTTAGCCCTGAGCTATGATCCTTTCCCTCAGTAGGTAGAGCGTGAGGCTATTAATCGCAGGGTTGTGGGTTCGAGCCCCATGTTGGGCAAGGGATTCCTGCATTGAGGGGGGTTGGACTAGATGATCGCGATGGTCCCTTCCAACTCTACGATTCTGTGATTCTATAAAATACATTCAGATCACGGTCCTCACGTTTGTAAAGAAAGGGATGGTTTGACTGGAACAAAAGGAAGCTACTTCATCACAAAGTTAGCCCATGGGCCCAGCTAGCTCAAAGCACTGACTGGCAGCTGCTCTCCAGGTTTTCAAGCAGGGTTGCTACCTGGAGATGCCAGGCTTTGAACCCGGGACCTTCTGCATGCTCTGCCTACCCGTGACAAAATAAATAAATAAAGTCAGATTCTACTTCTGAGACGAGTCCCTGGTTTACTCCTTGGCCTCTCCTGTTAAGGCTGGAAGTTTCTCCTGCCTGAAACCCAGGACAGCTGCTGCCAGTCAGTGTAGACTGACTGTAGACTGTAGACTGTTGACTGACATTGTAGACAATGTTGAGCAAGATGGGCTAAAGCTTTGACTCAGAATAAGGCAGCTTCCAATTTAAGCCAGCCAGCACCATGAGGACCAGAATTTCATTTTATTTTATTGAATTTCTATGCCCCCCTTCCTCATCATAAGATCTCAGGGCTGGCTCACAGCATCTCACTTCACTTCTGAGGCCTGAGCTCAGCAGCAGCGCCTAAAATTCCTGAAAAGCCAAGCCAAGTCGCCGGACTTTCTCCTCAGGTTCCCTCCTCAGGCTCAGCCCAGGGGAGAGGGCCTTCTTCTCCGCAGGATCCCTGGGGTGTCCACACATGGGTGCTGCCCACGTGGCCGCCCCAGACAATCTCCCTCTCTTTTCCCCCCCAACCCCATAAGCTCCCAAACCAAACAGATGGAAACTGCTGTGCGAAGTGGGGGGAAATAAATAAAGAGACTTTAATCCCCTCAGAGGGAGGGCCGCTCGCTCAGCCGGCCGGCCTGCACAAAGTTAAACTCCGGGCAATGACAATGGGCTCTGTGGAGAAAAAGGGGGGCGAGGGAGGTGGGGAGACGGGATTGTCCCCCCCCCCTTGACATCTTGATGGATGCCACCATTCAAGGCGGCCTTAGCAACTGCATGGCTGGCCGGGGAGGCCCCATAGCCCGGCTGTTGAGAGAGGCTTTGCGGGGGGCCCGGCATGGCGGACAATGGGCTGGGTCAGAAGGGGCCGAGGCAGGCCCTATTGTCACGTCCCCTGCTCGGCAGCCCCCCGCCTTCCCCGCGCCCCATCTGCCGGCCCACGTGACGGGCTCGGGGTGAGGTTCCCATGACTCGCCCCATCACTCATGGACGTGGGTCTCCATGTCGGACCCTCGCCTCCGCCCCGCCATCGGTCACGGGCCTAGGGCTGGCCGCCCCCCACCCGGTCACACACCCACTGTCCCTCAGCCTGGGGCAAAGAAGGGGGTTACGACCCCCAGCTTTCGCCTCCTTTCTAAGTCCCCTCAGGCAGATCGCCTTTGGACTTGATGTTGGGGCGCCACCATTCGTGAAATGGAGTTGATGGGCCTGTGACGAGAAAAGGGTGCAAGACTTGGCGTTAGCTGGCCAGAGTTAGCTGGCACAAGGCTTCCCCCAGAGAATGCTGGGAACTGTAGCTTGCCCCTCAAAGAGCTACAGTTCCCAGCACCCTCAGAAAACTAGAGTTTGCGGAATTCCCCAGTTCTGCTTGGAAGAAAGGGGGTTCCCTTAGAATAAGGGTCGGGCTGGAAAACACAGTTTTGTACTAGGAGCTCATGAAAGAAGAGCCCAGGAGTCAAGGTTCTGCCCCTGCTTCTAATTCCCCATAATACTGTACAGTGGTACCTCGGGTTACATACGCTTCAGGTTACAGACTCCGCTAACCCAGAAATAGTGCTTCAGGTTAAGAACTTTGCTTCAGGATGAGAACAGAAATCGTGCTTTGGAGGCGCAGCAGCAGCAGGAGGCCCCATTAGCTAAAGTGGTCTTCAGGTTAAGAACAGTTTCAGGTTAAGTACGGACCTCCGGAATGAATTAAGTACTTAACCTGTGGTACCACTGTATATCCAAACAGCTGAGGAAATTCTCTTTCTCTCTCTGTCTCTCTCTTTCCAGAGAAGTTTGGCAACTTAAATACCAGTTTGCCTTGTTCTCTCTCTCTCTCTCTCTCTCTCTCTCTCTCTCTCTCCCTCCCTCCCAGAGGCGTCTGCCATAAGATATTGGCAATTGTGGGATGGGGTGATGGGGAGCAATTTGCCATGTCCCTTAGGGGTCCCTATCTATCCTGTGAGGGCCCCGCACATCCCACAACAAACAGGGGTTGGAAAATATGGCTTGAACCAGAGTTGAATTTCTCATCACCACTATACTACCATGCTATACATGATTATCTCTCCACTATCACCTTCATTCTAAATCATGCTTTAACTTCATCTGCCAAAATGCAGGAAGCTGTTTCAAAGGCCAACCCATCCCTGTTTTTGTGTTGTGGTTTTTTAAGGGTGCAAGCTGAAGCGGAAGCAATGTTTTTGTGTGTGTCTAATTCTGGTGCAATCAACGTTAACAGTAATAAATATATATTGGGCAACACCCCCTGGGGGAGTTGGAATTTGCTTTCCCCCCCCCCTCCGCCCCACTCCCATTTGAGTTTGGTTGTCTCTGATAGAGCATGTCAGGATTCTGAAATCAACCCGGTACCCACATCACTGATTTAATGATAGGGCATTCCCCACTTCCACCACAACTGACGCCATGAAAATGCACCAGTCCCAAATGTTGCCTCTTCCATCATCTGTCTTAGCTATAAACCGTTGCAGATCTATTATTATGTTATTATTATTATTATTATTATAGCTAATGAAACACATCATGTGTAAGATCACTGAACTCTAGCTTTATTGAGATCATATCCAAGCTACAATGACTTTGGAAAAACTTTGCTCTAAGAGCGCATGCCTTATATACTGAGTTACATCGCTGGTCCAGCTAGCTCAGTAGTTATCCACCTTGCTTAGCAGCAGCTCTCTCCTGACGCTACCAGGAGATGCTCAGCGATTGAACTTGAGACCTTCTGCACGCAAAGCAGATGCTCTCTCACAAGGCTACAACCTTCCCAAATGGTGTGCGGAAACTTCTAACGGGAGAAATCTGTTTTGTAGATTCTGCAAGGCTGTTTGTTTTCCCCCTGTTGGGCTCATGAGGGGCAACCCTTTTGGAATTTGCAAACTTCCACCGATGGCCTTTTTCAAGCATCATGCTGCCCAGCCAAACAGATCACTTGCGTAAAGTGGGTTAGTTTTAAGAGTTGGGTGGGTGGTGGAAGTAGCTGACTCCAGATATATGTGTCAACTTAAAAGTCTAGCAGTGCAGCATTTCAGATAAGTGCCTTATTATTTCAGCTGCAAATAAAGCTCAGTTTGGGGGGTTTGTTGGGCACTAAGGAACTTTGGATAAAAGAAGGAAAAAGGGAGCAGGTTTTGGCACATGAGACAAGATGGGTTGGTAACAAATCTTCATTAATATCTTTTTAAGGACCAGTAACGAACTGCATTAACTTATGAATTTTATTATTTCAGTCACAGACCAGTTCCAGCCCACATACAATATCAAGGAAGTCATAAAACAAGATAGGGACTTATTTGCATTTCAAAATCCCAAAACTGGCATCTATTTTTAAGGCCTTTGCAAGTACTTACAAACAAAACAAAACTACACCCACTTCTGACCAGAAATATTATTTTCTTCTTCATGTCCTAGACTAACAGCTCCCAAACTTTCGCCCACTCCACGGACCACTTAAAATTGGTTGAGTGTCCTGGCAGATAAACTTAACGATTGTTGCAGCAATTGCAACGTGGTGCTGGATGATTTTGAACTGTATTTTTTTACAGACACGCCATGGACCATTCAAATGGAATTTGTGGACTGCTGATGGTCTGCAGACCTCAGTCTGAAAACTCCTTTTCTACAGAGCATTTTTCCAAACTGGTGGGAGGCAAATGATAAGGGTTTTCAGGAAGGTAGCTGTATAGTGCAATGATATGGGTACTTGCTCAGATATAAGTCCCACTGTGCTCTGCGGGGCTTGATCTTAAGAAAATGCACATGAGATTTCAGCCATAGCTGTGGCAAATTTCCCCTTGCCTCTTGAAATCTGCTTCAACTTTTTTTAAAAAGAGCGGTGGTGGTTAAACAAACAAGCAAATGTGAATTTAGGGTAAAACAGGGGGTCAAAATATGAGTGGATGTTTCCGTTTTCTCCAGTGTTTCTGTGAAGAAGAAGAAAAACACAATAGCACCATATCACGCCCCAATAAAACACACTAGAGAGTTAGGATCCATTAACTCTCGTGAGTTACAGCCTGCCCCAATAGCCCTATAAAATGTGCCGCCAACAAACATCTCTGTGTAGGAGCTCCCAAGTCCTGCTCAGGCAGAGAAATAAACCCAGAAGACCTCTGTATCCCCAGCCAGCTCTATTAACCTGCGTTAAACACCCTTCTCCTTCCTGTACCCAGAGATGATCCACTGCAGGGTCACAAATTTCATACGCAGTGAGGTTCCTGTGTGCCCGGGATTGAGTTGAGACACGACCAGGCTTTAAACCATGAAAGCAAGACGAGAACACTCAAATCAACCCTATCCCAGTTTCCAGAGCACTGAAACAAATTTGTGAATGGGCTACACAACCAAAACAAAACCCTGAGACCTAGCTTTCGGGAGAGAATCCTTGTTCAACCCCCAAACAATCCAATCAGCTTTATTGCCACCTTCAAAAACCCAACAGCTTCAAGCTCTAATTGTCCTGTCTTGAGCGGACATCTGGGAGACAGCGAAACAACCCTGTCTAGGACTTGAAAAGAAAGAAACACTTGCAATTGGCATAACATTGTCCCATCCATAGACCCTCCTTCCAAATTTCTGGTCCATCCATAGCTTTATTTACGTAGCGGGGGATAAATGAACTGCTTCCTGTGCTGGGGTTGCTCTACTGATGCTTATAAACCTCCTTTTTTGCCCTCATTTGAACGTTCAGAATCTGAGAAAGTTGTCCCATCAGAGAAGAAATATCGAAACAGAAAAGAACAAAATCCTTCATTCTGCTCTCATGCACACAACTGTCAGGCCATCAACTCTTGGTTTGGCAAAACGATCTGTGAACTCAGCCGTAGTAGAAGATTCGGTTTCCCCAATCTCCCAGTCTCCCTCTCCCCAGTTTGCAAATGAATAGAGCTCTCCCAACTCACTAGAGTGGTATTATAACCAGGGGGAATCCTATAGACTTTGAGATTTCACCCCTCCTAAGTATCCAAGATTTGACAATATGCCAAACGCGAATTAAATTTAGACCCAAAGCGACTTGAGACTGGACTGCTATTTGGGCAGGCAGGGGAAATAATTTGCTGAAGTTTTTGCAATGAATGCTGGAGGGGGGGACACACACAACAGAATTTCTAACACATACCCCATCCCCATCCTCACTGATTTCTCCCAAATCCAGAGTCACTGCACCCGCCCCAAAATGGTTCGATTTCACACCACGGAGGAGAAACAGAAGTCCAACTAAGATATTGTTATCCATACATATACAGAGCTACGTAGGCAGGTGAATTCAAAGTGAATTAAGGAAGATATATATATGTCTGAAAACCCACTTACCCCAATCTTGCAGAAACAGCCCCAAGACCAACCAACCGCTCCACGGTGACATCCCCCAAAATTTAGCACGGCGGTGGGTAAAACCATGAAAATAGGGAAAAATCCACTTGTGTTTCTGAACAAAATACGCCAAAAAAAAAAAAAAGGAAAAGTTTCTGCAGAACTTTTTAAGAAAAAGGGTGGTCAGGAGATAATTCCATGTATGAGTTTTGGGCGATCTCTTCCAATTCAGCAAAGCACACCCCCCCAAAAAAAATTAGTCTTTGGCCTAAACTTGTATATATATCTGTATGTTTTGCACTAGTCTGTGATCATGGCCCGCTTTCTAGTTCCACCCTCCCACCCACCCACCCCAATTTTCCTGACCCCTCAATTCCGCTGGCTTCTAACTTTGCTGGCCAGTGGCCTCTCTCCGTGCTTCTGCTGGACAGGGGGCAGACTGCCTTATTATTATTCCCATTGTTTGGCCTCTCTGACGGCCACAGACACTGATACAATTGGACTGGGGTGCAAGGGGGGTGTGCTTGCAGGCTTGGGTGTGAAAGGCAGCTGGAGGCAGGCCTGCCCAATTACAGCTCAGCATAAAGATGAGAGGCAGGGGCTGCTCGCTCCCCACCCCCTTCTCCTCCCACCCACCCCCCAACACCTCATCCCTCTTGGGAAACATTGATGTGTGTCCAATGCCTCGTTCTATAGCCCTTTTGCTGGGTCATAATATTGGGGGGGGACTGTGCTTGATTTGCAAGCTGCTGAGAATGGTAAATCCTGTTCGTGGCTAGGATTTCGTGAGCAAATGTCCCCACTCCTTTAAATGTTAAGGGTGCAAAATAAGGACATCAGAAGTGACCAAAACAGATGAGCTCTCCTCTTCATGGGAAGACCACAAGAGCTTCTCTTTTGTATATGTTTATCACCAGTCCTCACCCCACAAATGCTGGGCCCATTTCCAAGTTGTTCTCTGCCAGATTCCATGGGGACTAGAATCTTCGGCAATTAAGACAAAATCTGCCCCAAAAAGCATAGCATTAAATCAGATTGCATTCTGTGGGATATACATTTTTGTGTGTGTGTGCTTTTGAAGTACCTTTCAAGTGACGCTTAACCACACACAACAGAAATCACTATGTTAACAACGGAAATGGTCCGAATGTGTAATTTGTAAAGGAAATGATCTTGACTGTAGAAGAACCTAGAAGTTGTTTGGAAGAATTTGTAATTTTATCTTATTTGGCCACTTGCCCCTGTATTATTGCTGTTGTAATGAAAGTGAAAATAGAACAAAACCACATTAGGCAGATTTTCCCATAGACTCAAGGGTGAGTTATCGGCAGCCTGTGGGCCAAATCTAATCTTTCTTCCACTCAGCCCTTGAAAAAACAACATGGAACACTCACCTGCATTTTCCCACCATTTCCATGAGGACTAGGACCCCTGCTTTAAAAAAAGAAAAACGAGCGACATTCAGAGAACCATTGCTTTCTCTGCACTCAGATGTGCCTGAAAGATCTTGAACAGGTGGGAAGGGAGGTGGGCGTTTATTGACACCATGTGACATCTGCAATGGCCTATTTACACAAGCAACTCATCCCTTGATGGCTGCAGTCGCCAAGTGACAAAAATGCATGCCTAAAATCTGCATATCTCCTGGGTGCTGTCCCAGGTACTGAAGGCCCAATATCTGGGGCTGATGGAGGGGGTGGGTTTCTCCTTTGCTGCCCACCCACCCACCCACTCCAGTCACTCTTGCATCACCCCACGGACTGCCCCAAGCCATTTCACCGCATGGAACCCAGGCATTCGGGTCCTTCCTTTCCCATCCCATCCCACAGAGCTGTGGGCAGAAGCTCGACTTTCTCAGCTTATAGACTATATCCTTCCCATCACGGGACCTGAGAGGGAGACCCCAAACATCCAGCAGGCACCCCCTCCGAAAAAACAACCCTCCACTGAATTTTCTAGCATGTTCCATACACATGCCTGAGCACACATTTCATGCATATCTCCAGTATGATAAGTGATGTGAGACCGAGTCAATGGGGAGGGGTAATTCTGAGGGCTGAAGTACCCCCCCAATCTTTGGGGAGGAGGGGGTTCTGGCGACAACCGTTGGAAGCGGTTCCTCTCTGTGCCCGGCTGCTCCCCCTTTCCATCTCACTCCCCCTTTCCTCTCTCCCTCCCAGCCCCTCTTATCCTATTAGCCGCACTTAGAGCTCCTGTGGTTACCGGGGCTACGGGGCCTACCCCCTTCTCTGCCCGCCCTCCCAGCCCCATTCATGGTATCACTTTCACAAGCTGCTGGCCCTATTATCCCCTCACAATGGGGCACTGAGCCACAGGCCCCTTTTTATGGCAGAGGTGAGAGGGAAAGAGGAGGGAGGGGTGTCTGGGGGATGACAATGGCAGAGAGAGAAAGGCCTCCGAGAGGAACCCCCTAGTTTCTCTCAGCCTGCACCCCCAAACTGCAATGGGTCGTGGTTGTATTTTTTTAGTGGGGCAATGCCATAAACCCTCACCCTATGGGTTGTTTCCACAGAGGCATCCGCCCAAAGCAGACCCATCGACGATGCATTTATTTGGGAAAGCAGTTGTTTGTCCATCGGCCTGTTCTCTTTGGGTTTTCTGACATCTCTCAGGATGTTGTCACGAAACTTGGCATGGGTGGTTTCCCCAAGATGGGGCAATTGCGAACACCAGCTGCCATTTTGGAACAAGGCAGGGGAACCAAAACATCACCTTGGCGTGACTTTTTTTTGGCATTGGTTCAGCTGTTTCTTGAGATGTCGCCGCCAAACCCAGCATGGGCGTTCAGGAGGGAGGGTTGCCATATTTAAAAAAGTGGAAATCCAGTGGAAACAAGGCAGATATTTAATTTTCTGTTGCAACAGAGTTCCCTGCCCTCCTTCCAAGGAGGGAGAGACCTTGAACAAAATTGTGCAGGAACCTTTAAAGACTTTTGACATTGTCCAACCCCATTAGCCAAAAAAAAAGTGGAAATCCAGACACACAAAGGTTGTTCGACCTTTTTTTCAGTTTTGCTCACCCAAAGTTGTTGTTTTTTGTTTGTTTGCAAAATCTCAAAAACAGAGGAAGAAGCTTTTGAGCTGCTTTTTAAGGAAAATCACCACAATCTACACTTCCAACATGATTTGCCATACGTCCAGGCATTAAGTGATTTCGGCCCACATTCTGTTTCCAACAGCCAAATCCCAGCAAAGTCTGGGGAATTCTGGGGGTATGGCAGTCCTAAGCGTCGGGGGGACAGTGGTCTTCATCAAGGTTTGGCATGACGGGCTCAAACTCACAAGTGACACTTTTGACATTTAAAAATCACAACATTTTTTGGTTCCTACAAATTCCTGGGAAGCGCCAGGCACTCCCTGATAGTTGTAAAACAATGTACATAGCACAAGGCCATTCGCTTCAATGGATCTATTCTGAAGTTTGATACAACCTGACGAATTGGTTTTATCCAGCTATCCACCCATCCATCTCACATGTAATTATTGCGCCTTGTTGTTCTCTATTACCAAATGTTTAAACAGGCCCAGTAGGCCAAAGCCATAAAGTGAAATAAAATAAAATTTTCAGTTAGTACAGTGGTACCTCAGGTTAAGAACTTACCGGTAATTCTTTCTGGAGGGAGGTCTGTTCTTAACCTGAAACTGTTCTTAACCTGAAGCACCACTTTAACTAATGGGGCCTCCTGCTGCCGCCACACCGCCGGAGCACGATTTCTGTTCTCATCCTGAAGCAAATTACTTAACCAGAGGTACTGTTTCTGGGTTAGCAGAGTCTGTAACCTGAAGTGTCTGTAACCTGAAGTGTCTCTAATCCAAGGTACCACTGTACTACAACTTCTACTAGTACTACTAGATTATCATCATCTGAGTGTGTGTGCATTCTCTCTCTCTCCTCCAAGAAGCTCAAAGTGATGCACACCCCTCGCTTCACCCTCACAACAACCCTGTGAGGTGAGTCAAGATGGCAAC
This sequence comes from Podarcis siculus, assembly GCA_034642415.1. Lineage (NCBI taxonomy): Eukaryota > Metazoa > Chordata > Lepidosauria > Squamata > Lacertidae > Podarcis > Podarcis siculus. The sequence continues at coordinate 28,712,807 of JAXCMG010000019.1, read as the reverse complement.
TGGCTCAAAGCTAGCTCAGACCCCAAGGCCCCCAAGGCAGGGAGTTGAATCTAGTCAGGCTTCTGGCTGCAATGCTCCAAAACCACATTACTTTTTCCCTTGCCTTTCCCCCTTAAAAACAAACAGCTGCTTGAGCACATTGCTATGGTCATTGGGGGTTATTGTTGTTGTTGTTTGAATTTATATACCACCCTATACCCAAAGGCAAGGGATGCGGGTGGCGCTGTGGGCTAAACTACAGAGCCTAGGACTTGCTGATCAGAGGTCGGCACTTTGAATCCGTTGCTCGGTCCCTGCTCCTGCCAACCTAGCAGTTCGAAAACACATCAAAGTTCAAGCAGATAAATAGGTACCACTCTGGTGGGAAGGTAAACGGTGTTTCCGTGCACTGCTCTGGTTCTCCAGAAGCGGCTTAGTCCTGCTGGCCACATGACCCGGAAGCTGTACGCCGGCTCCCTCGGCCAATAAAGCGAGATGAGTGCCGCAACCCCAGAGTCGGCCATGACTGGACCTAATGGTCAGGGGTCCCTTTGCCTTACCTTTACCCAAAAGTCTCAGGGTGGTTCACAGAATAAAATCAAAATATAAAACCACAAAAAAATAATCAAAATAAAAACAACCACCCAATAACCCCGCCCCCTTTAAAAAGGAGCTGCAGGAAATCAACTTAGAATATTCTGCTTTATTGTTATTTAATTGCAAATATGTATATGCCTGTCTGTGCTGAAGTTATATGGAGAATCTTATGTTTGTTTCTCAGCACTTAAATCCCACTAAAGCAGGGTTCAATTGTCGGGGGGGGGGGGAATCAGCAACCCAGCCAGCCATGCTTTATTTAGTGGGGTCCTGTTGTTGAGCTTTTTAACACACGTTTCGGGATGCTGGAGGGGGGACATTTCAAAAAGCAGCGGTGGTGGTGGGCGGTGGAGCCCTTAAGAGTGGATAGCGCAAGGGACCCCGTCTTTATTTCTTCCACGTCTCAGATTCAGAGTTGCTCTGTGTGTGTGTGTCCCTAAGCAAAAATAATTTTGTTTTTGCTGTCTTGCAAACACACCAGGATACTGGCGTGCTTGTGTAAGTCAAGTTCCTGGGTTGATGAATTCTGGGTTGTTGCTCCCCCCCTTTTTTTTTTAGGGAGAGGAGATTCTTCCCCACCTTAATGGGTTAGGGCTGGCTTGACCCTCTCCCCGCCCCCAACTCTCCCAGACTGCCGCAGGAGGATTAGTGTCTTATGAATAAAGATGCAGTAGGGGGACAGAAGGCGCTCATCATCTCTCCCAAAAAAATATTTACTTGGGCAAGTCAGGCCTTGAAGACTGTGTGTGTGTGTGTGTGTGTGTGTGTGAGAGAGAGAGAGAGAGAGAGAGAGAGAGAGAGAGAGAAGACAGACAGACAGACAGACAGACAGACATGTGAGAACATCTTCCTGCTTTGGTTAGGCAGTGTAAAAAAACGGCAGAATTTTGTGAGACCTTAAAGACAACGGCCTAAGCTTTTGTGGGCCACAGCCTGATTCCAGAGGATGTGAAAAGCATCACCCCGGGTTGTAAGCCCCAAGAGAATCACAAGGCTGCCACCCCGGAAATGAGTTACCTAATTCATGTACAGTGGTACCTCGGGTTACAGACGCTTCAGGTTACAGACTCTGCTAACCCTGAAATAGTACCTCAGGTTAAGAACAGAAATCGCGCAGCGGTGGTGCGGCGGCAGCGGGAGGCCCCATTAGCTAAAGTGGTGCTTCAGGTTAAGAACAGTTTCAGGTTAAGAACAGACCTCCAGAACGAATTAAGTTCTTAACCCGAGGTACCACTATACAGTCCACCAAACGCAAACATCAAACGTTAACAGTACGTAAGATTGTTCGAAGGGAAGCTTGAGTGCGGGAGAATCCGAAAGCAGTCAAGGGATTATATCAGGGAAAGCGCAGAAACGCTTCAATGTTTTAGTAAATTCAAGAGTCCTCCAAGAAAATGGACCACGGAGACTCTGGTCAGGTTAGAGGGCTCTCTGAATACTTAGGAGCCCCAAGCAAGTTCCTGGTTGTTCCAGATGCTCCTGCCAACAGTATTGCTACTCCTTTATAAAACAAAAACGACATCCTGGTTCAAAGCAGAAGATAACAGGGTGAGGAGGGTGCACTCAGTCATCTCATATAATGCCCCCTTAGATGTAGGGGATATAGACTTGGAGGGTTTGTGGGGTGCTGTAGTTTCCAGGCTCCTTCCTCCCTGTTCCCTGCCCCCAATGTGGCACAGCTTAATAGGACCCTCAGCCTTTCAGATGATTGAGAAAAGATCAATATAATGTATTCAGCCCTTTGACCCAGACTAAACTGAAAGGAGAGAAACCGACTGACCCTCACTAATGATGGTTTGCAAACCTTCATGGCTGCTAACACAAATACACACACACACAAACACACACCCTGCCTCATTTCAAGCTTTAGAAAGATTCTCTCTCTCATACACACACTTGATCTGCTATGGTCTCATGGTCCAAAACTGGGATGGGAAACAGCCCAAGGGCCACACAAGCCTCTGGGCAACATTCTGAGGGCCGTATGCCATTGGTGGGCAGGGCCGATATGCAAAAAAGGGGGAGGAGTAACAGATATGACTCTGTGCCTTTGCACAGTAGGCTATTTCCATGTCATACAAAAGTCAGAGGTTTTGATAAACACACACACGTCCCAGGCAAGCCAAAGGCCACCCTTCTACCTAGCTAAAGCATTCAAGGAGAGCAGCTTGGAGAGAGTGTTTCAAGGGCCAGATTGAGAAGCCTGGAGGGCCACCTCTTCCAACATTCAATGAAGCTCAACATTCCTAAATGTGACTCCATGTGATGATGGATACCTCATGTTAGCCATGTGGGGGTTCCCTTCTCAAGTTAGGCTCTTTCCACACACAGCCAAAATCCAGGCAAAGACCCAAACCCAAATCAGATTTAAACCACCCCGTCCCCAAAACAGATTTCTTTCTGGAACAGAATTGGTGAGAGGATTTCCTGCTGAAGCAATAAGGACCGCAGTTCGGCTGGTACCAAAAAAAGGAGAAGGAACTTTATTTGATACGAAGAATAGAAAAAGTAGAAAACAACAACAACCCCAACCCATAGTTCCCTCACAAGCCCCTCACCTTGAAACCAGGCCTGCTAACTCCTAAAAGCAGGCCCATTGCCTGCGAACACCTCGTCGGCAGAGCAGAAGAGCCCCGCCACCTCACAAAAATACCCCGCTTCTCGTCCCAGCCCAGAGAACATCATGAAAATAAGACTTGATGTGGTTTGTCCAGTCCATGTGTGCTGCACCTGTTATTTCAGCGATTCGCACAACAGTCTTGTAAGGCGGGCTGGTGTTCCGTTTCTCCCTATTGCAGATGGGAGACCGAAGTATCTGAGGCACAGCAGCTGGGTGGAGACCACCAGATGGGGCCCAGTCGACATCAGAACTGGAGGACGGATCATGGTTTTAACCGCTACGGCCTGTCAGCCTCTGCAATCTGCTCTGCAAGTTTTCCCAAAGGCAACTGGGTTGGGCACTACATAAGTTAGCTGCTGGGCCACAGCATGGGGACGGAGGAATTTCCCATCAGCCCCTGCAACGAGCATCTCCAGCCATTAGGGCCGATGGGGGCTGTTGAACCATGATGCTCTAGGACCGCAAATCCCAGCAGCCCCGGTCAGCACAGCCAGTAGCCACGAACGATGGGAGCTGTCGTTTGACAAGGGGCTTGGACTCCAACTCCCAGCAGCCCCCACAGCCAGTGGGTCAGGGATGATGGGAGTTGTAGTCCAACAACACCCCCCCCCCCCAGCCCTGCCTTAGCCCAACCCAGGAAGGGAAATTCTTACAGAGGAAGAGAGCAACCACAAAGGGAGGACAGGACGAAAATGAGGATCTGCCGGTTGATTTCCGGGTGATTTGTGGTAGATCAGTATGGGCGGTGGATTCCCAGTGGCTTAACAGTAGCAAGATTGCAAAACACCACTGGACAAAAATAAATTTCTACATGTACAGAGGTGTAAAGCAGGTAACCCTCAGATGATGGACTGGGTCGAGGACGGAGGTTGAGTCCAGCAACATCTGGGCGGGAATAAGTCCCCCCTCTTCGTTTGCGCGGAGGGGCTAGGAGGGGGCGTCAAGTCCTCGCTAAGGGGGCACCCCACTAGCAGAGGCGTGGGGACACCCTGGGGCACAGCTAGGAGAGAAAATCCGGGGTGTAGAAAGAGGCACAAGAGCCTTTTAAGGCCGAGGTGGAAACAAAGGAGGCTAGAGTCTTCAAGCACACCCTGCAGCCCCCAGCTCAGAGCACTGGGTTCGGGTACGAATCAGGAGAAGGGGGTGCAGGTTATAACCGGACGTGGCCAGCAGCTATTCCCTCCCAGACACTGTGGGTCAGAGGGACGTATGACTTCGCAGCGTCGTCCAGAAAGAAGAGCGGGTCTGAGATCAGCTTCGGGTTGAATCCTTCGTCTGCCAGGCGGACCTTCTTCTGCTTGAAGGTGTCCGTCACCTCCAAGTGTTCCTGGTGGGAAGGAGAGAGAAACGACAGAAGTGAGGGGTCGGGACCTCGGGAGCTCATCCAAGCCACCCCGCTGAATGCAGGGACGTTGCAGCTGGCAGCATCTCTGACGGATAGGCAGCCTTCTCGGGGCCGCATAGCAGTGGTGGGCAGGGCCAGAGGCTAAAGCTTAAATTGACTCCCACCCAAAGAATGGGCAAGTTAATGGACAATGCAGAATTGGTAAAAACGGGTGCGTTTTTCAGACTGTTTAAAGATATATGGTACGTAGCTGTCAACTTACAGATTTGAAAATAAGGGACCAGCAGCCTCAAAAATAAGGGATCAACAGCCAAAATAAGGGATTTTCCAGGCACAGGTATGTTCAACTTCTGAGCCCCTCCGAGCCAAAGGCAGAAAGCCCAGCCAGCAGCCAAACGAAGCCTCAAGGAAAACCACCATCACTGGGAAGTGCTGAGCAAAGGCGAGTCCCCAGGCAATGCAGCCAATTTGATCAGCACAAGGCATGCAAGCTCCACCCCCCAGTCGTTCTTAGACTTCTTAATGGGTGAGCAACGCAGCCAATCAACACAGTTGGAGCCTCCCTCCTCCCTGGCCAGCAGGGAGGGAGGAAGAGGAGCTGCTTCCTTTGAAACCCGGGAAATTTAAGGGACATCATCAATAAGGGACAGCAGTGGGACATGGCACTGGGATAAGGGACTGTCCCGCCAAATAAGGGACACTTGACAGCTATGGTATGGTATGATGAAGTCGCAAGGAGGATTTGAGCTACGAGCGACAGAAGCGTTTAGACTGTAATATTGTGGCTGTGATTCGACGGACGGAAGAACGGGAGGAACAACAATGGAAAACGGGGTGGGAAGTTGACAAAAACAAGAGAAAAGACGAAATTGCGTTTCGACTGTGTATGTTAAAAAGGTTGAAACTTAATAAAATATAAATGGGGGGGATGGGACTGACCACACCTGCCCCTCTCTCTATCCTACATCCATGGAAATGGGTAGCATGTCAGAGTTCAGAAACACCTTTCAGCCAGGGAACAATACCCAAGGGAGGTGTGACGCGGGGGCAGCAAGGGGTGTGGTCTGAGGATAAGGGGTGCAGCCTGAGGTGAATCCCAAGGGGCCAGAGAGAGAGGCCTGGGGGGCCGCGAGGCTGACGTCCACCTTTGGCATGCTTAACGGCCCTTCAAGTATCTGGCGTGTCTTCCCTTTTTTTAAAAAAAATCGTTTTTATTGATTTTCCAATTAAAAACATAAAATTAAATATAATACTTCAATTAAAATAAAATAAAAACTAAAATGAAAAGAGATCAAATTATAGTCCAAACTATATTTATTATAATTATAAACCGTTGCTCGGTCCCTGCTCCTGCCAACCTAGCAGTTCGAAAGCACGTCAAAGTGCAAGTAGATAAATAGGTACCGCTCCGGCGGGAAGGTAAAAGGCATTTCCATGCACTGCTCTGGTTCGCCAGAAGCGGCTTAGTCATGCTGGCCACATGACCCAGAAGCTGTACGCCGGCTTCCTCGGCCAATAAAGCGAGATGAGCGCCGCAACCCCAGAGTCGGCCATGACTGGACCTAATGGTCAGAGGTCTCTTTACCTCTGGCATGTTTTCCCTTAGCTTCCTATACACCAGGCAAAGCTACACCCATCTAGGAAACATTGCCTCCAGGGGTGCTGCAGAACCAGGGGGAACCAGGACAGTGGACAGGAGCCACTCAGGCTTTGGTGCGGTTAAGCTAAGTCTGGGCTTTTACCCGGCTGAAAAATCACAAGCAGGGAAGTCTCAACAGGGCCTCTTTTCACTACAGACCCAAGTGCAAGACTACCAAGGGGCTGCGTTCTGGCACAAGATCCTGCTCATCACAGCTTCCTGGCACCGGGAACCCAGACTCCAACACACACACACACACACCCCTCTTTCCTGCATAGCTGTGGAAGAGGCGCAGGCTGCATGGGGCACTCCTCGTACCTGGATGCGCAGAAATCGAGGGCGGGCGAAGGGCGGCAGGAGCTCCACCACGTGCGTGTAGACCTGGGCACCGTCAAACTCCTCTCCTGGCTTCAGTACCACGGTCGCCATGCCCGCTCGGCCTTCGTGCCCTGGGGGAAGAGGCAGGGAGAGGGGGAAGATGAAGCCAGGGTCTCACTCTGGAATGCGCCACAAGCAGATATACAGTCATACTTCATGTTACATCTGCTTCATGTTACGTTCTGTCAGGTTACATCCCGCAACGACCCGGAAGTACCGGAAAGGGTTACTTCTGGGTTTTGCCACTCGCGCATGCGCAGAAGCGCAAAATGACATCACGCGCATGTGCAGAAGCGGCGAATCGCAACCCGCGCATGCGCAGACGAACCGCTGCAGGTTGTGCTCTTTTCATGTTGCGAAGGGGCCTCCGGAACGGATCTCGTTTGCAGCTAGAGGTACCAGTGTATATCCGTATGGGAACCTCTGGAGGGCAGGGGCCTAGTTAGGCCTGCCAGAGCATAATTTTATTTATTTATTTATTTATTTATTTATTTATTTATTTATACCCCACCCATCTGGCTGGGCTTCCCCATCCACTCTGGGCAGCTTCCAACAAAATATTAAAATACAGTAATGCATCAAACATTAAAAACTTCCCGAAACAGGGCTGCCTTCAGATGTCTTCTAAAAATCTGGTAATTGTTTATTTCCTTGACATCTGGTGGGAGGGCATTCCACAGGGCGGGTGCCACTACCGAAAAGGCCCTCTGTCTGGTTCCCTGCAACTTCGCTGAGCCACAATTCCCTGCACAGTGGTACCTTGGGTTTGCAGCCGCTTTGGATTACAACAGTTTTGGATTTCAACCACGTCAAATCTGGAAGTGTGTGTCCCTTTTTATGGATTACAACCCTTTTTTATTATTATTACAACCAATTTTTGAGGGGAGGCCGCATTGGCGAAAGTGTGCCTAGGGTTACAACCGGACCTCCGGAACGGATTATGGCTGTAAACCAAGGTACCACTGTAATATGGTTCCTAGAATTTCATTATTTTTGTAGTTGGTTTTTATGCCTTATGCTTATTTTGATTACAGGACGCTCCATTTTAGCTGTTAATTGCGTTTTATAGAGTGTAGATGTTCTCTGGTGGTTAAAAAAAATGCTGTTTTGCTTAAGATGTTTTAACCTTAGAGTTCTGTTTTTTTAAAAAGTGGTATATAAACCGTCCAAATAAAGAAGTAAAATAATAATTTGAAAAACACATTCTAGAGCCCCTCATTTCAAGAGTACCTGGAACCGTGACACCATAAACAGTGACCTCCAGCAAGCTGTCCAGACTTCCCAGGATCTCGCCTACTTCTGTCGTGGCCACGTTCTCCCCTTTCCACCTAGGAAAGGGCAGGGAGAAAATAGAATTAAAGGGTTAAAGGGATGAGGAAGAATCTGGGGAATCACAGGGCGTAAGTCCTGGGGGCAGAGGCTGGCAAGGTGGGTCTGTGCCCAGGCACGGGAAGGAGATAAAAGCAAGCATTATAATACGATCAGAGAATTAAAGAATCTGAAGGGGCCCCATGGATCATCTAGTCTAACCCCACGCAAAGCAACCATCACAGCTAAAATTAAAAATGATAATGATGAAAAAGGTGGAGGATATAGACTCCCAGACCCACAGAGTTGGAGGGTTATTGTTCTTCCCTGACCGTCAAGTCCAATTTATTGCCCAACACGTGACCTAGGAGATGGCTGGCTGTCCAGATTCTGCTCAAAATCCACCCAGCAAATCAGAGCCCAACCTCCTGCTATGTCATTGATCCCATTTCTCTTGCTCTCAAAATGGGGGAATCTGTGGAGTAAATATTTGAACTGTTTGAAAAGCAATTGCAATAAACAGATTACGCTAGCAGGACTGCAAGAAGTTTTGTAAGGAAGATTAAGTGAAATATTGCAAGGAAGACTATGAAGAGAATCATTAGTTAAGGATAATTAAAAGTAATAAGAGAAATTAAGAAATGCAGATTAAGTGATAAAGAACGGAAAATCTTCATGGGTCGTTGACGGAAGTCTAAAATATTGTATAAGATAAGAATGTATGTTAAATGACTGTTGGAAATGATATGTTACAAAATTACCGTATTTTTCGCTCTATAACATGCACCAGACCATAACACGCACATAGTTTTTAGAGGAGGAAAACAAGAAAAAAATATTCTAAACGAAATAGTGGATATATGATTTTGGTGGTTCGTGCTGTGGCCACAGACATGTGATCTGACAGTGAGTTTGGAGTAGCCCAATGCAAAAATCCTGAGGATCCATGTGGATCCATGCTTTGTAACCACGGAGGAGGGAAGGAAGGGGAACCATGGATCCTCTGCTCACGACTACAGCAGATCCCCCCTGCCACCCGCAGGCATTCGCTCCATAACACGCACAGACATTTCCCCTTACTTTCTAGGAGGAAAAAAGTGAGTGTTATGGTGCAAAAATACGGTAATAAAAATGTATAAAAAATAATACAGTCATACTGTATTATTCTCTTGCTCTCAAAATGGGGGAATCTGTGGAGTAAATATTTGAACTGTTTGAAAAGCAATTGCCGCTTCAGGTTGCGTTTTTTCAGGTTGCGGACTGCCCTAACCTGGAAGTACTGGAATGGGTTACTTCCATGTTTCGGCAGTCGCGCATGCGCAGAAGCGCTAAATCATGCTTTGCGCATACGCAGAAGTGCTGAATCGCAAGCCGCGTGTGCACAGACACGGGTCGCGAACGCTGCGGATTGTGAATGTGCATCCCGCACGGATCACGTTCACAACCCGAGTGTCCACTGTAATGGGGGAATCTGGATTCCAGCTCCCATCAGCCCCCAGGCAGCACAGCCAGTGGTTCATCAGGGATGATGGGAGCTGGGAGTCTGGCGAAACTGGATAGCTCAGTCGGCTAGAGCGTGCTGCTGACAATGCCAAGGTTGCAGGTTCGATCCCCGCAAGGGACACCTGCATATTCCTGCATTGCAAGGGGGTTGGGATAGATGATCTTTGGGGTCCCTTCTGACTCTACAATTCTATTAAAACATCCACATCGGCCACCTCTGCTTCGGGAGGTTCCTTCGCGGCTGTCCTTGTTTCCCCCTCCAGAAAGTTTTCTTTAGCAAAGAGCGCCCTCCTGTGGCCGGCTCCGTGTTATAAATAGCGAGCCGGCTTTCGAAAGAGGCTTAACTTGAGAAATGTAGGTCAGGCCACAGGGGGCGCCTTTGCATCAGAAGACAGGGCAGCAGGAGAATGCAAAGCAGCTGGCGATTTAAAATAAGAGGAGGGGAGAGTCTGATGGGCAGGAGAAATTCCAGCACCAGCAAAGAAGGTGCTATGGGTGTTCTTAACATTTCCCAGTGGGCAGGTGGCAGGTGGGGTACCTCAATGGAGAGGAAAATGCTCCCTCCAGCCAGCTTGGGATAGAAGAGCAGGCCGGCCGGCAACTGGGAACAAAGGGGAAGAAAGGAAATAGACACCTAAAGGGAACCCGAGGCAGAGGGAAAGGAAAGGGTGGAGATTCCTGCCAGGAATTTGAGGCAGAGAGAAGGAGAAGTACAGAGGAACAGCTGGAGGACTCTGCAGCTGGATCAGGCCAGAGTTCAGCATCCTTCCCACACAGTCCCAGCCAGATACTTTTTCTGGGAATCCCAGAAGCAGGACCTGAGTGCAATGCTACCCTCCACCTAGAGGGAAACTGAGGCATGGAGAGATGGTATCTCGACTCAGGGAACAAGATTTCTGAGGCAGTTTCCAGGTCAGTTTGAAACTTGGGAAGTCATCGCAAGGGAGTGAAGTGTATCCAGCCTCCTCACTTCCAACCCGACAGAACCCCAAAGCTCTCCTGCACGTCTCTCCTTGACATCCTCTTGACGAATTTTAGACTGTAAGCTCCTGCGGGCAGGGACCTGCGCTCTCTAAACCAGCGGTTCTCAAACTTTTTTCTCTTTTGGAATAAAAACTTGGCTCCTCTTTCCTCTTGACGAATTTTAGACTGTAAGCTCCTGCAGGCAGGGACCTGCGCTCTCTAAACCAGTGGTTCTCAAACTTTTTTCTCTTTTGGAATAAAAATTTGCCTCCTCTTTCCTCTTGACGAAGTTTAGACTGTAAGCTCCTACAAAAAGGGACCTGCGCTCCCTAAACCAGCGATTCTCAAACATTTTCCTCTGGAAATTTTCGGAATAAAAACTTGCCCTTGCCACCCTCTTCAGATCCAGGAATTCCTGACCCACAACTTCCAAGAGGAAAAGGAGGAGGAAACATACCGGAATGTGTCTCCCGTGCGGTCCCAGAAACTGACGAAGCCGCGCTTGTCCCGCACCATCAGGTCGCCGGTGTTGAAATAGGTGTCCCTGTTGGAAAAGACCCCGTGGAGGAGCTTGGATTCGGACAGCTCGCGCCCTCCGGCGTAGCCCTGGAAAGGTGTCTGCGGTGTCACGGGAGAGATCAGAAGGCCGGGCTCCCCTGGCGCAAAAACAGAGAGACGCACAGTCAACCGACCTGGAAGCGTGGGGGCGCCACGGGGGGACGGAAGGCAGCTCTCTCTCTCCGCCCCGGACTGAACGGACAACACTTTGCTTACCTCTCTTGACACGCTGGCAGCGTCCCGCCTTGTTCCGGAAGGGAGCACCTCGAAGCACGTCATAACGGACCAGTTCGAAGGGGACGAACTTCTGCAGAGAGTAGGGGTACAAGTGAAGCCTTTCAAAAAATACAATGAAATGGGTACGGGGGCTAAAGCAGGGGATTCAGCTCCTGACATCACCCCTGGCCTTTAGAGATGATGGGAGTTGGGAGTCCAGCTGTTAAGTTGTGGGTGAGCATATCAGACGACACAGCGATTCTTCAAACAGCTCTTGTTTATTCAGAGGCCAGAACAGAACTGAACTGAAGGGTTCAGTCAGCCTGCTTATATAGAGCTCCAGTACAACGTAACTGTAACAATTTTCTAAAACTATCCAATCACTGAACGTCACTTTCGATCCCTTATTTGCATAACTATTTACAGTATCCCCCTGCTGGCCCAGGGTGAGAACTTCAGTACATAACACCAGCGATTTCCGGGGGGACACAGGCTCCCACCTCCAGGCTCAACCCTACGTGGAGGTCCCTACAAAGCTTAGGCCCAGGCTATCTGAAAGTCCGTATCCTGAGCAGCAAGGGTATTGTTGGCCCAGAAATGGAAGCAAGAAGAATTACCGACGAAAGAAGAATGGCAGACAAAATTAGTGGACTACGCAGAATTGGATAAAATGACAGGAAGGATTTGAAACCTGCGGGACCAGAGATTTACAGAAGATTGGAAGAAATATACGAACTATTCAAAGAGCAACTGTAATCAACAAATTATGCTAGTAGGACTACAAGAAGTTTTTTTTAAGGAGAAATATATGAAATATTGCAAAGAAGAGAAAGAAGAGAGACATTAGTTATAATATTTAAATGTAATAGTAAAAGTAAGAAATGTAAACTAAGTGATAAGATTGGAAAATTTTCAGACGTGATTGATAGAAATCAGAAAATGCGCATAAGATATACAGTGGTGCCTCGCAAGACGAAATTAATTCGTTCTGCGAGGTTCTTCGTCTTGCGGATTTATCATCTTGCGAAGCATGGCTATTAATGGTACTTAGCGGCTTTAAGAAAAAGGAAACAAACTCGCAATTAAGAAAAAGGAAACAAACTCACTATTAACTTAGCGGCTTTAAGAAAAAGGAAACAAACTCGCAAGAACTCGCAAGACGTTTTCGTCTTGCGAAGCAAGCCCATAGGGAACTTCGTCTTGCGAAGCGACTCAAAAAACGGAAAACTCTTTCGTCTTACGAGTTTTTCGTCTTGCGAGGCATTCGTCTTGCGAGGCACCACTGTAAAAGTATGTTTAATAATTGTTTAAAATGTTATGCTAAAAATTTTTTAAAAAAATATTTTTTAAAAAGAAAGAAAGTCTGTATCCTCACATACAAACCTGCCCAGGCTCTGAGATCTTCACATGGGAACATTGAGGAAGGTAGGAGAGGATATATTGATTAAATATTATCCCTCCTCGCTTACTCTAGTGAGCAAGCAGCAGAGCCCATTTCCTTGCACATTGCTAGAAGCAAGTTGATGGATTTGTTAGAATCATTTAAGTTACACAATCCAGTCTGGCTTGTCCAGAATGGATTGTTCCTGGTAAATTTCCCCCTTTATTTCCCTCATAAATAATAACAACACGACAGCCTTGTTTAAAGTACAGTCATACCTCGGGTTACAGATGCTTCAGGTTGTGTTTTTTCGGGTTACGAACGCTGCGGGTTGCGAACTTGCATCCCGCACGGATCACGTTCGCAACCCGAGCATCCACTGTAGTGGTAAATGTTTACTTACATTCAGTTCGCAGTAGGATCCTGAAGGCAGGCTTTAATCTTGTGGTTACAGTTACATTTGTAGTGAAAAGAAGTCTGAGCTAGGCCTCCAAGTCCGATGGGTAGGTAACCTAAGGCCCAGGGGCCGGATCTGGCCCAATCGCCTTCTAAATCCAGCCCGCAGACAGTTGGGGAATCAGTGTGTTTTTACATGAGTAGAATGTGTGCTTTTATTTAAAATGCATCTCTGGGTTATTTGTGGGGCATAGGAATTCGTTCATTTTTTTCCTTCAAAATATAGTCCGGCCCCCCACAAGGTCTGAGGGACAGTGGACCGGCCCCCTGCTGACCAAGTTTGCTGACCCCTGGCTTAGGGACTCATAAACCTAAATCCAACCCTGGCCTCAGGTATCCTCTTTGCCACATCCTGATGCCCCGTACCTGCTCCATGAACGCCACCTGCTTCCTTGGAGAGACCCTGTCAATGCTCACCTTATAGAGCCAAGAGGCACGGCCAACAGCGCCCACGGCCCCCGTGTAGTTGAAGAGGCTGACGCTCCCTTCGGTCATGCCATAGGTCTCCACGATCGTCAGGTTCCCAAAGCGGCGCAGGAATTCACGCCAGACATCCGGGCGAAGGCCGCTGCCCACAGCCATGCGCAAGGTGTGCTCCCGGTCACTGGGGCTCTGGGAGGGAGGGAAAGAGGGAGGAGGAGGAATTAGCAGAGAGCAAGGAGGAGAATTCGGCCGATGCTTGGAAATGGCTCCAGGGTACATTCATTTATAAAAAAGGAATATACAACAGGAAAGACAGTAAGTCTAGTGTGTTAGTATGTATATGATTTGGGGAGGGGGGAATTTGTTTTCGTTTTTTCTCTTTGTTCTTTCTTTTTTCTGCTTCATTTTCTTTCTAGGTATATAAAATCTGTATATAGTTTTTGTATACACGTTGGAAATTATATTATAGTAAGTCCTGTAATGTAATATGACGTTTACCGATGTAATATAAGAATGTTAACAAATAAATAAAATGCAATTTCTTAAAAAAATGGAAGTGGCTCCAGGGGCCACAAGAAATAGGATCAAATCTCAAAAAATAAAATAAAAAGTAATTAAAGGGGTGCAGGGACAGCTTAGCAGATCCCACAGGAGGTGATGATGATGGCCCCTGATTTGGGTGGCTTTAGAAGACAATTAGACAAGTTCATGGAAGATCAAATAATCCTGGGACCTATCGTTTGTTAAGTGTGCAGAGAGTTGTTTGGGATGTTAACACAAAGAGCAGTCGCAAATATTGCAGTTGTTTTATATGGGATAATTATTATGATTGGAATTTAAATGAAATTAATAAGATGTTGGAACACAGATTTAAAAAAACCCATCAAACCATCAGATCTAGCATGCTGGGGGGGCACCTAAATTATTTAATTTGGTAATTGAAAGATTGGTATTAGTAACTGTGTTATAATATGGTGTTGTTATAATGAGGCTATCACTGGGTTCTAATTGAAAATTAATAAAAGTTATTACCGTGAGAGTTGTTGGGGTGCTCTGCATAGAGCTACAATTCCCAGAGTGGTTTAAGAATCAATCCTTCTTCCCAGGGAACTCATGAAAGGTCCCCCCCTTTTTTTTAAGAGTTGGAAGAGTCACACCCCTCTCTTCAGATTTTGGAAGAGAGGGATGACCGGCTTGCGTGGCAATCCCTCCTGTCACCAGCAGAGGGCATCCACCCCCCAGCACTCACCTGTGGCTGGTTGACCAGGTAGCGGCACAGCTCCCCGATGTACTGGAAGATGGTGACGCGGTGGCGCCGGCAGTCGGGCCAGAACTGGCTGGCAGAGAATTTCTTCTTCAGAACGCAAGTGGCCCCTGGAAGGAGATGGGGTTCCTTGAGAAAGAGAGAACGGCTGGGAGCCACAAGGTGCCCAAGCATAACTCGCACCACCACCACTTTATCATTTCTTTTTCTACATTTTAAAGCAAGTTTCTAGTCCTTATTACTTACTGCATTTTTTTATTTCAAAGGAAGTTTCTAGCCCCCATTATTTATTGCACTTTCTTTCCTTTCTAAATTCTAAAACAAGTTTCTGGTCAGTATTTATTGCATTTTCTTTTATTTTTCAACTCGAAATCACGTTTCTCGTCATTATTATTCATTGCATTGCATTTGCTTGTTGCTTCATATTTTTAAAAAGCAGAGTGTGAAATGATGAAAAAAAATTGGGATTTAATATATAATATACTGAAGAAACTTCTTAAGAACACATTCCCTTAAAAAAACGGAAGCTTTTCTATTAGGGATCCTAGGGGAGGAAGTTAAGGAGGAGGACCATAAACTATTTCAATATGCTCCTGCAGCAGCTAGAATACTGGTAGCTGAAAAATGGAAATTACAGGAGACCCCAACGATAATGGAATGGCAGCCTAAATTTTTGGAGTATACAGAATTAGCTAAAATGACCTACCGAATTTGAGACCAAAAAGGGACAAAGTTTGAAGAAGAGTGGGGTAAATTTGTGGCATATATAAGATCTAACTGTAGAAGTTTAAAGACTACAGCAGGGTTGATATAAATCCTGTGATGTGTATGGAAGGTGAATAAGAATCTACGAGAGAAGACATATATTAAGAAAACCGAAGCGGGAAGGAAGGAAGTCTGGGCGTGAATATACGCAGTGTAAATAAGATGACATAAAATGATGACTGTAAAAGATTGTTTTATTTTGTTTTATTTTTGTTTGTGAAAAATTTAATAAAAAGCAATTTTTAAAAAAACAGAGGTCTAGCCATGGCTATTAGTCAGGACGGCAAAACAGAGCCTGCAGGTTCAAGGGCAGTCTACCTCTGGATACCAGAACGCTGGGGTGGTGCTAAGGAACAACGGAGGCCTATAGCCCCTGTGCCTTGCCTGGAGGGGCTTCCTTGGCTGTCCACAGTTGGAAGCAGCATACTGGGCTAGACTGACCCGATCCAGAAGAGCAC
The DNA here is from genome assembly GCA_034642415.1 of Podarcis siculus. NCBI lineage: Eukaryota > Metazoa > Chordata > Lepidosauria > Squamata > Lacertidae > Podarcis > Podarcis siculus. The sequence goes on along the minus strand of JAXCMG010000019.1, from coordinate 28,696,954 downwards.
TTCTTGTCCCCACTTAGTGTGGGGAGGGAAATAGCCTAGCTGGTGGAAGCAATGACGCCAGGGAGACTTTGAGCACCCAAAAATCTGGAGTCAAAGGAGGGATTCTGTGTCCATTTTTTGAAGCTGCAGAATTGCACCCGAGCAGCAGCAATCGGCCAGAAAATAAGCTGAAACTTGCAAATTGGGGGCAGTGCATCCTCTCTCTCTGATATCCTAACACTCGGGACTTGAAAGAGGTCAGGCTGAGTCTCTTCTGGGCAGCCCAGAAGTCAAGACTTTCAGCAGAGGCATATTGAACTGGCTAGATTAACAGAGGCAATTAGAGATCACACTAGACAAGAAATTCAAAAAGCATGGGGAAATGCAGAGAATACGTCACAAAACGGTGCGCTAAAATACATACCTGGACCTGTTTCGATTAATGTCTGCAGGAGACTTTGTGGATATTTAAGTTATAATTAGAAAAATCTTAATAATTATTCATAAAGGAAACAGCTTATAAGAAGTAAATAAGGAGGCCAGATACAGGATAAAGGAAGTCTTTTATTTGGTTGTTTGTATTGTTGTATGTTATGCTTATTGTATGTTATATTCATGTTTAATGAGGGTGGATTTCTGGGGGGTTTATGTTATGTTGTAAAGAAAATTTTCAATTCAAAATTAAAAACTAAAAAAAAAAACTTTCAGCAGAGGCCAGGGAGGTCAGGACCACGGACAGCTCCCCCAGTCTCTGTGTCTCACTCTCCAGAACCAAAGGGTCAACCATAGATCGCGGACTGGTGCTGCAACATCTCGTGGAAAAGTATGCCTCAATAAAAGGAGGGTCTCTTTATGCAGATTTTATAGATTTTAAGTCTGCCTTTGATCTTATACCCCGAGAAAGGCTTTGGAAAAACCTAAGTGATACAAATATAGACAGACGCATCTTGATTCTTATTCGTAGTTTGAATGAAAACACACAACTTCAGATCAGATGTGATTGGCAGGGGCATTTAACTAAGGAAATCCAGACCCACACTGGAGTACAGCAAGGCTGCATCCTTGCACCCCATTTTGTTTAACTTTTATATTAACTCCCTAACTGACCAACAGCACGATACGATACGATAATCTTTATTGTCATTTTCCCATACAAAACAACAAAATTGAAAAAATCTACATCAGACATTCAAAAACCAACCAGCCTGCTATCCCAGATATCCCAGCCTGCTTAGCCCCCTAAAAACTCTGATACTCCACAATTAAATACAATATACTCCCATAGAGTATATTAAAGGTAAAGAGACCCCTGACCATTAGGTCTAGTTGTGGCCAGCTCTGGGGTTGCGGCGCTCATCTCGCTTTATTGGCCGAGGGAGCCGGCGGGCAGCTTCCAGGTCATGTGGCCAGCATGACTAAGCCGCTTCTGGCGAACCAGAGCAGCGCACGGAAACGCCATTTACCTTCCCGCCGGAGCGGTACCTTTTTATCTACTTGCACTTTGACGTGCTTTCAAACTGCTAGGTGGGCAGGAGCAGGGACTGAGCAATGGGAGCTCACCCCATTGCGGGGATTCGAACCGCCAACCTTCTGAATGGCAAGTCCTAGGCTCTGTGGTTTAACCCACAGCGCCAACCGTGTCCCTAGAGACTACCTTACACTGTGTTTAAAACCAACATCGCATTTGGGTGGAAACTGTTTCTCAGGCGGCTAGTCCTAGTCTTTATAACCCTGTACCTTCTTCCAGAAGGCAGAAGCTGAAAGAGATCATTTCCAGGGTGCGCACTATCCTGCGCTATCTCTGCAGCTTTCTTATGGCACCTGAAAGCGTAGATTTGATCCAAGGTGGGAAGAGTGCACCCAATTATTCTCTCTGCAGTCTTTACAACCCTGGACAGCATAGTTTTTCCCCTGACCGTGCAGCTCCCAAACCACACACACAGACCATAAGTTAATACACTCTCCACAGTACAATGGGAAAATGCCATCAACAGAGATTATTTTTCCAGAGGATTCTCAGAAAATATAACCTCTGCTGTGCTCTCTTCATCAGATCTTTTCTGTTTTCTCCCCAGGTTAGGCCATCTCTCAACTCCATTCCCAGAAATCGAAACACTGAGACCTGTTCCACATACTTCCCCTCAATAATGAGTGGCTGAATATTCAATATACATTTCCTAAAGTTCACAATAATCTCTTTTGTTTTCTTTAAGTTAAGGAATAAGTTGTTCTTCCTGCACCACTCCCCCAACTGCTCAACTTCCTTCCTATAGGCCGCCTCCCCCTCTCCAGCCGTGATTAAACCAACCACCGTTGTCTCATCTGCAAACTTAATGACCCAGCATTTGCAACAAGCCAGTTTCTTCCCCCCCCCAGAAAAGCCACTCCATGGGCTCCACCCCACCAAGCCCCCTACCTACCAAGGCCAAGAGTGCCGATGACCCCCAGAAGACTCCCCGCCATGTGGTAGAGGGGCAAGGCCACATAGATCACGTCCGAACGGGATGCGCCCACCAGCTGGTAGAAGCCCAAGCACATGATGGATTTGAGGTGGCTGATGCGAGCCGCCTTGGGGAGACCTGGAACAGAGAGGAGGGAAGGAAGGAAGAGTTGAGCTGTTCCCTCTCCCTTTTTGTCAATTCTGCCCCCCTCCCACTCTAATATTTCAGAACCAGAAATTTCAGAAGTACAGCGGTACCTCGGTTTAAGGACAGCTCTGTTTACGAACTATTCGGTTTACGAACTCCGCAAAACTGGAAGCAGTGTCCCGGTTTGCGAACTTTACCTCGGTCTATGAACGGAAGCCGAACGGTGGAAGGGCACCGGCGGCAGGAGGCCTCATTAGGGAAAGTGCGCCTCAGTTTAAGAACGGCTTTGGTTTAAGAACGGACTTCCTGAACGGATTAAGTGCATAAACCAAGGTACTACTGTACAATATTATTATTATTATTATTATTATTATTATTATTATTGCTATCACTGTTATTATTCTTTTGCATACCTGGGTAATTATGTTATAATAAGTGTTGCAGCGTGAAATGTTCCTGGTCAGCCACTCCCTTTTGCTGAATATTCCCTTCCACAACCCTCCTCCCCTTGATTTTCCATTTTTTCCTTTTGGCGGTCAACATTTTCTTCCATTACAGGTAACTTACAACTTACACGCATTTAACTTGTGCACATTCAGCTTTATACATGCTTGGCAATTTTTAAAAAACTAGAAAGGGGATTTGATCCCCGCCATGTGCAAGTAGGGTTGGGACTGTTCCATATCTGAAATCCCAGTCAGAATAGATACTGAGCTAGGCAGACCGAAGTGGTACAGTCCGGCACTTATATTCCTGGACTGCACCACTTCTGCATGTGTGTGTTTGGGGCTGGAGACACCATGAGTTTCAGCCCTCCTCCACTGGATAGATGGGGAATAATTTCCTTATGGGCAAATGCACTGATTACTATTTACTTATTGTGTTGATATCCTCCCGTTTGTCCAAGGAGCTCAAGGTACTTGGCTCTTCCCTTCCTGAATGCCAATAATAAAATAATAATTATTATTATTACTTGGTTCTTCCCTTCCTGAATTCTAATAATAATAATTTATTTATACCCGACCCATCTGGCTGGGTTTCCCCAGCCACTCTGGGCGGCTTCCAACAAAATATTAAAATTACAATAAAACATCAAACATTAAAAACTTCCCTAAACAGGGCTGCCTTCAGATGTTTTCTAAATGTCAGATAGTTGTTTATTTCATTGACATCTTATTATAGGTTGGTTAATTAATAGGTTGGTTGGGCTGAGAGGCCGTGACTGGACCCAGGTCACGGCCAAGCGGTGGATTCGAACCCTGACCTCTCCCAGGTCCTGGCCTGACACTTTGACCGCTACACCAGAGGTGGCATAGCCTAGGTTTCTGCTGACTGTAGAAAACTGCCTGGGAGGACTATACCTGTGGTCCCCGAGGTGAAGATGTAGAGGCAGGTATCCGACAAGCTGTCAGGAGTGGAGAGTTCAAAGGGGACGGGATCCTCAGACGCTTTCTCCAACAGATCCTGGAGCCCAGTCACGTGGGGAGGATAGGGCCCCTTCCCCAACACCCAGACCGCCACGCCCATCTCCTCCAAGCTGGGAAGGATGGGCTCCACAGCTTCAAAAAGCTCTGCAAAGAGACAGAGAGATGCAAGTAAGCATCAGTATACAATGTTGGCTGACCAGGAATCGCTTAACTCAGCTAAGGCTGCGGCCTCCTCCATATGAACATTTAGGCGCTACGCTACCACTTTAAACACTCCTGGCTCCCCCCCAAAAAAAGATAATAATTCTGGGAGCTGTAGTTTGTTATGGGTGCTGAGTGGTGTTAGGAGAGTCTCCAGTTCCCCGCATGGAACTACAACTCCCAGAGTTCCCTGGGAAGAGGGGCTGGTTGTGAAACCACTCAGGAAACTGTGAGGAGAAGGTGGGGGGTGTCTCTCACAACTCTCAGCACCCTTCACAAACTATACTTCCCAGAATTATTGAGGGGAGGGAGCCAGGACTGTTTTAAAATGGTATATTTAAAATGGTAGCCACAGCCCGGGATGAAAATGACCGGCTGTGGCTCATGAACTCTTGAGTTGGCTGTTAACTCCTGGATAATACAAAGAAATGGGATGAAACGTTGGAGAGATGCTGCCAGTCAGTGTAGACAACATTGGATAAGCTGAACCAAAAGTCTGGCTCACGATATGGCAGCTTCCTATATGTTCCTATTTACTCATATCATGAGGACTGGAATCTTAGCAATTATTTTTAAGGGTAGGCCATAGCTCATGAATAAGAGCACCTGATTTCCTTTGAGAAAATGGTGAGGATTGAATTGGGATTTAGAAATTGAAGAAGAGGCATGGAAAGACTGTGGACAAATGCAACGCATAAATCCATATCGGCAACAGACAGAGAAAGAGCCCTTAAAAATCATACATGGTTGTTACTTAACACCTTGACGCCTAGTCTAGGTAGACCCAAACAGTTCTCCTTTGTGTTGGAGAGGTTGTCTCTCTATAGGGACATATCGACACATGTGGTGGAAGTGTCCAAAAACAGAAATGTTCTGGGGAAATGTTTTTATAGAGATCTCTTTGATCACAAGGCAGACAGTACCAACGACTGGCTTTGCTTAACTTGTATAGTCAGGATTAGGGTTGGGCCATATCTGGTTTTCCACATTGTGATATATCACCTGCCAAACATTGCGAAATACTGATATATCACAATGTCTGAAATAAGGATGGTGCTAGGCATTGGCTGGCTTCACGGTTTTTCCCGCATTGTGATTTTTGCATAGCACACAAACACATATAATGATTTATGATAATTTGCCAGGGCAAAAATGATGAAACTGGTATCATGTTATGGCTTGCAAACCAGCTTTGGACGATATAATCGCCCAGCCTTGTCAGGATATGCCATAAATTAGAAACAAAGAACTCGTACCCCATCTGTTAACCGCGGCAAGAAAGAACATTGCCAGGGCATGGGAATAACTGCAATTATTGATTTGAAAAGCTCTTATGCACCTTTATTTTCCCGTAATTAAGATAGCCATGCCACCCAAAATGGGTATCATGACCTTCTAGATCTAAAATATCCCAATTTTTTAAATGTACACCAATCTTTCAACCAGAGAAGACATGAGGCTTCGTAATATAACTTCAAGTCCAGTAACCCGTAGCCACCTCTTTCTACAATATCTATTAATATCTTATGCTTTACTCTTGGTTTTTTACCCTTCCACAAAAATTTAGAAATTTCTTTTTGCCACTTATCAATACAGCTGGTCTTTCCTATAATTGGAATCGTCTGGAATAGAAAGAGTAGCTTCGGTAAAACTATCATTTTAATTACCCAAATACGGCCCAAGAATGATAAATTTAACCTAGTCCATGTCTCCAACTGTCTTTTGATATCTTTCCAACAATTGGTATAATTATCTTCATAGAAGTTAATATTCTTTGGTGTTATTCATACTCCTAAATACTTAATTTTGGGGTAGATTTTAATTTGTATTATTTTTTCATCTGGCGACAGATTTTTAACTAATAGTTTTGTCTTGTTTAAATTCAGTTTAAACCCCACGACTTTACCGTAACCATTGTCGGGGAAACCGACATGGAAATTGCAGGTAGCAAGAGGATGGGGAAAATATGGTAACTTTTACGCAAGTCTGGGGCGACTTTATAGATTATACAAATAATGAGGCATATGGCAGAACGGTGCCTATGGTCTACAGCAGAGTTTGGCATGAGTAAAGCACACATTTCAATTAGTATTTCTTGTTCTCCCCTCCTGCCTTTGTATAAACCCTGTAGAGCATCGCCGCTGCGGATACAATATATCTTTTCATTTGAGGAAAACAGTCCAAGCAATAGAGATTATCGGGCATCCTTTCGTGTTTGTTAAGATTGTGATGATTTTAGCATATACACTTCCTACGAGGTTCTGCAGTGCATTCGGAGATGACTCTCCGGTTGCGTGTAGCTGTTTTTATCTTTAATATTTATTTATCTATCACCTGGCCACAGTGATCCATGCGACAGTCACCTCCAGGCTTGACTACTGTAATTCGCTCTACGCGGGGCTGCCCTTGAAGCTGTCCCAGAAACTCCAGCGGGTGCAGAAGGCTGCAGCGAGGCTCCTCACGGGGTCTCTGCCATGGGAGCATATTCACCCAGTGCTTTTCCAGCTGCACTGGCTCCCGGTGGAGTACAGGGTCAGATTTAAGGTGCTGGTTTTGACCTTTAAAGCCCTTCACGGCCTAGGACCCTCGTACCTACGGGACCGCCTCTCCCGGTATGCCCCGTGAAGGACCTTAAGGTCCATAAATAGCAACCCCCTAGTGGTCCTGGGCCCTAAGGAAGTTAGATTAGCTTCACCCAGAGCCAGGGCCTTTTCAACACTGGCTCCAGCCTGGTGGAACGCTCTGCCTCATGAGACCAGGGCCCTGCAGGATCTGATTTCTTTCCACAGGGCCTGTAAGACAGAGTTGTTCTGCCTGTCCTTTGGCTTGGAGCCAATTTGATTCCCTCCCCCTCTTTCTTTTCCCTTTTCCCTTTCTCCTGTGATGAGGCTGCATTTTAATATTTTAATGTTTCGATATATTAATCTTGTTTTTCATTCAACTTGTTTTTATTATTGCTTGTTAGCTTCCCTGTGCCCGGCCTTGGCTGGGGAGGGCGGGGTATAAAAAATTATTATTGTTATTATTATTAAAAAGAGCACCCAATTTGCAGGCCCAAGGTCCCACGTTCAATTCCCGGCGTCTCCAAGTAGCATTGGTAAGTGTCTCCTGCCTGCAGAGCTGCTGCCAGTCAGTGAAGGCTATATTGAGCTAGCCGGATCAAAAGTCTGGCTCAGGAGAAGGCAGCATTCCATGCGGCCAGCTAACCTCAGTTTCCCCACTGAGAGCGAGGGCAATCTGGGCTGGCTTCCGCGGTCCCACTCCAACCTCCCTCGCTAGCCGGAGGACGCAGCCATTAGTCACGCACGGGGAAGGTCCATTTGCCGGCCTTTTGTCTCCGCTGCCGCACCTGCCCCCACCCCAAAGATGACGACAGCCCTCCGCAAATTGAATCAACCCGGCAGGCAGCGGCAGCAGCGATGCGTTAATCCCCACAAAGGCCTCCCAGTTCCCTGCGATGTGGGAAGCAGGCTTTGGTTCAGGTCGGGGTATTAATTAGTGGTTCAAAAAGCAGCCTTGGGAGTCTTCTCACGCTGCAGAAGGACCGACAAATGAGGAAGTGGTTTGTTGTTGTTGTTCTGAATCCCCTTATTATCCCTCGAGAGCGCATCTGAAGCATGCAAAAGAGCAGGCGGCCGGATCCGGCCAAACAGGACCCATCCTGCTCTCACGCCTTCTGGCAAGACCACAAGGAAGACCTGAGCGCAACAATAACTCTCCCCACCTGCAGCCCCCCAGCCACTCGTACTGAGGTAGACTTGCTCTGAAGCTGGAGGTTCTAGGCAGCCATTTTGCCTCCAGCGAGGCCTCCCTTCCATGAATTTGACTAGTCGTCTTTTAAAGCCTGTTGTCTTTGTCCATGGAGTTTTCTTGGCAGGGATACTGGAGTGGCTTGCCGGCTCCTCCTCCAGGTGGATCAAAACTCTCCACTATGACCTGTCCATCTTGGGTGCCCTGCTCAGCATAGTTCATAGCTTCTCTGAGTTATTCAAGCCCCTTCGCCACGGCAAGGCAGTGATAAAGTAGAGGCATCACCTTGCCAACAAAGGTCCGTATAGTAAAAGCTATGATTCTCCCAGTAGTGATGTATGGAAGTGAGAGCTGGACCATAAAGAAGGCTGATCGCCGAAGAATGGATGCTTTTGAATTATGGTGCTGGAGGAGACTCTTGAGAGTCCCATGGACTGCAAGAAGATCAAACCTATCCATTCTGAAGCAAATCAGTCCTGAGTGCTCACTGGAAGGACAGATCCTGAAGCTGAGGCTCCAATACTTTGGCCACCTCATGAGAAGAGAAGACTTCTTGGAAAAGACCCTGATGCTGGGAAAGATGGAGGGCACAAGGAGAGGGGGACAACAGAGGACGAGATGGTTGGACAGTGTTCTCGAAGCTACCAGTATGGGTTTGACCAAACTGTGGGAGGCAGTGGAAGACAGGAGGGCCTGGTGTGCTCTGGTCCATGGGGTCACGAAGAGTCGGACACGACTAAACGACTAAACAACAACCACTTTTAAAGCCACCCTGAGCCGGTTTTCAGCACCTTCAGAAGAGTCTGCTGGAACAGGCCAAAGGGGGCCTATCCAGTTGTTGCTGTTTGTTGTTTCTTGAATTTATACAGCACCCTGTACCAGGGCATCTCAGGGCGGTTCACAGAATAAAATCAAGATCTAAAACCAAAAAATACCTGCAACATAGCTCAGTCGGTAGAGCACAAGACTCTTAATCTCATGGTCGTGGGTTCGAGCCCCACGTTGGGTGAAAGATTCCTACATTGCAGCGGGTTGGACTAGATGACCCTCGTGGTTCCTTCCGGCTCTTATGATTCTATTATCCTGTTTTCACTGTGGCCAACCAGGTGCCCTAATGGGAAACCCGTGAGCAGGACCCGAGTTCAAAAGCAGCTTGTGGTTCCCAGAAGGATCTGTGGCAAATATTCTCCCTTCCGCACCCATTCTGGTCCGTTTTAGACACACCAAAACAGGCCCCATAAGCCGATTTGCCTTACTCCAACGCAGCCCATTTATTAAAACGGGAATAAAAGGCATCTTTCTGTGATTGCAACGTCCTTCGGAGACAGGCCAAACTTGAATACCACACTGGAAGGCCACAACTCCCCACTCCCTATCTCGAACCGATACCTTTATCTCTCCCGTTATAAAAAGAAAACCTTGAGTTGGCCTGACTCAATCAGTCCCTCCTTGTTAAGCAAGTCGTATTCACAGAGAAGGCTATTTTTAACATGGATGCTTTACATATGTTCAGATGCAAGCCAAACACATTCTCATATAATTTAGGTCTGTGCAACTTCTATCCAAATTCACTTCTTCTTTTTAAGGCAATTGTTTGTAATTGATGTGGTTTTATTAAAATTATTTCATTGTGCCAGGCGTTGGTGCATCTGGGGTGCATGATTTATCAAGCCCCAACATGAAACTGAATATTTTGTGGAATGTAGTCTTGTTTGATCATTGAATTCTAACCTATCCCTTTCAAAAATGGGTATAAACATCCTTTTCATGAGCATCTCCCACCAGTTTGGAGGTACATATGACCTTTGGCCTGCTACCCAACTCTAGCCTTGCTGATTCAGCTAATTATGATTTGATTAGGGTTTCTCAGCACCGCATCAATAATCAATACCAGTTGATTATAGGTGAAAAACACCGTATCAACATTTTAGATTTTCAATGCTAGCACTTTGCAAGGTTTTTATGCTGTAACCTCATTTTATCTTCTTTTCTGTGGTGTTTAAGTTAAGGAAATGTGTTTGCTATGAGCCTGGAGACACATCTTGGAACAGAGAATTTTCCCATGTGCGGATACGAAAAGGGGTGGGTGGGTGGGAGGCTAACTGTCCCTCTTAACTCTGTAATTGTTACAGAAGGAACTATGGTGAACAACTTCACGGCCGGCGTCAGCTACAAAGAAACCAGTCCAACAACAACATTAGCCCTACTCAGAGTAGAACCGTTACAATTAATGGACAGGACTAGCTTAGATGAATTCATTTAAATGGGCTTGCTCTGAGCAGAAGTTAACTGGAGAATGACCCTCTGTATAAAACTCTGGAGCCCCCATTCAGAATTTCGGATAGTGTAAAAGCTGTTATTTCAGGCCAAAGCGGATGAAATTTACAGGCGTGGGAAACCTTCCAGAGTTTTAAGGCCACTTAAAAATGTTTTAGGAGTAGCGGCTCCTATAGCCATATCTAGCATAGGGATGTTCAACAGGTCAATTGTGATCTACTGTTCGATCCCTGGGAGGTTTTGGTAGATCGCGGTCGATTGCTGGGTCTCTTTCCTTAATAAAATAGAATCCAGCCCCCTCGCCCCACCCTCCATTGTTTCACGATGGAGTTTACTCATCGAGGCTGTTTGTTTCCCCAGTGATCTGTTCATGAGTGGCCATTCCCCTTTCTCCCTTGAGTTTAGGCTTGGATTCTGAAAAATCGGGGCTTTCCTCCTCCCTAAAAAAACTCAGAAACTGTGACCTGAACCTCCCAAAAAGGGGGTAGATCACTGCCAGTTTTTAATTCTGTGAGTAGATCGCAGTCTCTTGGGAGTTGGCCACCTCCTAGCAGTATGTATATCTCTATGTGTAATCCAATTTTATGTACATATAATCCAATCTCAGAGTCGACCCATTGAAATTAATCAATATGCCTGACTTGGATGAATTCAGCAGGTTGAATCCGAGTAGAACTTAGTTGGGAAACAACCCTTGGGAGGGTTAGCGTTAAGCGATAATTTCCATCAGGCTGTGCCTCTCAGCTCGGATCAGCAGCCATTCCATCAGGCTATATAGGAGAGGAAGAGATTGGACCGCAGGGACTCTGCCAAAAGACCAGCAACTTCTGGCTCCTCCTCTGCTTGAAATCCTTTTTCTTCCCCATTTCAGCTATTCATGACAAGAACTCCACAGCTAATAATAATAATAAAATTTATTTATATCCCACCCTCCCCAGCCGAACCCGGGCTCAGAGCGGCTAACAACAGTAAAACGATAAAACATTCTAAAATCATTTCATTATAAAATTAATTCCAACCAAATCAAACTGGGTCTGAGATTTCTTTTTTCCTTCCCCCTCCCAAACCCGTTTTCCTTTTGAGCCGTGGCTCTTGGTGCGGAAACCCGAGGGCCGGAACGGTCTTATCGCTGACTTTTGCAAGCTGCTCTCGGAAGATAAAAGGTAAAGGTACCCCTGCCCGTATGGGCCAGTCTTGACAGACTCTGGGGTTGGTGCGCCCATCTCACTCTATAGGCCGGGGGCCAGAGCTGTCCGGAGACACTTCCGGGTCACGTGGCCAGCGTGACATCGCTGCTCTGGCGAGCCAGAGCCGCACACGGAAACGCCGTTTACCTTCCCGCTAGAAAGCGGTCCCTATTTATCTACTTGCACTTTGACGTGCTTTCGAACTGCTAGGTTGGCAGGCGCTGGGACCGAGCAACGGGAGCGCACCCCGCCGCGGGGATTCGAACCGCCGACCTTTCGATCGGCAAGCCCTAGGAGCTGAGGCTTTTACCCACAGCGCCACCCGCGTCCCCCTCTCGGAAGATACACACACAGTAAATGAAGAGCCCTGCTAGATAAAAATTAAAAGTCCATGGCGTCTTGCATCCTGTTCCGCCCCCCAAATCCCTGGCCAGAGGCTCCAAGGAACCCCACAAACAGGGTGTGGAGGCGTTTTGATAGCTGAAAGGTATTTATTGTGACCCCACCTTTAAAGCTGCAACCCTAATTTATTTGGAACTAAATTATTAACCCAAATTTATTTGGAACTGCACCACTCTCATTGATGCAGCCTGCCCTGGGATAAAGGGTGAAAAATAATTATAATGATAATTACAATATAATAAGAAAAATAAAAATAATAATATCCTTCCCTGCTCTCTGCCCTCCAGTGTCTGGATTCAAAGGTAGACTGCCTTTGAACCTGGAGGCTCCACTCTTCTCAGCCATCATGATGGCTAGCTGCTCGTATCTAATCCATTATCAGTGATGCCTCGCAGGATCAGAGCAAAGACCAGCCTCCTGTCTCCAACAGTGAGCAGCAGCCAGGAAGCCTAGAAGCACAGCCCTCCCTTGTTGTGTGTTCCTGGTATCTGGCATTCAGAGATAAACTGGGTCTGAACAGGGAGGCTCCATTCCTAATGGCAATGGCTGTGCCTTGCCCAGTCCAGCCTCTTGTCTCACCCAGTTATCAGCCGGATGCCCTAATGGGAAGGGCAGTAAGGCACAGCCAACAACTGCTATTCTAAGTTAGACACCCTCTGCATCTGGAAGTTCTCTTTAGCTAACCATCCTGTATGGAATGTTTATATTTCCTTAGCGGATGATCAGAAATAATCACTAAATGTGCCCACTGTTTGTGTGCAATTTAAAAAATAATAAGGGGACCCATCTCCTAAAGCAGATATTATTATCACTACCTTTATAAGTAATGATTTTATTTGTACCCTGCCCATTTGACTGTGTTGCCCCAGCCACACTGGGTGGCTTCCAACACATATAAAATCATAATAAAACGTTAAACGTTTAAAAACTTCCCTATACAGGGCTGCCTTCAGATGTCATCTAAAGGTTGTACAGTGGAACCTTGGTTCTCGAACTTAATCCGTTCCTGGAGTCCGTCCAAATCCCAAAACCGTTCGAAAACCAAGACGCATCGGACGTTTGGCTTCCAAAAAACTTTCAAAAACCGGAACACTTACTTCTGGGTTTTCAGGAGCCGATTTGTAGGTCAACTAAGCTGTTTGAGAACCGAGGTTCCACTGTATTCTTGCTTATCTACTTGACATCAGATGGGAGGGCATTCAAAAGGGTGGGTGCCACTACCAAGAAGGCCCTCAGTAGGACCTGATATGGGGGACCTGTGGCCCTTCAGGGGCTCTTGGAACTCCAAGTCCCATCAGCCATCATGGCCAACCATCAGGCATGATGGGAGTTGGAGTCCAACAGCATCTGGGAGGACACAGGTTCTCTGCCCCTCTCCTAGACACATGTCCCAGCCAATCAGGGATCACATATTTTAAAAAATTATTGACTCTTTTTTTCATTCCACATGCTAGCATTAGAGAAGAAAGCAACGCACCCAGCACCCTGCAGAAAAGCAAAGAGTGACAAATTCTCCTTGCTATGGGGCAGAATGTCACCAAACTGGTTGCATTGCGCCCTGGGTTGTGGGGGGAGAGGTGACACAGCCGCTGAGGACAGATTTGGCTGTATTCCTGAATAATCAGCACATTCTATCACCCTTAGCAATGGAAAGACCGGTGAAACAGCCACCCATCGATGAGGCTGCCTGTTGCAGCTCTTTGTGAGTCCCTGCGCTGGGCTCGCCTCCTTGCAATCATGCCCTATCAGGGACAGCTAATGCTGCCACATCTCTGCAGCATTCCAGCCATTCCAAATTCAGAGACGCAGCACAATGGCCTGCTGTCAGAGGAGGCTGACTATCCTATCTCTGTTTGAGTTGCTGCTCACCTTCTTCCAAACAGCCTCTACGGGGGTAGAGGAGAAAAACAGGAGGTAATTGCGCTCTCTCTGTATACACAGTTAGAATATTCTCTCGTTCTTAAGGCAAGAGCGAAAAAAGAGTACTTGTTCTCCAAAGAGGGTGCCTGCCACGTCTCTGTAAGAGTAGCTGCTCTGGGCTCATTTCCTTTCAGTGTGTATGTGTGCAATTCTGAAACCAATGCAACTGTTGGCTTTTTCGTAATTAGTTGCGCTGCAGAAAGCGTGCTGGGGAGACCACACATTCAAGAAATGCAAAAGTAACTTTTGCTTGGTTTAATAACAAATAACCTAAACAAAAACTCCTTTTACACTAAATTACATTATATCAATAAGTGTGCCCCATCCACCAGGGTACTGAGAGAGCTACATGCTGCTCTTTATATACAGTGGTACCTTAGGTTAAGTACTTAATTCGTTCCAGAGGTCCGTACTTAACCTGAAACTGTTCTTAAGCTGAAGCACCACTTTAGCTAATGGGGCCTCCTGCTGCCGCTGCGCCACTGAAGCACGATTTCTGTTCTCAACCCGAAGCAAAGTTCTTAACCTGAAGCACTATTTCTGGGTTAGCGGAGTCTGTAACCTGAAGCATATGTAACCTGAAGCGTATGTAACCCGAGGTACCACTGTATACTATACCCAACAGCTTCATTAACGTAACTTAACAGCACCTGCTATACTGCTTCACAGCTGTAAAACTGGGTCATGTTATTTGCTCTGGCCCTTAAAGACATACTTGTGGAACAATAACGAAACCTAAAATTTAAAGAAACCATCCAACAGCGACTGGAACACTTCAGACATTCCAAACACAGAAACAGAGGATTTAAACGTTTTGGTATTACTATGTTGTGAACCACCCTGCGATCTTTGGATGAAGGATGGAATAGAAATTGAATAGGTAAATAATAAGGATTTGCCCCTGGAAGTAGCTGCCCACCGCACAACTGGTTGCTACGGTGGGCTTTGAACCAGGAGACACAACCCATAGGAAGCCTGAAACCAGATTAAAATCCACTAACAAGCAAGCAAGCCCATGCTTAGTGTGATCCTGAACAAACATGCAGAGAAGTCGATCCTGCTATTCTCAATGAGGAAGGGGTGCAGCAGAATGGTGGATCATCTGCCCTGCATGCATAAGAAGAGCCTGCTGGATCAGGCCAATGGCTCATCTAGTCCGGCATCTGGTTATCACAGGGGCCCAGCAGATACCTATGGGAAACCAGCAAGCGGGACCCAAACCCAGGACCCCTCTCCCCGCCTGCGTTTTCCAGCAAACCGGCATTCAGAAGCATTGTGACCCCCAACTGCGGAGCCAATGCGGCTGGTAGCCATTCTTAGTCCTCTCCCCCATGAATCCAACTCCCTTTTAAAGCTGTCCAAGTTCATGGCCATCACTGCCTCCTGTGGCAGGGAGTTCCATAGTTCAACCCTGCGCGGCTTGAAAGAGGACTTCCTTTTATCTGCCCTGAAACTTCCAGCGTTTGGTTTCGTTGGACGCCCGAGAGTTCTAGTACTAGGAAAGAGGAACAAAGCCTTTTCCTCTGTCCGTTCTCTCCATGCAGTGCGTAATTGCATAAACTTCCATCGCGGTGCAGCAATCAAACCGCTGGCGTATTTGCAAAGCTAAGCAGGGTCTGGTTTGGATTCCAATTGGAAGGGGACGCTGTGTTGACATTTCTGCATTGCAGGGGGTTTCCCTAGGTCAGGGTTTCCCAAATTTGGGTCCCCAGCTGTTTTTGGACTACAATTCCCATCCTCCGGTCCTGCTAGCTAGGGATGATGGGAGTTGTAGTCCAACAACAGCTGGGGACCCCAAGTTTGGGAAACCCTCAGGGGTCCCTTCCAACTCTACAATTCAATGAGAAGACCCAAACACCCCAAGCTTTCTCCATAGGGGAGTCACTCCCTCCCTTTGAAGCCCTTGAGACGACAGCCTGAAAGCTGCTGCCAGTCCGTGTCTACAGTACTGAGCTAGATGGACCACAATGGGTCTGATTCGGTCTAAGGCAGCTTCCTACGTTCCCACGGAGCAGCGGTCTGATTTGGGATGAGAGTGCTTAGCCCTCCCTACCTTCCCTAAGAGGGGTTTACTCCCAAGTAACGCGAGCCTTGGATCGCAGCCTCTGCAGACCCCCCAAGTCCCTTTTACAGACCCGAAAGAACAAATCGCGAGTGGGGTGGGGAGTGGGGGGTAGACAACTCACCGTGCGCCACCAGGACCGCCCTGGCGCCGCAAGTGCGCACGCAGTGGAGCAGCGCCCCTCGGCGGAGCGCGGTGCCCAGGAAAGCCGGCACGACGCCCAGCTTGGCCAAGCCGATCCAGGCCCAGATGAAGGCGGGTTCGTTGCCCACCAGGAGCGCCACCGTCTGGCCGGGCAGGAGCGGCGGCTGCCCGTCGGGCAAGCGGAGCAGCGCGTTGGCCACGCGGTTGCTCTGGCGCTCGGCTTGGCCGTAGGTGAAGGTGCGCTCCTCGAAGCGCAGGAAGACGCGCTGGGGCCGCGCTCGGCACAGGCGCCCGAAGCGCTGCGCCAGGCTGAGCGCGCCCGCCTTGCCGTGCAGGAGCCGTCGGCGGCAGCGCCAGGCGCGCACCAGGAAGGCCAAGTCGGCCAGGGCGAGCGGGCGCAGACGGCCGGGCAGCACGGCCAGCAGCAGCCCCAGCAAGCCGGCGGCGGCCAGCGCCAGCGCCGAGGTGAGCCACATCGTGGCGCGCCGGAGGAGGATGGAGACGACGGGGAGGACGGCGCGGCGGCGGCGATGGCTGGAGCTAGAAGAGGGCAGAGCGGCGGGAGGAGGAAGGAGGAGGAGGCGGGCCAGGGCGGACCGCCGGAGGAGCCTCTGCCGCCAGCCAGCCAGCCAGCCCCGCCTCCGCTGCGAGGCCCGGGGAAGGAGGGGCGCCAGCCGCCCCTCACCAGGCGCCCTCGGCGGCCGGAGGTGGAAGCAGCCCGAGGAAAGAGCCAGGAAGCAGGCCAGGCGGAGCTGGAAGCCGTCCGGGCTCGGGGAAGAAAGGGGCCTCTCCGTAGCAGTGGCTGCTGGGGAAGGCGAGCCGGGGGGGGGGCTGGCCGTCGGGGCTCCTTTGGGAGGGCTGATCCGGCAGAGGGGAGCCCCTTCAGTGCGGGCGCGCAAGTCAGTGGGCAAGGCGCACGGCCGGGGAGAGCTTTCCATGCCACAAGCTGGCCGGTGTTGTGGTGGGGTCCGTGGGGGTTCCCTTACTCCGGTGTTTGGACGCGGAGCATCATCCGCCAGAGACCATCAAGCACGCGTGTCGGATAGATTTCATGGAGGTCCGTCTAGAGCCACTTGGGCTAAATGATGGCTAAATGGAGCCTCTCGCCGCAGGGGCAGTCTACCTCCACGGATCAGAGGCTGGCAGCTGCGGTGCCTTCACTTACTACTGGCGAGCTTTCTAGCTCAACGGAAGAGCATCTCTGCCCACGGTGCTGAAGGTCGCAGGTTTAAGCTCCAGGTTTGACTGAGAGACCCCTGACTGAAATCCTGGAGATCCCCTCGCAGTCAGGGCTTCCCAAACTTGGCCCTCCAGCTGCTTTTGGACGACGACTCCCAGCATCCCTAGCTAGCAGGACCAGGGGTCAGGGATGATGGGAACTGCAGTCCCAAAACATCTGGAGACCCACGTTTGGGAAACTGGTGTAGGCAATACTGAGCATAAATGGACCAAAATGCAACTTCTTTAGGCTCCCATTTAAAGCAACTTTCATAACAACCATGAGGCCCCGGAAACTTGCTTTTTAGAGGAAGGGCTGTCGCTCATTGGTAGGGCATCTGCCTGCATGCAGAAGGTTTCAGGTTCCATGCCAGCATCTCCCAGTAGGGCTGGGGGAGACCCCGTCTGAAATCTCAAAGAGCTGCTGCCAGTCCGTGTAGACAGTACTGAGCTAGATGGACCAATGGTGTGACTTCCATGTTGAGTTGGAAGCAGAATGGACTAGGTGGACCTTTGAAGAACAGGCCTCCTCTTCTCTCCTCAAAACCACTCGCCATTTATAGCTTTAGAGAAGGGATGGGGGACTCCTCCAGGTAGTGATAGATAGCAGCTCCTAGCCAGCATGCCTAGTGGTCAGGAACGGGCTCCTTTGGGAGGAGGGGGCTGGATATAAACTTATTTTTAAAAATACCTAGCAACATCTGGAGGGCCGCAATAATCCCCCATCCCCTGGCTTTGGAGAATTCAAACCACTTATGTGCATCATTTCAGCAAGTCTTACAATGACCCTGCAAGGTATGCCAACGGGACCCAATATCCGTGGGAGGAGAGAGAAATTGGGTGCTACCTTGCGGCTCCGGGCAGAACAACGCAACCCTGGGTTTAAGGTGGAATTAAGCCTCGGGTTTCCAAGCTAGACATGCGGAGAGGCATATGTCAACATTTGTTCCTGAGGGCAGCCCTGTAAAAACTCTCAAGTGGCAATTTATTTTAAAGAAGGCAGGGAGGGTTCACGCCAGAGAGATCTAGGGCACCCTTCCCCAGATGTTTCCAGATGTTTGGGGCTACAGCTCCTGTAATTCCTGGCCATTAGCAGCCCTGGCTGGCGCCAACAGGGAGCAAATGCCAAGACCTATGGAGGGCACTGGGTTATGGAAAGTGGTGCCAGGGCGTTACAGAGACCTATAGTTACTTGCACAGACTGCTTGAACAACATAAGGAATCTCACCTCTTTTATATACTGAGTCAGATGGAGGCTCTGGTGCTATGAGCCTTTGCTTAAAAGATCCAGCAAGATTGCAGTCCTCATGAATAATTGTTGGCATCTGTCTGTCTCGAGAGACAATGGAGTGCACCTCCAGGGTTGAAGTCTAAACACTGAAGAATCTTGGCCTGCGCTGGCTGCAGAGACCAGTAACTCAGAACTGCTGCCTCCTGTGTTGTTTTTGCTGCATTAGCAGCAAGAGAGTGACCGCCCCGAGGCACAAGCCTGGGCAGTGTGTCTGGAGGTCCTGGGCTGCCCAAACGACAAGACCCCCCTCTCGGCCTCGCTGATGTGGTCCAAAGGAAAGCAGAGCAAGACAATTGGGCACCGGCTCGGCTGCAGGAGTTGCCGAAAGGAGGTGTACAAGACGCCACCCAACAGTCTTAACGGACTCCACCCTGGATTTGTGTAGGGTTTTCTCCTGACAGCAGCTACTACTATGCCATAAGATCCACTATCCTGTGATCTCATATATGAGTTTGTACTACTGATGAAGTCCAGGACGGCGAAACAAGGCTAATATTCCGGAAATCCTTGTCTTAGACTCTGTGAAAGGATTATGTGGAACTGCAACAACCTTTCGTGTGGATTGTG
Source organism: Podarcis siculus (assembly GCA_034642415.1). Classification (NCBI taxonomy): domain Eukaryota; kingdom Metazoa; phylum Chordata; class Lepidosauria; order Squamata; family Lacertidae; genus Podarcis; species Podarcis siculus. The sequence goes on along the minus strand of JAXCMG010000019.1, from coordinate 28,677,941 downwards.
GGACTCTATGAACAGACAGGTGGAATAGACATTTTCACATATACAGTCATACCTTAGGTTAGCTTTGGGATGAGTATTTTCAGGTTGCGCACTGCAGCAACCCAGAAGTAACGGAGCGTGTTACTGCCGGGTTTCACCGCTCGTACATGCGAATCATGATCCAGAGGTACCACTGTATAGACCTTATGCATAAACTGATCCACTGGGTCTTCTCCTTTTTTCGTTTAACTTTATGAGCTACTTCTGTTGAAATCTACAATTGACATCTGATGGGAGGGCGTTCCACAGGGCGGGTGCCACCACCGAGAAGGCCCTCTGCCTGGTTCCCTGTAACTTGGCTTCTCGCAGCGAGGGAACCGCCAGAAGGCCCTCAGCGCTGGACCTCAGTGTCCGGGCTGAACGATGGGGGTGGAGACGCTCCTTCAGGTATACTGGACCGAGGCCGTTTAGGGCTTTAAAGGTCAGCACCAACACTTTGAATTGTGCTTGGAAACATACTGGGAGCCAGTGTAGGTCTTTCAAGACCGGTGTTGAGTATGACATGTCCCCCACCAGAGGTACTGCCCCTCCCAAGAAAAAAAAAAGGCTGATTTAAATAGGAATCTAGTCAGGTCCATTTCACTCAGCACTGCTTACATTAACTGGTACCAGCTCATCAGGGTTTCAGAAACAGGCTTTTCTGGGAGCTGGCGCTGTGCAGACTTCAGGTGGTCAGTGGGCTGGTGGGCACCGGGTGCAGAGACTGCTGCAAAGACGAGGACCGAGTGGGCGACAGGGGCCTTTGAGGGACCCAGCTGGGCTGGACTCCCACCCGCAACGTGCACACTCCGTCCAAGCGCCCCCTGAGAGCCAGTGTGGTGTAGTGGTTAAGAGTGGTGGACTCGTAATCTGGGGAACCGGGTTCGCGTCTCTGCTCCGCCACATGCAGCTGCTGGGTGATCTTGGGCCAGTCACACTTCTCTGAAGTCTCTCAGCCCCACTCACCTCACAGAGTGTTTGTTGTGGGGGAGGAAGGGAAAGGAGAATGGTAGCCACCTTGAGACTCCTTAGGGTAGTGATAAAGCGGGATATCAAATCCAAACTCTTCTCTTCTTCTTCTCCCGAACCACAGCCCGTCACCACACACTTCTCATCTCTACGGTTTGCAAAAGTCGGAATAAACCAGCTCTCTCCCCGTAAAGAGAGAAAAAAAGAAATGAGCTCTTCTTGCCCCTACCTGAAGATGCCGGGGATTAAACTTAGGCCTATTTCTGTAGAAAGTACATGTTCTGCCACTGGGTCTCGTTTGGCCTGTGCCCTAGAAAGAAAATTGAGATTCTAGCCCTCGGGGTTGACTTAAAACAGGAAGAAAAGGAGCTTCCTGACACAGTAGATTAATTGCAAACAGCTCTCCAGAGTTTTAGACAGGTAACCTGTCTCACAGCCTACCTGCAGATGCCAGGAATTGAACTTCTGCATGCAAAGCAGGGGTTCAAGACCCTTCCCTTGAAAAAGAATGTAAGGTTCTAGTCCTCATGTTGTTCTGAATAATGGGCAACAGGTCTTCGGGGTTCCAGGCGGGGGTCACTTCCTAGCCCTGCCTGCAGACTGAACTTGGAACCTTCTGCCACTGAGTTTTGGTCCATTCCTAAAGACCAACATTGGCTTCCAGTACGTTTCTGAGCACAGTTCAAAGTGTTGGTGTTCACCTTTAAAGTCCTAAACGGCCTCGGTCCAGTATACCTGAAGGAGCGTCTCCAACCCCATCGTTCTGCCCGGACACTGAAGTCCAGCGCCGAGGGCCTTCTGGCGGTTCCCTCACTGCGAGAAGCTAAGCTACAGGGAACCAGGCAGAGGGCCTTCTCGGTAGTGGCGCCCACCCTGTGGAACGCCCTCCCACCAGATGTCAAAGCGATAAACAACTACCTGACATTCAGAAGACATCTGAAGGCAGCCCTGTTCAGGGAAGTTTTTAATGTGTAACATTTTAGTGTATTTTTGGTTTCTGTGGAAGCCGCCCAGAGTAGCTGGGGAAACTCAGCCAGATGGGCGGGGTACAAATAATAAATAAAATAAAATACGAGGCCCTCACGTTTCTGGATAAAGGGCCGATTTAAAAAGGAATAGAGGAATCAGCCTTATACCAAACCAGCCACTTGGTCCAGCTTAGCTCAGTGTTGTCTACAAAATGGCATCGTCTCCATGTTTTCAGGCTGAAGTCTTTCCCAGTCCTACCTGGAGACGTCGGGAATGGAACCCAGGACCTTCTGCACGCAAAGAAGATGCTCAGCGGCGCTTCCCCACTGACCTGCCAGCAGCGCGAATAAAACAACCAGCCCTAACCTTTCCCCTACTTAAAGGCAGTTTGGGGGAGGTTTTTTGGTTCCCCGCCGCCTCTGGGCAAAGCTTCCTCCATCACTATGAGTTGCAGATGTTTTGAGGAATGGAAAGCAGGAACCGCAAGAGAAATACCCCCGTTTCCGCCCTTCCCCTGCCGCCTCCTTAGGTCTTTCCAGCAGGCAGACATTCCTTGCCGTTTGGTGCAAATGACTTGCTTGGCACAAGCCAGAACTCGCTGGGAAACTGGAAAGCTGCGGAAAGTGTGAAGCTTTACCCCCTCGGCTGTAAAGCTAGAACTTCGAGCAAAAGATACAAGAAGAATCCTTTAGGTTCTGCGAGATCACATTCACCCGGTGCTATACCAGCTGCACTGGCTCCCAGTGGGGTACAGGATCAGGTTTAAGGTGCTGGTTTTAACCTTTAAAGCCCTATACGGCCTAGGACCCTCTTACCTACGGGACCGCCTCTCCTGGTATGTCCCACAGAGGAACTTACGGTCTTCAAACAAAAACATCCTGGAGGTCCCAGGCCACAGAGAGGTTAGGCTGGCCTCAACTAGAGCCAGGGCTTTTTTGGCTGCGGCTCCAATCTAGTGGAACCCTCTGTCACAAGAGACTAGGGCCCTGTGGGACTTGACATCTTTCTGCAGGGCCTGCAAGACAGAGCTGTTCCACCAGGCCTTTGGCCAGGGCACAGCCTGACTCCCTCCTTTGGCAATCCTCACAGAACTCTAGCCTAATGGTTGCCATCATTTTGAGTTGAATTAATTTTATAATGAAATGATTTTAGAATGTTGTACTATTTTATTGTTGCTAGCCGCCCTGAGCCCGGCTTCGGCTGGGGAGGGCGGGATATAAATAAAATTTATTATTATTATTATTATTATTATTATTATTATTATTATTATTATTAGGTGCTGCAGCTGATTTAAGAACACAGGTTGAGCCAGGCTGGCCAAAGAGGCCAGCATCCTGCCCCTAAGGACCTAGGAATCTATATAGACTGCCCCTGGAGCTGGATGTTCTATAAGAGCACCGGAAGAGCCCAGCTACAGGATCAGGTCAATGGCCTGCCTAGCCCAGCATCCTGCTGTCTCACAGTGGCCAAATGCTAGGAATCTAAGATAAACTATCTCTGGAGCTGGAGGTTTCATAAAGAACACATCAAGAAAGGCTTTCTGAGCGTAAGAGCTGTTCGACACCAGAATGGACTCCCTTGGGAGGTTGTGAACTCTTTTCCCCTTGGAGGTTTTTAAGGCCATCCGTCACAGATACTTGAGCTGAGATTCCTGCATTGCAGGGGGCTGGACTAGATGAGCGTTGGGGTCCCTTCCAATTCTACGATTCCGTGTTTCTAAGGGCATCAGAAGAGCCGGACTGCTGGATCGGGCCAATGGCCCAGCTTAGCTCAGCACCCTTCTCCCGCAAACGGTCAAACGGATACCCCAATGGGTAGCCCATTATCAGGACCCAGGCACAAGAGCGACGCTCCACCAACAGCAGAGCTGGAACGCAGCCGTCGTGGCTGGGAGCTGTCGAAGCGATGTGGTAGGCAGGCAAGCTCCCTGCCTTATTTACGACTCGGGCTTTGAATCCGAGCCAGCTCCGAAGAAATCGCTCTGGGCCAAAACCTCAGGAATGTAAGCGATACAAACCCGAGAGCTCGTTGGAGGGTGTGCAAAGCGAACAAGAAGTTCTGTCACTCCAGCATTTTCCCACACGGCACGTAGGAGGTACTGCGGTTTGATCCCATGCATCTCCAAGGCTGGGGGTGTGGTGGGAAGCAGATCTAAAAACCCCAGAGAGCCACTGTCAGCCAGTGCAGACAGTAATGGCCTAGACTGGCCAATGGCCTGACTTGCCAAACTTCCCATGCCCCGATTTAAATCAGAACCATGAGGACTGGGTCCTTGTTTTGTTTTTAAAGGGAAGGTACAGAGAAGGGACGCGGGTGGCGCTGTGGGTAAAAGCCTCAGCTCCTAGGGCTTGCCAATCGAAAGGTCGGCGGTTCGAATCCCTGCGGCGGGGTGTGCTCCCGTTGCTCGGTCCCAGCGCCTGCCAACCTAGCAGTTCGAAAGCACCCCCGGGTGCAAGTAGATAAATAGGGACCGTTTTCTAGCGGGAAGGTAAACGGCGTTTCCGTGTGCGGCTCTGGCTCGCCAGAGCAGCGATGTCACGCTGGCCACTTGACCCGGAAGTGTCTCCGGACAGCGCTGGCCCCCGGCCTATAGAGTGAGATGGGCGCACCAACCCCAGAGTCTGTCAAGACTGGCCCGTACGGGCAGGGGTACCTTTACCTTTACCTTACAGAGCAAAGAAGGGACGCGGGTGGTGCTGTGGGTTAAACCACAGAGCCTAGGACTTGCCGATCGGAAGGCCGACGGTTCAAATCCCCGCGACGGGGTGAGCTCCCGTTGCTCAGTCCCTGCTCCTGCCAACCTAGCAGTTCGAAAGCACGTCAAAGTGCAAGTAGATAAATAGGTACCACTCCGGCAGGAAGGTAAACGGCGTTTCCATGCGCTGCTCTGGTTCGCCAGAAGCGGCTTAGTCATGCTGGCCACATGACCCGGAAGCTGTACGCCTGCTCCCTCAGCCAATAAAGCGAGATGAGCACCGCAACCTGAGTCAGTCACGGCTGGACCTAATGGTCTGGGGTCCCTTTACCTTTACAGAGCAAAGCGGTAGAGTTGAGCTGGGTTCAAGCCACTTCTGGTGGGAGAAACTTTTGCCTGAAACCTTGGGCGACCCCCTGCCAGTCAAACACCCTCTGGGTGGCCAAATAAACCCTCTCTTTTGTGCTGATTGGATCCGGGGAAAGGGACCCTGCTCTGGAAACTGTAAAAGGACTTAAGACACCCCCTGCCCGCCGACCGCAACCCCCCCTGCAGTGCAGCACACAAACATGAGTCCAAAACAGGTGAACTTGTACAAAAAACATGTTGACAGTTTTTATTGTCTCTTTTAAAAACCACTTAAAAATGATAATCTCTCAGTGGGTAGGCGGGGAATTAAAAATATAACTACCATCTCGTCTCGCTTGCCTGTCGCTGAGTCGGTTGCTCCCACCACTCCCACCACCGCCTCCCCTTCCTGCCCCCCCAACCCTGTGAGAGGGGGTTCTCAGGAAGGAGGGGGACCGCTTCTCAAAAAGCTGGCCGGGAGGATGCGGGGCAGGGCGAGGGGGGGGGGCTTCCTTCATGCCGACAGCCTAGCAGTCATTTCTTCGTATGGCTGGGGGGGGGTTGTTGTTTTGAGGCAGGAACGGGGCAGCGAGGCTTCTCCGGCCATCGTACGCGGAAGGGCAGGGAGGCCGCAGAAAGGAAAGCCTCCTTGCCCCCCCCAACCTCCCCGCAAAGTGGGGTGGGGGGAGTGTTTGAGGCTTTGGGGTGGTTAACCGGAATGTTCTCTGTGTGGAGAAAAGGGCCTTTCTCTCTCTCTCTGTGGAGGTGGAAGGGCACACACATGACAAGCTTGGGGTTGGGTGGGGAGGAAGGGCCCCTGGCGCTTTTTTTGGGGGGGGAACGATGCCAGGAAAAGCCTGGCCCAGCTCCGAGATAACCCCCCCTCGCCCCTCCTCACATTTCCAGCTCCCCCCAAGCCCAGCCCCACTCCCGGTTCTCCCCGCCAGAAGTAGCACTGACGGGAGTAACGCCAGTTCACACCATTTATTTACATTTCGGAGAGAAGAGGGGACCCCTCTCTCTGGCGCCGCTGCCCGCGGAATGAGGTGGCCCCCGCGCCGCCAAGGACAGGCCTGAGGAAAACCACCCGCGTCGTCCCCCCCGCCCACGGCCACCGTACAAAAGGCGGGCAGGCGAGGATGGGTGGCGACGCCGGGGGGCAGAGAGTGTCTCGCAGGCACGGAGAGCGGGGCAGAGGCTGTAACGGTGCCAAGGTGGGGGGAGGAAAGGGGGCGCCCGTGCGTCCCAAGTCCCGCCGGCGCCCCTCTTTAGAGAGCATTGTCCTCGCTGCCGATGGTGACTCCGGCCGGCCGCTCCAGATCCGCTCTCTGCCACTGCCTGCGGTCACCCTGGGAGCCGCTAGCGACAAGGCGGTCTTGCCCGCCCCCCTCAATCACTGTCCGAGCCAACCGCTGAGGAGCCTTTCCTCTTCCGCTTGGTGGGTTTGGGTTTTGTGTCTTCTTCCTCCTAAGAGCAAAGAAAGCCGTGTTTCAATGATATGTAAGTGGTATCTTAAACACCAAACGATCTGACTAAAGTGCACAAGGATGTGTCAAGTACCGTATTTTTCGCTCCATAAGACGCACTTTTTTCCTTTTAAAAAGTAAGGGGAAATGTCTGTGCATCTTATGGAGCGAATGTGTGGTCCCTGGAGCCGAATTGCCCATGGGCGAAAAGCAGATCATGCTTTTTTTTTTTGAAAGAGGGAAGTGGGTGTTGAAACAAAGCCGCTAAGCAGCTGATCGGCAAGAGATCAGACGGAGATAAGGGACTCTAGCGATAAAGGAGGCTGCCTGGGAGGGGGGAGGTAAAGATAGTGAACTTGCAAGGAGAGGACACAGGAATACTAATACAAGCAATGAGGACAGAAATTAGAAGAAAAGGAGGAGCAAAAAAACTGCTCCAGCTAAGGAAAATACACTAAGGCAAACAAGAGGGAAGGGGGTGTTGAAAGGAAACAGCTGATCAGCAAGCGATCGGGAAGGAGATAAGGGACGCTAGCAATAAAGGAGGCTGCCTGGGAGTGGGGAGGTAAAAGCACATGGATCCTCAGGATTTTTGCATCCCAAATTCACCATCAGATCACATAGCATGTCCATGGCTACAGCCTGCACCAAAAAAATCATGCCCCCACTGTTGTGTGGGGCCGCAATGGCGCAAAGCACGGATCTACATGGATCCTCAGGATTTTTGAATTGGGCTACCCAAACTCACCGTCAATCACATATGTCTGTGGCCACAGCATGAACCACAAAAATCATACATCCACTGTTTCGTTCAGAATTTTTTTTTTCTTGTTTTCCTCCTCTAAAAACTAGGTGCGTCTTATGAAGCGAAAAATATGGTAATTGTTGGAAGCATAAACATATCGCATTTATAAATTTTAAATTTATTGTTGTACATTGTTTTAAATGTTTGCTTTCCTTCTGGGATTGTACCCCCAAGTGTGTTTTATAAGCTGGTCTCCGACCGTAATAAATTATCTATCTATCTATCTATCTATCTATCTATCTATCTATCTACCTACCTACCTACCTACCTACCTACCAAAGGGTCTGTTTTTTCCTCTTTCCCCCAAATATGGTGGACATGTAAGAAAGCTAAAGGCTCTGGGGGAATGATACATAACGAATGTTCAAACTGGTTATTCCTGAAAGTCCTGAAGCTTTTCTCTTCGGGATAATAGGGATGAAGGTCCCGAAAAAGATGGTTAAACTATTTATAGATGCAACAACAACAACAGCCAGAATCCTCTAAGTGCAGAAATGGAAAGGAGGAGCAGTACCAGTCGAGGACGAACGGCTTCAAAAGTTAACGGTCTATGCAGAAATGGTGAAATGGACAGCAAAAACGAGAGATAAAAGAGGCAAACTGTTCGTGGAAGAGTGGAGACCCTTTTCGGAATATTTGAAGAACTGTTACGAGTCAAATGAAAATGCTGCCAGGGTTCGAATTATGAGCAGGGGAACGAAAACAAGGATAAGTGAGATAGAGGATGATTGTATTGAAGTATGTCATAGAAAGCAGTAGGAACAAGATAGGAATAAAAACATCATGGAAATAAGGGTGGGTAGCCCAAATTTGAGGGAAAACAGAGATTGAAATGTAAGTAAATTTGTAAAACCTGTGAAAATCAATAAATATGAGAGAGAGAGAGAGAGAGAGAGAGAGAGAGAGAGAGAGAGAGGAAGGAAGGAAGGAAGGAAGGAAGGAAGGAAGGAAGGAAGGAAGGAAGGAAGAAAGCAAGCTTTGTTTCAGAGGGGTGGGAGAAACAAACTCTTTTCAGCCCGAGTCTCACATTCCCTCGGAGGCAAACAGCCTTTCCACTGCTTTAATACAATTACCCTGGATCTGCATTCCAGCCACGAAAAAGTCAAGGGGCTTCTATACATAGAGACTGCTTTCTCCATGCAATAACAGGCATGATCACAGGCCAAGGGCACATTCCAGCCGGGCAAGAGCGCTCGGGGATGGTGACGGGAAAGTCCCAAGGACCGGAACAGAGAGGTTGGAGGCCGCATTTGGGGACTAGAGGTTCCCCGCTGCTGCTATGTTTATTTATGAAAAGCATTTGCACACCACGATTTATACATCGCCGCATCAGGGCACTGTGCGGCAACAAAGCACCCCGTGTGCCCACGTAACCCAGCCCCCGCCACAAAGGCTCCGCTCACCGAGGCGCTGCTGGAGGCAGACTCCTCCTCGTTGTTGGCGGGCTGCGCCGCGTTCTTCCGGCTGCGGGGGCTGGAGACGGTGGCTTTCCGGCGGCTCTTTGGAGGCTTGCTGGAGGAGTCCTCGTACTCTTCGGCCAGGGAGAAGAGGTCGCTGAACCTGGGGAGGGGAGATGGCATAGGGTGGGTCCACGGGCTGTGCAAGGAGCTCTGCACCCAAGAGCATTTTCAGGGTTGGGGATGGCGGCAGGTCAGGGAAATGCCGGGGTCTCTCTTGACCTTGACCCGGAAGCTGCGGCGAGAATGCTGCAGGAGGATGCGAGGCCTTCAGCACCGCAGCTCAGAGATCCGCACCGGTTGTCAATTTGCTGTTCGTATACAGTCATATACATATACAGTATACAGAAGGACACGGGTGGCGCTGTGGGTTAAACCACAGAGGCTAGGACTTGCCGATCAGAAGGTCGGCGGTTCGAATCCCCGCAACGGGGTGAGCTCCCGTTGCTCGGTCCCTGCTCCTGCCAACCTAGCAGTTCGAAAGCACGTCAAAGTGCAAGTAGATAAATAGGTACCCCTCCGGTGGGAAGGTAAACAGCGTTTCCATGTGCTGCTTTGGTTCGCCAGAAGCGGCTTAGTCATGCTGGCCACATGACCTGGAAGCTGTACGCCGGCTCCCTCGGCCAGTAAAGCGAAATGAGCGCCGCAACCCCAGAGTCGGTCACGACTGGACCTAATGGTCAGGGGTCCCTTTACCTTATACAGTCATACCTCGTTACGTTTGCTTCAGGTTAAATCTTTTCAGGTTGAGTCCTGTGGCGACCCTGAAGTAATGGAACGGGTTACTTCCGGGTTTCGCCACTCGCACATGTGCAGATGCTCAAAATGACATCACGTGCATGCACAGAGGATCGCGACCCACGCAGACGCAGGTTATGTTCCGCTCAGGTTGCAAATGGGGCTCCGGAACGGATCCCATTCGCAACCAGAGGTACCACTGTATTTGCTTAACAATTTGGGGGCCTATTTACATGCAAGGCAGCCTTTAAGCCAACTTGACTACAGAACTGGCACCATCCCAGGTGCTACATAATCCTCATTCCACATTGGTAAGCCATCAATCCTTTAGCGAGGCGGCACCTACACTTCGGAGCTCCCTGCCGATCGACCTCAGGCTGGCGCCTTCTTTGGCTGGGCTCTTTTCTGAGCTAGCTAAAAACATATTTTTTGCACAGGCAAGTCTGTCCCGACGGGCAGAACGTTGTCACATTTTAATCTGGTTTTTAAGCCTGTCGTTGGTTTTAATTAGTATTTCTTTGAACACCTTAAATTTCTGCTTTTAATTTCGTTGTATTGTTCTTTGGGGAAACAGCTTTGAGGTTGTTGATTTTTTAAACAACAACAACAACAAAGAAGCGGTGAATAGATTTTACAAAATAAAAGTACATTCGTGAAAGATTCAGGTAAAGGTAAAGGGACCCCTGACCATTAGGTCCAGTCGCGGACGACTCTCGGGTTGTGGTGCTCATCTTGCTTAACTGGCCAAGGGAGCCGGCGTACAGCTTCCGGGTCATGTGGCCAGCATGGCTAAGCCGCTTCTGGTGAACCAGAGCAGCGCACAGAAACGCCATTTACCTTCCCGCCGGAGCGGTACCTATTTATCTACTTGCACTGGCATGTGCTTTCGAACTGCTAGGTTGGCAGGAGCAGGGACCGAGCAACGGGAGCTCACCCTGTCGCAGGGATTCGAACCGCTGACCTTCTGATCGGCAGGTCCTAGGCTCTGTGGTTTAGACCACAGCGCCACCCGCGTCCCCGTAAGTGAAAGATTAAGGTAAAGGTAAAGGTACCCCTGCCCGTACGGGCCAGTCTTGACAGACTCTGGGGTTGGTGCGCCCATCTCACTCTATAGGCCGGGGGCCAGCGCTGTCCGGAGACACTTCCGGGTCACGTGGCCAGCGTGACATCGCTGCTCTGGCGAGCCAGAGCCGCACACGGAAACGCCGTTTACCTTCCCGCTAGAAAGCGGTCCCTATTTATCTACTTGCACCCGGGGGTGCTTTCGAACTGCTAGGTTGGCAGGCGCTGGGACCGAGCAACGGGAGCGCACCCCGCCGCGGGGATTCGAACCGCCGACCTTTCAATCGGCAAGCCCTAGGAGCTGAGGCTTTTACCCACAGCGCCACCCGCGTCCCAAGTGAAAGATTACTTGCTCCTTTTTCTGGTTTGCTCGCTTGGAGAGTGAAACAGCAGCAGCAGCAGCAGCAGCAGCAGGGCTCAGGGCTTGTGGAACGAGGCCACCCCACATCCTGCCCCTGCTTTGGGGGGAGAGAAGCAAGTTCTACACCCTTCCCTCCCTCGCCCTACAAGCAAACCTCTGCTCGGCTCAGTCTGCAGGGCGAGACTTCCTTCTCCATCTCTCTCCTGCTCACTTGCTCTCCTCTGGAAAGGAGGGCACCCTCTTTTTTCTGAGCCCCATACAGTACCAAGGAAAGCCTTCGCCCACCACCCCACAAACGCAAACACAAGAGACGGGCACTCACTTCATCTTGTGGGCTTCGTCGCAGCTGGCCTGGACGTGCTGGAGGGCCTGCAGGATCGGGGTTTGGCAGAAAACTGCCGGGGAATCGGAAGGGAAGAGCAGCAGGAAGTCATTGAAATGAAATTTTAAGAAAACATGGCAGCTTCACATCCTTGGAACATGCACATCCGAGAGGACCGCAGGATGAACGGCATAGATGGTGGGGTTTTTAACACCAAGTCGCTTGCATGCGTAAGAGCCCAGGACTACTGCAATGCGCTCTACGTGGGGCTACCTTTGAAGGTGACCCGGAAACTGCAATTAATCCAGAATGCGGCAGCTAGACTGGAGACTGGGAGTGGCCGCCGGGACCACATAACACCGGTCCTGTGAGACCTACACTGGCTCCCAGTACGTTTCTGAGCACAATTCAAAGTGCTGACCTTTAAGGCCCTAAACAGCCTCGGTCCAGTATACCTGAAGGAGCGTCTCCACCTCCATCGTTCTGCCCGGACACTGAGGTCCAGCACCGAGGGCCTTCTGGCGGTTCCCTCGCTGCGAGAAGCCAAGTTACAGGGAACCAGGCAGAGGGCCTTCTTGGTAGTGGCGCCCGCCCTGTGGAACACCCTCCCTTCAGATGTGAAGGAAATAAGCAGCTAGCCTATCTTTAAAAGACATCTGAAGGCAGCCCTGTTTTTAATATTTAATGCTGTATTGTTTTTAACACTCAACTGGAAGCCGCCGAGAGTGGCAGAGTGGCTGGGGAAACTCAGCCAGATGGGCGGGGTATAAATAAATTATTATTATTATTATTATTATTATTATTATTATTATTATTATTATTATCTGCCCTCTGCCGAGTCAGACTCCTGGTCCGGAATTCTTGTCTACACGGGCAGAGGCTCTGCGAGGTTTCAGATGGGAAGTCTCCCCCAGCCCTAACAGGAAATGCCATTGGGAATAGAAACTCTTTCTTCTTAGCTATTTTCCCTTCTTTTTTATTATATGATATAAATGTGATAAAGGGTCCCCCCCCCCAATTATTTCTTCTCTGTTCTTTCTCTTTTTTTATACAATTTTGTTTGGTAAGGATGATGAGTATTCTACATTTTTCTTTTTTCTTCTTTTTTGATTCACTGCTTTTTATAAATGTGTTTGGATTTTAGTGCTCCATGTGTTAAAAACCTTCAATAAACTTGAAAAGCATTTTTTTAAAAAAGGAATCAAACCTGGGACTTTCTGCCTGCATTCAGCTACGGTCCTGCACATACAATTCAGACAGGAGTCTAGTCCTCATGATCTTAAATAAGAGTGCTGGTTTAAACAAGAAGCTGGATTATACGGAGTGAGGCGTTTGGTCCACCTAGCTGAGCGCTGCCTACATCAGGCATAGGCAAACTTGGCCCTCCAGATGTTTTGGGACTACAACTCCCATCATCCCTAGCTAACAGGACCAGTGGTCAGGGATGATGGGAGTTGTAGTCCCAAAACATCTGGAGGGCCAAGTTTGCCTATGCCTGGTCTACATCAACTGGCATCAGCTCTCCGTAGGGGAGTCTTTAAAGATGCACTTACAGTTCTGTTTGGTGTTGGTGAGGTTCAGGCGCAGGTTGTCTAGGTGCTCCAGGATCTGTTCCAAGGTGAGCTGGGCGAGTTTGCTGCTGGAACTGCGCAAGCTGGAAGCAAAGAGCCAGAGAAAGGAAGGGGGAAAAGAGAGAGAACGCAGGAAGGGTCATTAGAAACGGGCTTCTAATGTTTCACATGGAACACAAGGGCAAAAGACTCAGAACCCTGGGAGCGTCTGCTTCCTTTCCCCTCCTACAACTTACAATGAATGCACCAAGTATCTAGCCCTCATGAAGGCATGAGTTAAGAATGCAAGAAGCGCTTTGACGGCCCATCTAGTCCAGCCGCCTGTTCCCACAGCAGACACCCAGGCGCTGCAATAGATGCATGCGAGGGGGGCCTGAGAGGAGCAGCAGCAGCAGCGCTCTCCTCACTTTCGATTCTTAAAGGTAAAGGTAAAGGGACCAGATCCAGTCATGGCCGACTCTGGGGTTGCGGCGCTCATCTCGCTTTATTGGCTGAGGGAGCCGGCGTACAGCTTCCGGGTCATGTGGCCAGCATGACTAAGCCTCTTCTGGAGAACCAGAGCAGCGCACGGAAACGCTGCTTACCTTCCCACCAGTGTGGTACCTATTTATCTACTTGCACTTTGAGGTGCTTTTGAACTGCTAGGTTGGCAGGAGCAGGGACCGAGCAACGGGAGCTCACCCCGTTGCGGGGATTCGAACTGCCGACCTTCCGATCGGCAAGTCCTAGGCTCTGTGGTTTAACCCACAATGCCACTCAGGTTCGAGTCTTAGGAGCTAGGAAAAAACTGGGCAGGAACAGTAGCCGCTGTCCTCCGAGTATCTGCTTTCCAACTTGTCTGTGGTTTTCCCACTTGCTTATTTTGGCTTGTTATGTTTGGGGGAAGGGGCGCCGTCAGTTTTTTAAATAATCTCCGGTCCAGTTGCTTAGCATTGATGCTTGGACGCTGGAGAAGGAACTCCACTAGATGTCGTCCTTGCTCTGTGAACGTTAAGAAGGATCTCCTTGTTCTCTGAATGAATGGCTGCATGCCCTGTGTGTGTGTGTGGGGGGGAAATGTCTTGCCATGAACCCAGGAAGCTGCCTGGTACCACGCAAAGGCGATGCTCTAGCTCTGAGCTGCGGAGGAAAAGGTTTTCCTCCCTCCTAACACTAAGGTCCGTATAGTTAAAGCTGTGGTTTTCCCAGTAGTGATGTATGGAAGTGAGAGCTGGACCATAAAAAAGGCTGATCGCCAAAGAATTGATTATTTTGAATTATGGTGCTGGAGGAGACTCTTGAGAGTCCCATGGACTGCAAGAAGATCAAACCTATCCATTCTGAAGGAAATCAGCCCTGAGTGCTCACTGGAAGGACAGATCGTGAAGCTGAGGCTCCAATACTTTGGCCACCTCATGAGAAGAGAAGACCCCCTGGAAAAGACCCTGATGTTGGGAAAGATGGAGGGCGCAAGGAGAAGGGGACAACAGAGGACGAGATGGTTGGACAGTGTTCTCGAAGCTACGAACATGAGTTTGACCAAACTGCGGGAGGCAGTGGAAGACAGGAGTGCCTGGCGTGCTCTAGTCCATGGGGTGACGAAGAGTCGGACACGACTAAACGACTAAACAACAACAACACTAGGAGAGAGTATCTGATGAAGCTGGACGTGGAAGGCTCAGGTGAAAATACTTCTTCACGGGGCGTGCAAACTGCAAAACTTGCTCCAATGGGATAGGAGCAACCAGCTGGGATGGCTTTGAAAGAGGACTTAGTGGGGGCAGTGATCAAGGGCAACTACTAGCTCAAAGCGGCACCTGCGGTTCTCCTCCCACTCCTCTTATCCTCACAACCCTGTGCGGCAAGGCTAGGCTGAGAGGCAGCGACTGACCCCAGGCTCACAAACACTGAAATTCATGGCTGAGCAGGGATTCGAACCCAGGCCTCTCCCAGGTCCTAGTCTGGCACTTAAGCACTGCACCACCGTAGGCAACCCTTGGCATCTGTGATAGGGACGCAACCTGTCGCCAGACACGAGATCCTGAGAGCGCAGACACAAGATCCAAATTGTTGCTCCTATGAGGCAGAGGAATATGGTGGAGGTGAGGGATAGCTCTAGGTTCCCGGGGGGGGGGGACATGACCCCCTCCCGCCCTTGAGCCAAGCAGAGAGCAGCAGATCTGCCTTGCCCCCTCCACAAAGCAGGTGAAATCGACTCCAGGTAGCACAGAGAGGCCGGAGCCCTCCTCTCTGCATCCTTCCAAACCTCCCCACCCTGCAAAAACTTCCACTTGGCTCTAATTGGGCTTGGGTTCTTGGCACAGGACCTGTCAGTCACCGCTGGGCTGCCCCCCGCAGGGAAATCTCCCAGATAAATTGCCCCGGGTTTGCAATGCAGATGCGAAGGCGGCTCAAGGAAGTGGGTCCAATTAGGAGAAGCAAAGCGAGCGGCTCTCTGCTCTCTCGGGATAAGACGGTGAAAAGAGAAACACGATAGGAAGTGTGATTTTTGTCCTCTGGGAAGGGGTGGCAATGGAGGGAGATGGTGGCTGCTTTTAGGTGCCTCACCCACGGCCCATATGATCTGGCAACCAAAATGGTCAAAGGCCTGGAAACGATGCCTTATGAGGAACGGCTAAGGGAGCTGGGCATGTTTAGCCTGGAGAAGAGGAGGTTAAGGGGTGATATGATAGCCATATTCAAATATATAAAAGGATGTCACATAGAGGAGGGAGAAAGGTTGTTTTCTGCTGCTCCAGAGAAGCGGACATGGAGCAATGGATCCAAACTGCAGGAAAGAAGATTCCACCTAAACATTAGGAAGAACTTCCTGACAGTAAGAGCTGTTCGACAGTGGAATTTGCTGCCAAGGAGTGTGGTGGAGTCTCCGTCTTTGGAGGTCTTTAAGCAGAGGCTTGACAACCATATGTCAGGAGTGCTCTGATGGTGTTTCCTGCTTGGCAGGGGGTTGGACTCGATGGTCCTTGTGGTCTCTTCCAACTCTATGATTCTATGATTCTATGATCTCTTTGCATGTGCAGATTGAGGTTTACAGCTTTCAGTGTTTTTTAAAAAAGATAAACAGGACAAGTTTCTAGTCCTTATGACAGTGACATCAGACGATTAGGCCTGATATGCTTTTCTTGATCCACTCAACAACAAACGTTCACTGGGTGATTCTTGGTTCAGCTGCCCTCTCTCAGGCTAACTCAGTTTGCAAGCCCATTGTGAGGATAAAACAGGACAGTCCTTTGTTATTATCCTCAGGAAGAAGGGCAACACAAGAAACAGGCAAATATGTATTGCAACGAAACCTCTACCCGTGTGTTGTATGGAGGATAAAATTATATGTAGTTCCGACATGCAGCAAAATCCCTTTGGATAGTGCAGGGGGAGAGATGCTTTATGAACATCCCTCCTGTTTTGTTTTAAACTCCTTGCATGCAGAAAGCTAGCATCTCAAGCACGTGTGCCTTTTCCCTGGCACACTGTTTTTCTAGGTGCAAGCTGTCATTGAGCAGATGGCCTCTGCCTGCAACAGCAGCAGGCCGGCAGCCAAATACCCCACACAGGCAGGCAGGCAGAGCAAGAACTTGAACAGAGGTTGCCCATGTTTGCTGGAGCTAACACAAGAAGAGCCTTGCAGGATCAGGGCCAATGGCCCATCCAGTCCAGACTCCTGTTCTCACAGTGGGAAGCCCTCAAGCAGAACCCTTGAGTATTAGGGCAATTCTCCCCTCCTGTGGCTTCCAGCAGCTGGAATATCTGTCTCCGACTGCGCGACAAGAGCATAGCCATTGTGGCTAGTAGACACTGCTGGCCTCCTCCTCCTCCTCCAAGGTTTGGCTGGCATGCCTACCTCTGGTATGGAAAAGCAAAAGTACATAAAGGATTCCACAACCGTTTAATAAGAAGATCACTGTTCAAAGTATGGGAGAAATATAAAGATTTACTAGAACCAAAAACACCCTGGTGGCTATCACCTACTGAAGCACTATCTCTTAAAATATTGGTGGGCAAAGGAGATTGGCCAAGATATAGAGAGTTGCTGGTTGAACGAAAGGGAAAATTAAATTTGAAAGAATATGATGAAATAAAAGAACATCTTCAAAGCTGGCTACATCATAGACAATTAAAGGATATCTTTAAGGAGGAGAATAAAAAAGGCTTCTTATATTGGGTTTCCAGATTCCAAAAGGAAATGATAGAAGAAAATACAAAATTATTTTAAAAAGGCATATAACGTTCTTTTGGAGTGGGAAACCAAAGATGAAGAAGTAAAACCGGTAATGATTAAATGGGCGCAAGACATAGGCCATACTATACAATTTCAGGATTGTCCAATCCTCTTTCAAAGCCATCTAGGTTGGCGGCCTGCTACTGCTGATGTTTTCGGATGGTGCAATAAATTTTACGACGAGGTTGTCGGCTGTCACTGCATCTTGTGGCGGCGAGTTCCACAGTTTAACGACACCAACAGGAGCTGCAGTTCTCAGCAACTGCCCCTTTCTCCTGAGCCAGGTGGAGAGAACAGCCTTGTTCTTGCTGTCGGAAAACCCCGGCTCACCTACTGCAAAATCACCCGGAGATCGACCGGGAAGCAGATCCCAATCTACCTTCCGCTTCCCTCCCCCAGGCTGAAGCGACCTCCTCCTCCCTTCCTGGTGCATGTTTACCTTTGGCGTTTTCGGGGAAGGCTGTTGTTCTTGATCAGGAGGGACTTGATGTGCTCGGCCAAGAGGTCGTCGTGCTTGATGCACCAGTGCCGGAGGATGCTGGTGGTGAACTGGTCGTCTGGGTGGCACGGCCGGCTGAGGACCATCTTCACCATGTCTTCGCTAGGCCTGCGGCAAAATGCATGGCTTATTGTTATTCCTGCTTTTTGTTTGTTTTTCCAAGGGGCAAGAAAACCAGGAGAACAGGAGAAGACCCCTGGTCTTGATTTAATAAGAGAGCCTCTGGCTTGGCAGCGGAATGTGGCCCTCCAGTCCTCTCTGCCTGGCCCCTGGGAGTTCTCCATAGGCCACGCCCCTCACCAGACTCCACCCACCTCAAATGCTTTTACTGTTCTTGGAACTCTGATCAATGTTTCTCGCTTGTCTGGATAGACCGACAAGGGCGTCTGCTTAGAAACCAGCCCACTGTACAAAGATAATGTTTATTTGAACTGATTTTAGAATGAAATGATTTTAGAATGTTGTATTACTTTACTGTTGTTAGCCGCTCTGAGCCCGGCTTCGGCTGCGGAGAGCGGGATATAAATAAATTATTATACGATATATACGATATCTTTATTGTCATTGTCCCATACAGGACAATGAAATTGAAAAACTACATAAAACATTCAAAAACCCCTAAAAACTCTAAAACCCCATTTTAAAATACACTATACTAAAAAATACACTATACTATAGAGACCCCTTATGCTGCGTTTAGAACCAGAATTGCATTTGCGTAGAAACTGTTTCTCAGGCAGCTAGTCCTGGCCTTTATAACCCTATACCTTCTTCCGGAAGGCAGAAGCTGAAAGAGATCATTTCCGGGGTGCGTACTATCCTGCGCTATCTCTGCTGCTTTCTTATGGCACCTGGCAGCATAAATTTGATCTAAGGTGGGAAGAGTGCACCCAATTATTCTCTCTGCAGTCTTTACAACCCTGGATAGCATTGTTTTTTCCCTGGCCGTGCAGCTCCCAAACCACACGCACAGACCATATTATTCTTATTCTTCTTATTATTAGTTGCTCCGCCCACTTCTGCTTCTGGCCCCGCCCACCCGGCAGGCGGCCCCTGGGAAATTTGCCCATAAGGGAATTTGGCCCTCAGGGTGGAAAACATGGAGGCAGCAGCCTTAGCCGAATTAAGACCTGGATCCCAGCCAGCCAACAGGTATTCTGGCTGTCATAGTTGAGCCAGCCCAGCGCAAATCCCTTAAAAATATCCCACGGAGCCAAATCCTGCCTCAAAGGAAGGCCAGATTTTCCCAGCATGCCCCTGCTGTTGAACACGCAGCTGGGAAGCTGCCTGAGTTTTCCTCAAGGCAGCAGGAGGTGCTGGGCTCCGGGGCGCTGGCTTCCTTTCCTGGGTTCGTTCAGCGTGGCAAGTCAGAGGAAGGGGAGGACAGACAGCCTGCTCCCTTCCAGGCCCCTTATGAATAGAAATTAAAGCGCTCTCTGCGGGACCATTGGCAAAGGTCACGCTGGGACATTGCAGCCTCCCTGAGGGTCCGAGTCGTGGAGCAGGAAGCACAGAACAGTAGCCGGTTTTGGGAGAGAAGTCACAGAGGGAAAGCAAGGCTTGGCCTCTGCCTGAAGAAGGGATTGCAACTAAAAAAACTCTACTGGATCAGACAGAAAACAGCAAAACAAACCATCCTGTTTCCAACAACCGTCAGCTGGGGGGCTCCAAAAAACCCAGAACGGACAGCTTATAGTACAGTGGGACCTCGGGTTAAGAACTTAATTCGTTCCGGAGGTCCATTCTTAACCTGAAACTGTTCTTAACCTGAAGCACCACTTTAGCTAAGGGGGCCTCCCGCTGCTGCCATGCCACTGCTGTGCGATTTCTGTTCTCATCCTGAAGCAAAATTCTTAACCCGAGGTATTATTTCTGGGTTAGCAGAGTCTGTAACCTGAGGTACCACTGTATTGCATGGTTTGCCCTCTCTCTGAAATTAACGGAGCTTGATTCATATCAGTGAGTCTACTCTGAGTAGGACTACCACTGGCTACCACCCATAATTTCCCATCGTCACCTTTTGTCCTGCCATCTCCAATTCAGTTATGCGCGAACCCAGTGCTAAATTAAGTAGCAACCAAATTCCTTGCTCATCTTGGGGGTCTTCAGAACTCTTTCTGCCCAGCCCCTCAGGGAGATGCAATCTGGCCCCTTTGCTGCTGCAAAAATCTATCATTGGATGAGCGGGGAAAGAGTGATAACCTCCCCACCCTCAGCTTGTTTGCAGGGATCGGCTGAGGAGAGGGGCTGAGTGCCGGCACATGCGCTAGCCGCATCCACCGTGACCCGGTGAAATAAAAAGGTTAGCTGCCCTGGCTTTTAAATCTCAGCATCTTTGCAACAGAAGGAAACTGCAGGTCTCCGATATCCGCATTGGAACCCACATACGGGGATGCAGAAGACCCAACAAAGCCCCCGGCTGCAATTATCAGTGCCGGCCGTCAGAAAAGGCCTGGACACCCTTGGCTGCTGTTCGCTGCTGCCTCCGGGTGGGTGTGCCATGCCTGGGCAGACGATGTCTCGTCTTGCTCTGAGCAGCTGCGCAGGAAATGGGGAGCCAGCTCAGGTCAAGCCAGCGACGAGATAACACACCTTCCCCGGCGCTTGGATCGCCAATTAACATTTTGGAATTGCAAGTCGGGGGCGGGGAGGGAGCGCACTCTGCCTTTCGGCTTCTCATAGCTCCCCAGCCGCCGTGGCCACACAGACCCTGTCCATAACTCATTGCAATGCCGTCTGCAGCCCTAAAGGGCGATTACATAGAGCGGGGAGGCGGGAGGAGGCAGACAAGCGATTTGCTCTCTGTGTTTGTGAAATATAGCTTTAATTTCCCACCCTCAGTTGCCGTGTGTCAAAAGTTTGGGCTTATTAAAAGCTGGAAGGCTCAGAGAGCTCTTCCCATCATGGGTAGAAGTTGCAGCAGGAGACGGGGGGAACGTAGGAAGTTGCCTTATACTGAGTGAAAACAATCCTGGAAATTGCAAAGCAGAACCTTAGGAGGGCCAGGTGGAGAGGAGTAGAGGTCCGTGGGTGGCCCTTGGTTCCCTGCCCCTGCTTAGGAACACACCCAGGAGAAACATAGGTAAAGGTAAAGGGAACCCTGACCATTAGGTCCAGTCGTGGCCGACTCTGGGGTTGCGGCGCTCATCTTGCTTTACTGGCCGAGGGAGCCGGCGTACAGCTTCCAGGTCATGTGGCCTGCATGACTAAGCTGCTTCTGGCGAATCAGAGCAGCGCACAGAAACACCGTTTACCTTCCCGCCAGAGCAGTACCTATTTATCTACTTGTACTTTGACGTGCTTTCGAACTGCTAGGTTGGTGGGAGCAGGGACCGAGCAACGGGAGCTCACCCCATTGCGGGGATTCGAACCGCCAACCTTCTGATTGGCAAGTCCTAGGCTCTGTGGTTTAACCCACAGCACCACCCGCGTCCCATAGGTGAAACATGGGAAGTGTTAAAAGCCCCGACTGATGCCTTCCTCCTTCCTGATTTCTTTCTCTCTCCATCCCTTGCCTCGCCACCCCTGTATTTTGGCGGGCGCCAACCATCTCCCTGAGAGACCCTTTTCTTCCCATGCAGCCCTGAAGCCAGGCCCCTCCGCTCGAAGCGCACTTGAGGCAACTGTGACATACAGCGTTTTGGATACTTACTTCTCCCGTCTCAGCTGCAGCAATAAGCAGGAAAGCGCCTCAGGGTGTTCTGAAATGCAGAGAGAGGTTTGTTAAGCAGCTGCTAACCAACTCCGATGCAGAGCTCTGAGCTCCTGGGCAGCATATATCTCTATATTTGCCACTGCATCAGCAGAGCTGTGGCCTTCAGCCTGGGCCCAGTATGTTAGTGTCAGCACACAGATTTGGATTCTTGTAATTTATTATTACATTCATATGGGCAGCCTAGGACCCACGTACCCACGGGACCGCCTCTTCTGGTATGCCCCACGGAGGACCTTAAGGTCCACAAATGACAACACTTTGGAGGTCCCAGGTCACAAGGTGGTTAGACTGGTCTCAACTAGGGCCAGGGCCTTTTCAGTACTGGCCCCGGCTTGGTGGAACGCTCTGTCACAAGAGACTAGGGCCCTGCGGGACATCTTTCTGCAGGGCCTGCAAGACAGAGCAGTTCTGCCTGGCCTTTGGTTTGGACTCAGTCTGACCCTTATGTCCCCCCCCCCCCTTATAGTTTTAATCTATGGGCTATGACAGGGCCTTCTCAGTGGCAGCTCCCACATTTGCAAAACGGCCTGTCCGGTGAGTTCTGTCCACCTCCCTCATTACTGGCTTTCAGGAGGAATTTAAAGAGGGTGGGGAAACATTCCTATTTTGCCCAGCTATGCGTCCCTCCTAACCCTGAAATGGCCGGTGGAGAGGATGCTCGTGCGACGCTCACCTTTATACTTGAGATGCTGGAGGATGGGGATGATGGTCTCCAGGGGGATGTTGTGGGCCAGAAACAGCTGCCACGTGCAGTATTGCTCAAAGGTCTCCCACTCCAAGCTCTGAACTGGAAAAAGTGGGCAAGGGGGAAAGAGGGAAGGCAGGAGAGAGCCTGGCTGTCAAAAACGTGGCATGGCATCTCAGTTCACAGTGTCTTGCATTGTTTCATGCATAATTGTAACCGCTCTGATTTTTGCTTTTTCTTTACCAATAGCAGCATATGAATATTTTTAGGAACAAACAGTATTATTATTATTATTATTATTATTATTATTATTATTATTATTATTA
>JAXCMG010000019.1:28580435-28649192 GCA_034642415.1 Podarcis siculus | reverse complement strand
ATAATAATAATAATAATAATAATAATAATAATAATAATAATAATAATTTATTTATACCCCGCCCATCTGGCAGGGCCTCCCCAGCCACTCTGGGCGGCTTCCAACAAAATATTAAAATACTGTAATGCATCAAACATTAAAAGCTTCCCTAAACAGGGCTGCCTTCAGATGTCTTCTAAAAGTCTGGTAGTTGTTGTTCTCTTTGACATCTGGTGGAAGGGTGTTCCACAGGTGCCACTACCGAGAAGGCCCTCTACCTGGTTCCCTGTAACTTGGCTTCTTGCAGCGAGGGAACGGCCAGAAGGCCCTCAGCGCTGGACCTCAGTGTCCGGGTAGAACGCTGGGGGTGGAGATGCTCCTTCAGGAATACTGGACCAAGGCACTTACAGTGCAAAGCAGTGATGGGGAGACCATGGCCCTCTCTAGCTGTTACTGAGACTCCAATTCCCATCAGCCCCAACCAGCATGGTCATGGATGATGGGAGTCCAGAAACATCTGGAGGGCCACAGGTTCACCATCCTTTCCTAGACCCCTGTCCAAGCCAATCAGGGATCATGTATTAAATGCATTTACAGAGGCACAAAGCAGGGATGGGGAGACCGTGGCTCTAGCTATTGTTGAGACTCCAATTCCCATCAGCCCCAACCAGCACAGTCAGGGATGATGGGAGATGGAGTCCAGCAACAGCCGGAGGGCCACAGGTTCTCCTTGCTACTGGGGCAGAATGTTACCAAACCGATCGCATCCATCCGTGATAGGAAGCTCGCTTTTTTCCCTGCTGCGCCACCAGAATGAGATGACCGGGTAGCACAGCAGAGTCCAGTCTGAGTTTCAAAAAGGGGTGCAGAGATAGGGCAGCCTTTCCCACCTCTCGCCCTGGGTCTCACCTCAGTGTATATGGAAGGAGTGAGGAAGCAGAGGAGCCGGACGTCGTCCTCCTGGCAAGCCTTCATGTCCATCATCAGGCAGGTGTGCAGGTCGCCCAGCTGCGTGGCTTGGGCAAAGGACTCGTAGAGGTTCATCTTCCCGGCCGCTGCTTTGCTGAAATGTTTTTTAAGAGAAGAAAATGGAGGGGAAAGAGACAAGTGAGTAGGCAAAGGAGGAGAACCCATTCCTCTGTGAGGAAGAAGCACGTGCCTGAGACGCGAGAGCTCTAGCTGGTTTTCTTGGTCCTGCGATCTGCCCTTCTCCTGTTGTGCCAAATCTGTCCTTTCCTCGCGTCCTGATGGCCCCAAAGCCTTGATCCCGAGCTGCATGGAGCCCTGCCTTCCAAGCATCTGGCCCTCTTCTGAACTCTCCACCGCAACCTTGTCTTCTCCCTTGCTCCCAAAGCGGCAGAACGACACCGTCTAGGTATCATTCAGGGATACCACATGCCGCAGGTGGGGGACATCCTTTGGCTTTTTGTACATTGCTGGAATACCGTATTTTTCGCTCTATAAGACGCACTTTTTCCCTCCTAAAAAGGGGAAATGTGTGTGTGTCTTATGGAGCGAATGCAGGCTGCGCAGCTATCCCAGAAGCTGCGCTGCACTCCCTCTCACTGTTCTAGCTTCTGGCTGAGCCGCACTCTGTCCCTTCCCCCACCTCCTGCAAAAGCCAGCAAGAGCCGCGCTCCATTTAAAGAGCCGCGCAGAGCGTGTGTGCGGCTCTTGGGGGCTTTTTCCCGAGGAGGAAGAAGGGCAACCTATCAGTGACCAGCTGCCCTTCTCCCTCCTTGGGGAAAAGCCCCCAAGAGCCGCACACATGCTCCACACATCTCGTGAAAGGGAGCGCTAAGCAGAGCCTGGGATGCATACAGGCTCTGCTCAGCGCTCCCTTTAAATAATTTTTTTTTCTTGCATTCCCCCTCTAAAAACTAGGTGCGTCTTATGGTCAGGTGCGTCTTATGGAGCGAAAAATACAGTACATCACAACCATAATCCCTGCGCCCCCAGCTGCTGGGGGTTCAGCAACATCTAGAGGGCTGGAAGTTCACCCCATGTTTGCTATATGGGCTTTGCCCGGGGATTGTGATATGACAGACCAAAGGAAAATGTCTCGTCCACACCCTGCATTACAACACACACCTCCCCCCTGCAAGGAATCCAGGGAACTGTAGTTCACGAATGCTGAGAACTGTAGCTCTGTGAGGGGCAAACTAGAGTTCCCAGGATTTTTGGGAGGGGTGTAGGAAGCCACACCCTCGAAATGCATGGTGTGTGGATGTGATGGCGCATAGTGGAAGGCGGTGAGATGTGAGGTTTCCTCCCCACTGCCTGTCCCAGCCACAATCTCACTAGATGAGGTTGAATGCGGCCCTCCAGGCCGCTCTGTCTGGCCCTCGGAACTCTCCCCAAGCCATGCCCCTGTCTCTGTTTGGCGCCAGTCTCTTGCTATCCTGGACGGATGACAGGGAGGGGTGTGCATGTGTGGAAACAGGTGTGCTGTGCATTTACATACAAGGTCCCCCATCCCTGACTTAGGAAGTTTCCCAAGACTTCCCTCTTTTCCAGGCTCGCTGATAGTTTGCGTTCTCACCTGGCTTTTAGGTAGTAGAGAAGGTGGTAACCGATCTTGGGCTGCTTCTGGTAGAGCTCTGACAACAGATCCAGGAGCACAGAGAAGCTGCTGTTATCCTCCTGCATCTGGCAGAGGTTCCTGGAAGGGGGCAGGAAGGGAGGCTGATGATGTACTGGGTTAGGTTCAAAGACAACCCCACAACCACAGTGTGTATGTGTGGGTGTGTTGTGCTTTTACAGTCCAGGCTGATATTCCAAAGGGATATGCCATTTTGTGCCTTAAGCACTGGGGACGTCTATCTGGCAGGTTTCACACCCAGACCCTTGCACTCTCGCACCCAGGGCCCTTACAACAGAAAACAGCTACAGTGTGCTACAGCCATGCTCTGCTGACTGGGCTTTCTCTCCCATAGCTGTTGCTTGGCAGCAGCTAGTAGGAAGAACAGCAAGCCATGGTACTCTTGAAGAACAGCTAGCTGTGGTACTCTTGAAGAACAGCAAGCCGTGGTACTCTTGAAGAACAGCAAGCCATGGTACTCTTGAAGAACAGCTAGCCATGGTACTCTTGAAGAACAGCTAGCCATGGTACTCTTGCATTTTTGAGATCATGGCCACAAGAAATTGGAGAAAACTCTGGTTTGTTTTTATTATTATTTTAAAAATGAAGTACTGGGGGGTGTTAAAGTCTCCACTGGAACCCGGACTTCCCCAATCTTGGAAGCCCACCTGTTCCCAGTCAAAGGGACACCTGAAGAACCAAAGGTCAACACCTAATCCACCCGTGATTCCCACAGCAACCAACCAGATGAAGAGGCCACGAAGGAAGCAGCCCTTTTCTGCTGCCTGCCCTTCGGCAACTGAGATCGAGGGACATGAAAACTAAAGAAGAACCTGGCTGCAGGATCAGGCCAAAGGCCTGTCTAGTCCCCCATCTTGGGCTCGGCGGCTTCGAAATCAGAATGGAGAGGACAGAAAGCGTGAGACTCACCTAAATATTAGGTAAAGTGGCTTCCCCACGGATTCCTCTAGAGACCTGCAGGGAAATAGAGAGGGAGCGTGTGTCAGGAGAAATAGGCACACCAGGTCAACCACAGCCAGTGTGGTGTAGTGGTTAGAACGTCAGACTAGGACCTGGGGGGGACCAGGGTTCAAATCCCCACTCCATAAGAAGAATTATGGAAGATTACTTCAATACATTATTAGAGCGGCAAGATTGTTACATACATAACGATGGAAAGGTACAGCCCTACTGATTATGGAGGAATGATAAAATTATTGGACTTTGCTGAGATGGCATTTATTAAGGATTGGAAACGTCTTATGGACTTTTTGCGTGAAAGAGAAAATGAACTTGTAATATCTGGATTTGAAGAGTGAAAAAATATTGGTTTGTAGAAAACAAAACAGTTGGATGTCAAGTTGAGTGAATACTTTGAACAGGTTATTATATTTAGCTGACAGGGAATCAGAAGCCTTGCTGCCTTTTTCTTCCCTCCCCTTTCCCGCCCCTTTATATTATATTTTATTTTCATTTTCTTTCTTCCGTTTCTCTTCTTCCTTCTCTCTGCTCCTGTTTCTTTTTAATTAGATTTTTTAAAAATTTCTTTTATTCTGGTACTGGGTATAAACTTTTGCATATCTTTTTGATGGGTATCAATAAAAATAAAATGTTAATAATAATAATAATAATAATAATGGCCTCAGAACAGCCGAGCTGCTGGAGCCAGTGGCCAGCCAGGTACCACTACGATGTCCACAGGGAGAATGTGATGGCCAGAGCCCTCCCTCACTGTTACTCATGAGAAAGTAAGAAAATCTCAGCTGCTGGATCAGGCCAGGGGCCCACCTAGCCCTGAATCCTGTTCTCACAGTGGCCAACCAGATACCCCACAATGAGAAGTCCCCAGGTGCAATTTGGTCCATGCCTGGGCTGGGTCCTTCAGGAATTCCTTTGCACACTTGCAGAACAGAAGGACCAGCTAGAACAACCGAAGATCAGAAAACTGCCCCCACCCCCACTTTCCCCAAACCGCTTACTCTTCTGTGATCTCTTCCGGCAGGACCTCTCCGCGGAAGTGAACTTTGAAGAGCTCCTGCAAGCAGGAAGCGAGGACCGACAGCTGCTCCTGGTCGAAATCCTCCTGTGCAGAAGAGGAAAATGGAACGATGTGAAATTTGGCAACAGGCCGGGGCACTGCCACCGTCCCCACCGTGACACCTGTCCAGATTGGGTGGGGGATGGCGGCGGTGACAGCAGTCAGGTGTCAATAAAGCCTAGCCCAATATTGGGATGAGGAGCTGTTTCACTGCCGGCGCTCAGGGTGGATGGGTTTGGTGTGCCGTTAGAAAATGTTGCAGGCGCGCTTTAGAAAATCAACCAGTCCCCATCTGCTAATTTAGAGACTGAGTACACCCAGTCCCCCTGCAAAGGATCCTGGGAACTCGCCCCTCTCAGAGCTCCCATTCCTACCTACAACCCTTAACTTACAGTATCCCAGGATACTTTGGGGAGGAGGCATAAATGGGCTTTAAATGCATGATGTGTACACCAAGTCAGGCCAGACATTTAAAGTGCCATACCACTCTCAACAGTTGGGATCCTTCCCCGCCAAGAATCCCGGGATCTGTTGTTTGTTAAGAGTTGTTAGGAGACCCCTTTCCCCCTCAAAGCTGCAATTCCCAGCATGGCTTAACAGTCAATCCCTCTTCCCAGGAAACCCTGGGAATTGTAGTTCTGGGAGAGGAATGGGGTGGTCTCCTAGCAACCTTTCAGCACCCTTTAGGAACTACAGCTCCCAGGATTCTTTGCAGGGGAAGCCGTGCCTGTTTAAAGTGGTATCACAGAGCTTTAAATGTGCTATGTGAATGTAGCCCTCGTCTCCCTTCTTCCGACAGCGTCGCAGGGCAGAGAGAAAACTTCACCGCAGTGTGGCTGCCACGAACCTCCCCAGGCAATTCCTGAACTGATCTAGTGACTGGAGGGGCGGATGCCACCAGCCTTATTAAGGGCACCCACCTAGCATTTGCCACTACCTATGTGGATCCCTCCAGGAGCAACCCACCCACCCCCACCCAATATTCGCCCTGCCTCCTTATGCCACTTTCCGAGAGGAGGGGAGCTGTTACCTCCAGGACTTGGTCCACGATTTCCTGCATGACCTCACACTGAGCTTCTGTGTCGCTGCAGGCCGAGAAAACAAGAGGAAATCCAAGTTAAAGGAGAGAAGGCGAGAGATAGCAAGGGAGGGAGGGGAAAACACTGGGGCTTTGTACGCCAAGCAAGCTCAGAGCACACTGAGAGCATCTTCAATAAGCGTAAGCAACACCCAGCAAAAC
This sequence comes from Podarcis siculus, assembly GCA_034642415.1. Classification (NCBI taxonomy): domain Eukaryota; kingdom Metazoa; phylum Chordata; class Lepidosauria; order Squamata; family Lacertidae; genus Podarcis; species Podarcis siculus. The sequence continues at coordinate 28,643,354 of JAXCMG010000019.1, read as the reverse complement.
CGACACAGAAAGCCGCCCAGCTTTTAACAGCTGGACATCTTCCACCAAAATCAGATCTAATAACCTGGGCACGAGAAAAGCCTGGTTGCTGGATCAGGCCACAGGCCCGTCTAGTCCAGCATCCTGTTCTCGCAGAGGCCAGACGGGACACAGGACCTGGGAGTGCAACAGGAGTTCTTTCCCCGCTTGTGGTTCTCAGGAGCTGATAGGGAAAGGAGGGGAAAGGCAGCTGCGTCGGCTAGAAGCCATTTGCAGCCTGATCGTCCATGAGTTTTCCTAATCCTCCTTTAAAAGCCATCCAAGTTGTTATTGGCTCCGGTTTGGAGGCCCATCATCAATGAGAGACATGGTCGGGAGCAAGTGGAGGTCTCAGCGCCAGCAGCCTTGGCCCTACTTGCCGGCAACCCAGCTCCCACGCTTTGGCAGACACCTCCCCGCGTTTTGGACCCGAAATGCTAGGTGTGAGATGTGGGCAGGAAGCGGCTTGGATCGAGAAGCAAACCACTGCTTAGGTTTCACCTGTCCTGCACATCCTTCTCTGTAGCAGTTGCAGGTGCCAGAGGCAGTGATACTTCCGAATACAGGCTGTTCCCCATTTATGTGCGCCACTTCTGCGTGTGATCGCGCACTGCCGGGAACCCAGAAGCGGCTCCCCGAAATGCGGAGCACCCTGGAGAGTCCTCCTGGCTCGCAAGCAGACCCTCACCAGAGCCCGGAGAGGACGTCCTGTTTGGGATTTTGGTAGGGTCGCCTCGCAAGCTGGAGGCAGGGATTTGCTGAGGCCTGCCAACCAACAGCTGATGTGCTCTTCTTACATCAGCCAGAGAGCATGGTGTGGGGAGAGTCCCAGGGGCCTGACAGAGCGGCTTTGAGGGCCGCATCTGGGCCCTGGGTCTGAGGTTCTCCACCCCCGCTATAAACGCTCATCTAAGTATAATACATAAAGGTAAAGGGACCCCTGACCATTAGGTCCAGTCATGACCGACTCTGGGGTTGCGGCGCTCATCTCGCTTTACTGGCCGAGGGAGCCGACGTACAGCTTCCAGGTCATGTGGCCAGCATGACTAAGCCACTTCTGGCGAACCAGAGCAGCACACGCCAGAGCGGTACCTATTTATCTACTTGCACTTTGACGTCCTTTCAACCTGCTAGGTTGGCAGGAGCAGGGACCGAACAACGGGAGCTCACCCCGTCGCGGTGATTCGAACCGCCGACCTTCTGATTGGCAAGTCCTAGGCTCTGTGGTTTAATCCACAGCGCCACCCGCGTCCCATAAGTATAATACATATTTGTACTCATTTTAATATTCAATATTTTTATTTAGTTGTTCATACAGTGGTACCTCAGTTGTCAAACGTAATCCGTTCCAGAAGACCATTCGACTTCCGAAATGTTCGACAACCGGGGTGCAAAGGGCGGTCAGCAAATCAGTGGAGAAAAGGAGACAAAAAACACACAGTGGAAGCTGTCCGACTTCCGAGGTGCGTTCAAGAATGGAAGCAATTACTTCCAAGTTTTCAGCGTTTGGGTTCTGAAATGTTCGGGTTCCGAGACACTCAAAAACCGAGGTACCGCTGTATATTGTTGCACGCTGCACTGACATTTTTTATTGTTGTTTGTTTTAAAGTAATCATTTTATTATGACATTTTTTTCCGTATGGGATCAGGTTATCAGGCGCATCTGTTTTGTCGTTTTCTTCAGCTTGTAAACTGGCTCGTGAGCAACAATAAAGAAAGGTGTCATACAAATTAAAAGTGAAATGAAACGAAATCTAAGAACAGGATGAAAGAAGGATAAATCCTGCCCTAACCCCTGCTGAAAAAATGAACACCGCAGCAGATTCACACAAAGCTACGATCCAGCAAGAAGAGCCAAATGCCAGGGGGCCTGAGCCAGGCACCCAAAGCCCTGTAATGATGTTGCCAGGCATATTTCCTTGGAGGGAGCATTAAACAGTAAAGTTTCCAGCAATTGCGCCTGTGAGGGTAGCCTCAAGAGCGCATGAGCAAGGTGATCTCATGCGCAGGAAGTTGCCCACACACTTTAAAAGCTCCTTTGTGCACCCATAAAGGAGGCAACACTTATAATTTATTTTTTAATACGAAAGCCGAGAGCCTCGAAGATAGACTGCATCACCAGCAGTGCCAGGGGCCAGGAGAAACTGTCCCACCTGCCACACAGAGACGAACCGAGGACTAATTATATTGTACCTTAATGTGGATTTTAATTGCAACCCGTTTGGGCTAAAAAGCAAGGGTGTAAATGCAACTGGTGGGAGCCAGGATTAAAAGCAGAGGCACTGGAATCCATGGGACCTCTCTGTCTTCACTTGAAGCCTCGTCATTTGCAATGGGTCCGACGCTAATCAAGACCAGCAGTCAAGCAACGGGTCTCTTGAACCAGAGATCCCAGAGGGGCGGGGGAGTTTTGCTATCCCAAAAATTCTGGGGAGTGAAATTAGCTCTACGGGAAGCACATAGCAGCATGGAGAGATTGGCAAATGGCAGGGATCTGGCCCAACGTCTCCCTGCAAGCAGCCAAGTCTCTCCCCGCCCCCCCGCCCCGCCCCTTTGCCACGGGTCTCCCTCCTCCCACCCAGCCATAAAGATAGGAGAAAAAAACACAAATATGCATCCTGCAGACTCTGCGGAAAACAAACCTATTAAATGCACTTAGTCATGACATGCAAAATTAATGGGGAGTGCAGGGCCAAAAGCCTCCTGCTCCAAAATCCCAGCTGTGCGCCGCCCGATTCCAAGGAGAGGGCGGACTGATTCTGCACTCGATCTTCTTGAGCAATAGCTATGAATGGCACTCCGGGAAGGAGAAAACTGGGAGGTCCCAGGTCTTGTGGGGAGAGGGAAGGGAAACCTGGCTGAGACGATTAAACACATACACAGCCTGCCTTGGTGGTCTTGGGAAAGCTGTTTCCCTGAGCGGCCAACTCCGCAGGGTTGTCGCGAGGGCAGGGGAGGAAAGGGCTGACACAGAGAGCCTGCCTTTAACGCTGACTAATGATATGGGAGTCACAGAAACAAACAGCAGTAAAACACGCCCAGGACTGACAATAAGCTGTTTGACAGTGGAATGGTCTCCCTCGGGAGGTTGAGGACTCTCCTTCCTTGGGGGGGGGGGGGGGGGTTATAAGTAGAGGTTGGGTGGCCATCTGTTATGGATGCTTTAGCTGAGATTCCTGCACTGCAGGGGGTTGAACTAGATGACCTGGGGTCTCTTCCAACTCTACAATTCTGTGATTCCATCACTGGTGACTGGGAAGTCATGTCAAGCCTAGAAATGGTACCCAAGAGGCCCGGCTGGAGAAGGCTTGTTCCTGCACAAAATGATGGAGAGGGCAGGAAGGAATGAAGTTTTTTTTGGGGGGGGGAATGTTCGGTGGTCTTCCTATGTAGGGAGGGCGATAAGCTTCAAAAGGAACAGGGAAGGACAGAGAGGCACTGCAGTTTAGGGTTCAAAAAATCATGTTTTGTCACCAAATGCTTGCTCGGGCAAGTCACACGCTCTCAAAATACCGTATTTTTCGCTCTATAAGATGCACTTTCCCCCTCCTAAAAAGTAAGGGGAAATGTGTGTGCGTCTAATGGAGCGAATGCAGGCTGTGCAGCTATCGCTGAAGTCAGGAGAGCGAGAGGGGTCGGTGCGCACCTCCCGCCGCGCTCAGGAGGCTTTGCGTTGCTTTTGCTGAAGCTTTGCTGAAGAGGCGCTTGTTGCTTTGCTGAAGAGGTGCTGTGCAGAGAGGGAAAGCTGCGCAGCGCCCCTTTAGCGAAGTGGGAGGAGAAACAGAGCCCCTTCCATTTCTCCTCCCGCTTTGCTGGGGAGGCACTGCGCAGAGAGGGAGAGAATTTTTTCCCCCTTGTTCTCCTCCTCGAAAACTAGGTGTGTCTTATGGTCGGGTGAGTCTTACAGAGCGAAAAATACGGTAGGCTGATTGGTGAGTTAAGAGAAAAAGCCCTAGACCTGGGAAAGGGAACCTCAACATCCGCCATCACCTCTGACCTCTGCTGGCTGCTGGGAGTTGAAGTCCAGTTGCATCGGGGTGGGGACAGGGACACAGAGATACCAGTCGCTGGGAAACGCAGGTGGGCTTCCCATTGAGAGATCTGGTTGATGACAGCGAGAGAAGGGTGCTAGGCTGGATGGGCTGCTGGCCGGATCCAGCAGACTTGTCTTCTGTTTTTGGGTGTCTGCCCTACATAACCACATGCTCCTCAGACCCACAGCCTCTGTACTGACCTCCCCTTCTGCAGCACGAGGACTTTGTCCTTGAGGGTCTCGTCCAACTGGTCCAGGAAAGGGGTGATGTCCACCGGCTCTTCTACGACGGCCTCTTTGATCGGGTGGAACCGGAACTCCCGCTTTTTCCCTGCGAGGGAGGGAGGAACGCCAAGCCAGGTTCAGAGACAACGAGGCCACAGAAATACACACGAGAAACATTAAGCCTCGCTTAACCAGAAAGGTGGATTCCGCAGGAAGATTTGCTTGTGGGATTCCCAGAGGAATCTGGTTGGCCCGTGACAATAGGATGCTGGACCAGGTAAGTGTCTGGCCTGATCCCACAGCCAGACTTTTCTGATGCACTTATCCTGCCTCCCTGCGTATTCAAGGAGTTGAACCCCAAACAAGGAATGCCCTCATTCTGTCAGTGGGATAGCGGGAGAACACATTCAAAAGGGAGCCAGACACCTTCAGTGTTTTGGGCTTAGATCTTGGACTTCAGCTCTTGCTGGTACAACAACCCCTCCCCACATATGTGGGGCCAGACTTGAAAGGCACCAAAGACCTCTCAGAAACCGTAGACACTAAGCAGGCCAGCACAAAATGCGAGAGAGAAAACCGCTCAACCAGGTTTGTCCTCTTTAGCCGTGGTTATGCGTTTCTTTCTGAACACCTAAACCATGGTTAAGGGGTGGACGAAAGCCATGCTCTCAAGTGGCTTTGGCCTACGCCCTGGTTTCTGTCAACCATGGTTGAGTGTTGCGCCGAGCAAACCATGGTTGAGATAAGGCTTCCTTTCCTCTCTCTCTGCCCTAAACATGCCCGCTGGGGAACAGGCGTGGTTTGGAATCTTAAACCAGGGATTCACTCAAAATTTAGGATAAGACCCAAACTATAGTTTGCAGAAACCATTGTTATTGCATTTGCCCAGAGCCACAGTTGGCTGGAAACAGACTCCTTGAAAAACAAGACTGTGTGTGAGCGTGGCGGCTCCTCCTCTCATGGCCCTGTTGCATCTGCAAGAACCTTTCCACATGGATCACACAACTGTGTCCCAGGGAGCGAGAAAGTTGTGGGGACAAAGAGCAACTTTTGCTGAGGACTTCCTCACCTTTGCTGTTCAAGTCCTCTTCGTCGTCGCTGAAGGCGGCCTCTGCGTTGTCGTAGCAACTGTCATCTTTGTCGGACATGTGATTGTCCATCTCCATGGAAACCGGCTCCTCAATTTTCACTGCTAGGAGGAACGCAAAGAGAAGTTGCTGGGAGCGGGGTAAGGAATGCTGGCTTCCCAGAAGCTGTTTTGTCCTGTTCCACACTGCAAGGCTTTGGTTTAGTGGTAGAGCGTCTGCTTTGCACACAGAAGGTCCCGGGTTCAATACCTGGCATCTCCAGGAAGGACTAGGAATTATCCCACCCAAATTCCCGGACAGCTGCTGCCAGTCAGTGTAGACCACAAGTGAGGTGGGAGAGATGTTGATAGTTAAGCCACAGTTTTAAAACAAACTATGGGTTAGTGCAGGGACACGGGTGGCGTTGAGGGTTAAACCACAGAGCCTAGGACTTGCCGATCAGAAGGTTGGCGGTTCGAATACCCGCGACGGGGTGAGCTCCCGTTGCTTGGTCCCTGCTCCAGCCAACATAGCAGTTCAAAAGCACGTCAAAGTGCAAGTAGATAAATAGGTACCACTCCGGCGGGAAGGTAAACGGCGTTTCCGTGCACTGATCTGGTTCGCCAGAAGTGGCTTAGTCATGCTGGCCACATGACTCAGAAGTTGTACGCTGGCTCTCTCGGCCAATGAAGTGAGATGAGCGCCGCAACCCCAGAGTCGGCCACGACTGGACCTAATGGTCAGGGGTCTCTTTACCTTTACTTTATGGGTTAGTGCAACATGCTTTTGCTTTAACAGAGCTGCATAACTCCTGCCCGGAACTTTCAGCCCCGACATCTAATACGTGATCCCTGATTGGCCGGGGAAGTAAACGCCTACTGGATGTTGCTGAACTACAACTCCCATCATCCCCCAGGCACTGGGCATGTCGCCTGCTGGCAGTCGGGCGCTGCATCCCTGACGGATTGCATTTCTTAGTAATTCCTTAGGGTGCTGATAGGCTATGCTGAGGCAGCCCTGAAGGTGTCATATAATCCAACCCCCTCCACCCATCTGCCTCAATTCTACCTTCGACGGGAGGCGAAGGGGAACTGCAGAACTCCGGAAATTTCTCTCTCAGCATGGCCCTGAGTTCTTTATCCAGCTTTGGGTTGTCAAAAAGAGGAGCCAGGTGCCTGCAAAAAGCGGAGGGTGATGGTGGTGAAGAAATATGCAATGATTTATTTATTACGTTCGTATCCCACCTTTCCACCCAAAGGAGCCCAGGAATCAGGGTGGATAAAAACCAATGATTTGTTTGTTTTTTTTAAAAAAACCCCAACAAATTCAGTTTTTTATATTTAAATCATTTTTTTGATATAAATTGGATATTTAAAATAAAATGCTTTTGGAGGAAAAAAATCTTTCTAAAGATAGTTTTCTATTTAAGTTACATTATAGTTCAAAGGCTGTTCATCAGGAAATAAGGATTTGTTTTTCATGTTTGCTGAAACTCAGTCTAAGTTGGGGTTTGTTTGTTTTTAAAAAAAAGTTTAACCACATCAGTTAACAAACATGGATACATAACCTATAATGTTATTGTTTTAGTTAAATAAATAGTTTAAATTGTTATTAAGAAAATGATTGTTTTTCTCCTTCCAATGAAGTACAGCAGAAAAGTGGTCCAAATATAAACAGTTGACTTACTAAACCTCACAATAATTTCATAATTATCTGTCTATGTATTTCTAATAGTATAACCAAATCAGTAATTTTTGATAGAACTGTAAAAACTACTCTGGAAAAATGAAAACTTCATCTGGTTGTAAATATTAAGATTATACCAGCAGGAATGTCTTTCGGTAAAAAAAGAAGATTTAAATCAAGTCTTACTGACTAGTGATTTAAATTGATTGGATTGAAATCAAATCCACCCTGCCAGAAATAAACGCAGTAAAACATTAGAATCAGGGAACCGAAAGGGACCACGGGGGTCATCAAGTCCAACCCGCTATGACTCAGGAATATTTTGCCCAACGTGGGGCTTGAACCCACGGCCCCCAAGATTAGGAATCTCATGCTCTGCCGACTGAGCTATCCACAGGGGCTAATTAAATTAGGCAGGGAGCGGTTGGAAGCCTGGCCCATTGGAAACCTAAGGTTCCTTGCTGACAGAGGCAGTCTGCCTCTGGAGGGAACTGGTGGCTTGAGGACTGGGGGGAGGTAGGGGGCTAATGTCAGTGCCAATAGCTCGGAAAATTGGCCTTCTCCTTACGCCAGGACTCGCTTCTCCACAATGTGGGTGAGGGAGTTGAAGACTCCTTGCCGCACATGGGCCTCCAACGCGGGGTAAAAATTAGGAATGATCTGAAAAGAAGGAGAGAGAAATTTCATTTTATTTACGAGATTTTTTACAAGCTCCCCAGTAGAGAACATATGAAGAGTCCAGGCCAGGGGCCCAACTAGTCCAGCATCCTGTTCTCACGATGGCCAACCAGATGAGAAACCATCACGCAGGAACCTGAGCACAAGAGCAACTCTCCCCTCTTTAGATTTCCAGCTGCTGCTATTTCAAAAGCATCGCTCCCTCTGACCACGGAGGCAGAGCACAGCTATCATGGCTAGCAGCCATTGATTAAAACAATTAAGCAAAGCAAAGATGGCATACAGGATCATGGATGACAGAAGTGGTGTCACAAAGGCAGCACAAATCTCAAAGGCCAAAGACTGGTGACTGGGAGCGGCCGCTGGGACCACGTAACACGGGTCCTGAAAGGCCTACATTGGCTCCCAGTACGTTTCTAAGTGAAATTCAGAGTGTTGGTGCTGACATTTAAAGTCCTCAACGGCCCTGTATACCTGAAGGAGCGTCTCCACACCCATTGTTCAGCCTGGACACTGAGGTCCAGCGCCGAGGGCCTTCTGGCGGTTCCCTCACTGCGAGAAGTGAGGTTACAGGGAAACAGGCAGAGGGCCTTCTCAGTGGTGGCGCCCGTCCTGTGGAACGCCCTCCCATCAAATGTCAAGGAAATAAACAACTATCTGACTTTTAGAAGACATCTGAAGGCAGCCCTGTATCGGGAAGCTTTTAACGTCTGATGTTTTGCTGTGCTTTTTATATTCCGCTGGAAGCTGCCCGGAGTGGCTGGAGCAACCCAGTCAGATGGACAGAATAGCAACAGCAACAATAAATTTATATGCCACTCGTCTGGCTGCCTTCAGATGCCTTCTCAAAGTCGTATAGTTGTTTATCTCCTTGATATCTGGTGGGAGGGCGTTCCGCAGGGAGGGCGCCACTACTGAGAAGGCCCTCTGCCTGGTTCCCTGTAACTTTGCTTATTGCAGTGAGAGAACTGCCAGAAGGCCCTCGGAGCTGGACCTCAGCCTCCGGGATGAACAAATATTAGGATACAATAAAAGAGAATCATCGGCAAAAGAGAAAATATATAACGGAGATGCATTGGATGTCTCTGTGGGTGCTTTAATGGGGGACCTGTGGCCCGCCAGGTGTTGCTGGACTACAACTCCCATCACCCCGACCATTTGTCATGCTTGCTGGGGCTGATGGGAAATGTAGTCCAATCAGGAGGTCAGCACTTTACCAGGGACCTGACTTTGAAATGGGGCCAAGGGTGGACCCCACACCGCCTTGACTACCGTCAGATGTCCTGGGGTGGGGTGGCTTACCCGACACATGAAGTCCAGCAGGGTGGCGGTGATGGCCGGGTGAGGTTTCATGGAATGGTGCATGACTAGGATGGCTGGCTCTGCAAAGGAAAAGAACAGCCGGCGTTACATTTGAGGAGTCAAATATAAAGGCTTAATTCTTTTCTGAACAATGCTGCACAAAGGGCCGGCAGTTTTGCTCACGTCAATATTTAGGGCACAGGGTAGACATAATCAGTTTCAACATGGAATGAAAATAGTAAACTAGATAAGCAAGTACTGTACTTTTCCATGTATAACACGCCCCAGTGTATAAGACGCCCCCTATTTTGGGGGGGGGACTCAAAATTAAGAAAATGTGGGGAGATTGCCCAGATTTGTTGAGCTTTTGCTTTTGGGGGGGTTTGAGATCGCTCACCCGCCTGGCCAATGCTGCCACTAGAACATGTAGCAAAAGCCAAAAATCGTCTGCCCACTAGCTGGCCAATCACCCGCCCAATTGCCACAACAGCCAATCGCAGCCACCAATCACCAGAAAAACCACCACTGACAATCTCCTACTTGCAGCAGCAACCAATCACCCATCCCCACTCTAAACTACCCATGTATAAGAAGACCTCAATTTTTGAACATTATTTTAACGGGGGGAAACTTTGTCTTTACACAGAAAAGTATGGTATATGCCCTTCCCGGAGCTACAATTCCCAGAGCGGCTTAACAATCAAACCCTCTTCCCAGGCAACTCTGGGAACTGTAGGGGAACGGGGTGCATGTCTGCTACCAACTCTCAGCACCCTTAAACTACAATTCCCAGGATTCTTTGCAGGGGGAGGGAGTCATGGTTGTTAACATGGTACCATAGCACTTGAAATGTACAGTGCAGATGGCATGGGGGTCATGTTTGGCTTTTTAAGCTGTTTTGGGTAGCTTCCTATGGAAAAAGAGACAAATACGTAATAAAATAATAATAATAATAATAATAATAATAATAATAATAATAATAATAATAGCTGTTTTTAATGATGATGATGATAATGATAATTCAGAGAAGGTGACAACATTTGCTACACATCCCTTGGACGCCAATTGCAACAACCTTTCCTTTCTAGATTGGGCTGGAAAGAGGCAGGAACCTAGTTGTGTGAGACAGGAGAAGGGACACAGCCAGCCCCAAGGAAGCAAGGATGAGAGAAAGGAAGGGACTTCTCCATACCGATGTTCATGATGCTGTCCTTCTCGGGGTTGAAGAATAGCCAGTCGTAGAACAAGGCCAGCTTGGCATTGGATGCAGCTACGTTGGACTGGAAGGGGTGGAAAAGAGAGACTATGAAGACAAATTGGAATATTGCGACACCTGTTTCGTCGGAGCCTGCCAGATCAGCTGCACAGTGTGGAGGGCTTGAGGGAGCAATCCTGGGTCTCAGAGATTAAATTCCCCCTCTATAGCCAGCGCTAGAGGCTGCAGAGCTAGAAGGTTAGTTCTTTTGTTCCCCATTTCAGTTTTTTATATTCACATTATTTCCATACACTCTAAACATTTTTCATATATACAGGACCGGGATTATACAAACCCCTCGGACTTCCCCCCGTCCCCCACTGGTTTCCATATTTTACCCTCTTGCATATACAGTGGTACCTTAGTTTAAGAACAGCTTAGTTTATGAACAACTTGGATTAAGAACACTGCGAACCCGGAAGTAGGTGTTTTGGTTTGTGAATTCTGCCTTGGAAGCAGAACATGCTGAGTGTGTTCCCTTTGTAAATTGAGTCCCCTGCTGCTATGGGAAAGCACACCTTGGTTGAAGAACGCTTTGGTTTAAGAACGGACTTCCAGAAGGGATTAAGTTCGTAAACCAAGGTACCACTGTAATTATACAGTGGTGCCCCGCAAGACGAACGCCTCGCAAGACGGAAAACCCGCTAGACGAAAGGGTTTTCCGTTTTGGAGGCGCTTCGCTAAACGAATTTCCCAATGGGGTTGCTTCGCAAGACGAAAAAATATTGCGTCCCCCCACTGGTTTTTTTCGCTTCCCCCCCCTTTTCCTAAGCGCTAAGCCGCTTATCAGCTGTTCCGCTGATAAGCCGCTTGACAGCTGTAGCGCTAATCCGCTAAGCTGTCAATGGGCTTGCTTCGCAAGACGAAAAAACCGCTAGACGAAGAGAATCGCGGAACGGATTATTTTCGTCTAGCGAGGCACCACTGTATTTATTTATCCATTCTATTTCATCTCCTTATTTACTCCTTTAGTTCATTTTACTTCAGAAATGTTATATCAATCCTGCTAATGTCTCTAAGTAACTACAGTGGCTTCTAAGGTATTCTACAAAATTTTCCCATTCTTGATTACATTTTTTGTCATCTTTGCCATTTCGGCATAGTCCATCATTTTGGTAATCTACTCTCCCTTTTGTTGGGACCTTCTCCTCCTTCCACATCTGGGCTAAGATTCTTGCAGCTGTTGTCGCATACACAAACAGTCTTTTTAGGTCTCTTGGCTAGTAAAAAGGCTTCTGGTTGTTGTTTTTTAATACAGTGGTACCTCGGGTTACATACACTTCAGGTTACATACGCTTCAGATTACACACTCCGCTAACCCAGAAATAGTGCTTCAGGTTAAGAACTTTGCTTCAGGATAAGAACAGAAATCGGGCTCTGGCGGTGCGGCAGCAGCAGGAGGCCCCATTTGCTAAAGTGGTGCTTCAGGTTAAGAACCGTTTCAGGTTAAGAACGGACCTCTGGAACGAATTAAGTACTTAACCCGAGGTACCACGGTAAACATGATCTTAAACGGTTTTTTCCAGTTCATTATATATCATTTCCCAGAAGCCCTTTACATGGCCACCACATATCCTTACATTTCCAATAAACACACAAGACATAACCGGCTGTACTTTTGAATAAATATGGTATACTGTTCATTGTATCAATTGTAGATGTCAACGGAAGTCTCATAAAGTTCAACGAAAAAAGCAGAAGACCCAGTGGACCAGTTCATTCTCTAGTCAGTTCATGCATAAGGTCCATACATGTCTAAGTGTCTATTCTACCTGTCTGTTCATAGAGTCCAATATCTACAATTGATACAATGAATAGGATACCTTATTTATTCAAAAGCACAGCCGGTTACGTCTTGTGTGTTCATTGAGTATGTTTCACGTAACCAGAGGTTTGTTGTTGTTGTTTTGCTATCCTTACATTTCCAGCATAACCTAGATGGATTTTTGTACATTTTTGCCAACTTTACGGTTAGTTATTGGAGACGAGGAGACAACATTCGCACACATCCCACAGGGCTTGTTTCTGTTTCAGGATAAGCGACGCTGCTGCATAACAAGGATGTGCAGCTGCTTATTCACCCTTCTCCAATTGCCAGCTGGGCTAAGCCCCAGTTGCCTTGAGGACAGCCACCAAGCCGGCAGAGCCTGGGCCTCAGGAAACCACACCAGAGTTACCTTCAGAGTTTGTGAAAGTAAAAAATGTTCAAAGGGCTTAATAGTTTTCATGAGTGGTGCCAAAACACGCCCCTCTCCTTTCCGGCAATGTTGGAAGAGAGGTTTACTTATTTAAAATGCCCTCGGCGAGGACACTGTGTCGCCGAGTCTGACTCAATGCCCAAGGGGAATGCATTAGGCGATGTCTGATGATGTCATCGCGTCAGGCATGGTGGCATCATGACATCACACCACACATGGTCACATGGTCGCAGACAGATCCTGGATCCTGCATTGCTTGTGCTGTCGATTTTTCATTTTTTAAAAATGTGGTTATTTCTATGGATGGTATTGTTCTAATTTATTTATTTCTCATACGTTTTGTGAATTGATTCAGAGGATCAATGGATGGGGGGAAGCGTCCAAATAGAAAAAGTAAAATAAACAATACAGGAAGGAATAAGAGTTGGAGGAAGGGGACACACACACCTCCGAACAGCACAGAGAAAGGCGGCTATTCACATATAACTGAGTCTTTTGTTTCCAAGAAAAAAAAATCTACTCTTGAGCAAACTGGGCTGCTTTCAACACAAAAACCAGAGCTGGCAGGAATCAAGGGCAGCCTCATTCCCAAAAACTGGACAGGAGTGAGGCCTGAAAGGGCTGGAAAGATTCAAAACTATCACACAGAACACCTCTGCCTGGTGACTAAATTTATTTATTTTAATTTAAACAACTGATATACCACTTAACCACAACGGTTTCCAAGTGGTTTACCAAAGTACAGTGGTACCTCAGGTTACATATGCTTCACGTTACATACACTTCAGGTTACAGACTCCGCTAACCCAGAAATAGTGCTTCAGGTTTAGAACTTTGCTTCAGGATGAGAACAGAAATTGTGCTCCGGCGGCGCAGCAGGAGGCCCCATTAGCTAAAGTGGTGCTTCAGGTTAAGAACAGCTTCAGGTTAAGAATGGACCTCTGGAACGAATTAAGTACTTAACCCGAGGTACCACTGTACCAAGAATTTTAAAGTCTTTGGTAGGCGTCAGAAGTTCAACAGAGAGAGGGGACTTGCCTGACCTAAGCTAGAAGGGAGTTTCATTAAAGTGGGCCCACAATACTAAACACACAGCAGATCAGAGCCGTTTACGGGGCCAATAACGATGACTCGACCTCAGAGATCGGCTGGGGACATGAGGGGTTAGCCGACCCTTGTGGCTTTCTGGTCCCCAATTGTTAAGAGCCTTCTAAGGTCATGCAACGCCCCACAGATGGAGTCATGGAGCCCCTTCCAGGCAGCTCAGTGGCTTGACCACTGGACTTCCGAGGGAACGTGGGCCTGGCGATTAAATCCTTGCTGGGCTCCAGGCACGCTGGGCAGCCGTAAACTAGCACCTGCGACTTCTCGGCTTCGGGTTCCAGATCTGCGAAATGGGAATATCGGCAAGCTCTCCTGCAGCGGGGATGCCAAGTGTGCACTCTGCTCAAACGGCCTGCGATGGCAATCCAAAGCAGAGGAGCAGTGTGCCAGGTGTCCTCGACCAGGACGACTGCAACAGCGGAGAGCGTGAGGTTTCTGCGGCTAAATTGTCGTTGAGTGACTCGAGCGAGTGGCTGAGGTCAAGAGGCTGCAGCCGGAGTCGGCAGCCGATTTGATTTGATTTGGAAGAGGGGAACACTATTTCAAAGCCTCAGAAATGGCAACCTGCTCAGAAACATAGCAGGAAACCCACCCGCTGATTTCCCTGGGAGAGAGACAGTTTGTTAGGGATATCTAGCCTCCCATTGGGACGCAGGTGGCGCTGTGGGTTAAACTACAGAGCCTAGGACCTGCCGATCAGAAGGTCAGCGGTTCAAATCCCTGCGACAGGGTGAGCTCCCGTTGCTCAGTCCCTGCTCCTGCCCACCTAGCAGTTTGAAAGCACGTCAAAGTACAAATAGATAAGTAGGTATCGTTCTGGCAGGAAGGTAAACGGCGTTTCCGTGTGCTGCTCTGGTTCGCCAGAAGCGGCTTAGTCCTGCTGGCCACATGACCCTGAAGCTGTACGCCAGCTCCCTCGGCCAATAAAGCAAGATGAGCGCCATAACCCCAGAGTCGGTCACGACTGGACCTAATGGTTAGGGGTCCCTTTACCTTTACCTAGCCTCCCGTTAAGGAAACGAGGAAATGCTTTATGCAGGGAAAACAAGACCCTTCCCTTCCTTCTACGAACCCCCGCAGCACTAAAGGTTTGCAAGGGGGGTTCCAGAAAAAAAGCCTTAATAATAATTTTATTATTTGTACCCCGCCCATGCGGGTTGCGCCATGCCACTCTGGGCGGTCTTCGCCTCTGCCCTAGAAGCAGCGCCCTGCCAAACTTGTTCAGAGAGGCCATTCCAAAGCCCCAGCTTTTAATTCCCTTTGTTCATTAGCTGCCTCGCCTCCATCCCTTCCAATAACCATCAGGCAAATGAAATGTGGTCTGTGTTGTCGGCGAGTCAAGCCAGGCTGCAGACCTTAATTAGCTGGGAAGCCAGTGGCAATTAAGCGGCAGAGTCAGAGGGGCTGGGAATGTTAATGTGTGCGTGTGTGAGAGCGAGCGAACGGGGCGGGGGGGGGCAACAGATCTGCCACCGGCAGAGGCAGGTGATGGCCACGTCTCTCCCCCCCCCACTTGCCCGCAGGAGGCGGAGATAGCTACCAACTTGGACAGCTTCATGGAGGGCAACGCTGCCAATGGCTACAGGCCACTATGGCTAACTTCTACCTCCACTGCCAGAGGCGGTGCTGTGGCCATGAATGCCGGTTGCGGGAAACCACCAAAATCAAAGGCATCCTTGCATTCGGCTCCCGCTGGTGAGCTTCCCATTGGGGCAGTGCTTTCGAACTGGTGGTCCGCAGACCACAGGGGCAACACACACCCATCAACTGTCTGGGACATCCTGTTTCTGGGGGGCTCCCAAAAAACACGAGAGATCGTGGGGCCCCCAAATGCACTGTGCTCTCTTGTGGGTCACGTGACTTGTGCGAGAACAAGGCCCGGAAGACGCATGTCCCGGTTTTGCTCTGGGAAATGTTGAAGGGTACGGCAGCACCGTCGATGTAACAAAAACTACCACAGAGATATCAATGTTTTCAAAAGTAGGGGAGTCCACAGCACTTAGGTAAAGGTAAAGGGACCCCTAACCATTAGGTCCAGTCGTGACCGACTCTGGGGTTGCGGCGCTCATCTCGCTTTATTGGCCGAGGGAGCCGGCGTACAGCTTCCGGGTCATGTGGCCAGCAGGACTAAGCCGCTTCTGGCGAACCAGAGCAGTGCACGGAAACGCCTTTGACCTTCCCGCCGGAGCGGTACCTATTTAACTCCTGGCACTTTGAGGTGCTTTTGAACTGCTAGGTTGGCAGGAGCAGGGACCGAGCAACGGGAGCTCACCCTGTCACGGGGATTCGAACTGCCGACCTTCTGATCGGCAAGTCCTAGGCTCTGTGGTTTAACCCATGGTTTAACCCTTCCACAGAACCTAGTTAACTGGAAAATATTGCATTTGGGCACTTGGCTTGCTGCGGTGAGAGCAGGACGCTGGACTAGATGGGTCTCTGGTCTGACCCAGGAAGGCTTTCCTGGTGTACCCTGAATGGAAACTGGCTCCTTCAGGTGAGGGCAGAGATGCATTTGCAGCTGGACCCCATCGCAGGTATCAATGCAGCCCTTGTAAGGTGTTAGGCCCAGGTTAGACATCTCTGCTGTGTTAAAGCAAATAAATAACACTGGTTGGATTTGGAGAGAGAGCTAAAAATACCTGCTCTTGAATTTCTTGGAAATCTATTATTGCTGAGATTATTATCACCACATTATTATTATTTTTTGCAGCAGCTGGTCTCGACAGTGGTGTTGTTCTTGGCTTCCCAGACACAAACCTCATTTTAAAAGAACAGGGCGATTACAGAAACGAGTAGCAGGATCCAGATACGTTTCCTGGGGCATCACGGCCAGAGCACCTTGAGGAATGATATTCTGAAGAAAAGCTAGGAGGGGTTGGTGTCCGAGTAATGTATGTTGTTTTAGAAAAAATAACGGTGTTGGATTGTAGCTGATCACATTTTAATCAGAGCAGGTCCATTAAATTTAATAGGCCTAAGCTAAGAAGGTCCATTAATTTCAATGGGTCTACTCTGAGTAGTGCTAGGTCTATTCTTGCCATTGTTAAAGCTACCAATGGCCTTAGCCCTGTATACCTGAAGGAGTGTTTCCACCTCCATCGTTCAGCCCACACACTGAGGTCCAGCTCCGAGGGCCTTCTGGCGGTTCCCTCCCTGCGAGAAGTGAGGTTACAGGGAACCAGGCAGAGGGCCTTCTTGGTAGTGGCACCCTCCCTTTGAAACACCCTCCCATCAGATATCCAGGAAATAAACACCTATACAACTTTTAGAAGACATCTGAAGGCAGCTCTGTATAGGGAAGTTTTTAATGTCTGGGGTTTTATTCTGTTTTTTATATGTGTTGGAAGTCTCCCAGAGTGGCTGGGGCAAGCCAGCCTTGCAGGATCAGGCCCAAAAGGGCCCATCTAGTCCAGCATCCTGTTCTCACAGTGGCCAAGCGGATGGCGCGATGGGAAACATGCAAGCAAGATTCAAGCTTAAGAGCAGCTCTTTCCACCTGTGGTTTCCAGTAACTGGTATTCAGAAGAGCTGTTGTCTCCAACTGTGGAGGGCAGAACATAGTCCATAGTCATCAATAGCCCTTCCCTCCACAGATTTGTCTAATCTTCTTTCGGAAACGTCTAGGTTGGTGGCTTGAGGGTTTTCCCCTGGGGCTACCTGGGCAGCTACTGTGGGAACAGGATGCTGGGGACAGCAAGGCAGCCAACAGGTGCTCTATGGGCGCTGCAGAATGTTCACAAACACCCACATGCAGCTCTTCCGGTCCGACGGAGCTCTGCCTGCAAAACCTGGGAGGAAACCCTCCGGAGTTGCCTGCGCTCTTGTCCCAGTGAGCCGCCTTACCGTGCAGGTGGTGAGCAGCCAGCCAATGATGGCCCAGCGAGGGAGGATGTCGGAGCTCAGCACCTCGTTGGACGGGTGGACCACCCCGCAGATGTAGCGGATGAGGTCGCAGCGCAGGGACTGGCTGTCCGGGGTGGAGAGGTACTGCCGCTGGAACCAGTCTTGGTAGCGTTTCTGCTGACCAAAGCGCACCTAGAGGGAGGAGAGGGAGGTCGGAAGGTGCCATGCCCATCAACCCCTGAACTCTTAATTCAGGCATTCTTCTACGTTTCCTGGTTTTTCACCAGGCATAACCCACATAATTCCATGAATAGTTCCCAGCCATGAGGGCTAGAAACTTGCACAAAGTTTGAATTTGATTTAAAAAACAAACAAACCACACACAGCCTATTGGAAAATGGAATTTTGCAGCAATTCCATGGAAAAACAGTGTATGTCCGGCACTGTTTTATTCTCTGCAGTGCTTGGAAACAACCGTTTTTGGTTGGTCGGTGTGAACACGACAGCAGAACTGCCTTTGATGTCTGTTGTTAACGGGAAAATCCGAGGGCTCCCTTGGACAAAAACAAAGACACCAACCAGGATTACTTGGAGTAAAACAGCAGCCTGTAGGCTTGGCCTTTATTGAACTGTTGCAACAGGGTGCTACCCTCACTTGCAGAAGAGAGGAGGGACCCAGAAAAATGGCATGCAAGGCCTTATAAAGACTTTTGAAATTGCCACCCTGTAGATCAAGACCACCCCCAGAAACATCATATATACATCACAGAAGGGGTGTAACCTAAGACCACCCCTCAGATACATCACACCTACATCACAGAAAAGGCGGTCTAAAACAGAAATTTT
Organism: Podarcis siculus; assembly: GCA_034642415.1. Taxonomy (NCBI): domain Eukaryota; kingdom Metazoa; phylum Chordata; class Lepidosauria; order Squamata; family Lacertidae; genus Podarcis; species Podarcis siculus. Next base: position 28,625,099 of record JAXCMG010000019.1, on the reverse strand, counting down.
AATATTGTTTTTCTCCTGTTGTTTATCTCCTGTCTGGCAGGTTATTTGATTGGATTGCCTGGGTAGCCTGGCCAGTCTTTTGTAATGATAAATACTTAGCTCCTGGGCCAGGTCACAGGCTCACACCCTATTCAAACACAGACATACCCTTAAGACAGGATTTGTGAAGGAAAAGACAATGGGGGGAGGGCTTTTCCAGTTTGACCTTGCAGAGAAAACATTTGCTCAGTTTAGGAATCAAAATGGTTCCGGGTCGGTCTTCCTGTGCTGATCTATGTATGTGCTTGGTTGGTACACTTATGAACATTACCATATATCTAAGACCATAAAATTCCTATCACACTGTAGATGGGGAAGCAGATGATTAGCAGGCTTTAGGAAGCCGCCATATACTGACTCAGACCATTAGTCCATTTAGCCTACCATTTGTCTACTCTGACTGCCTTCCACGTCGCCTGCTACCTAATCCACTTTTAAACACTGATGCCAGGGATGTGAATCTGAGACTCTCTGTTTGCAAAAGAGGTGCTCCAGAACTGAGCTATACTCCTCTGTAGTGGCTGTCCTATAAGCATCAAGCTGCATGAACTCAGTTGGGGTGAAGATGGGAAGGGAAATAAGAGGGGACGGAATTCGTGGTAACCACATAAGGCCAGGGGTTGACAGAGTGGCACCCATAGGTGCTTCGGTGCCCTTTTGAGATCTTCCCCTGCTCTGTAAGTGTTAAATGTTAATAATAATGGGTTGTTGTAAACTGTTTCGGGAGACTTGCATACCCAAAAGTGCAACCAACAACAAAAAAAGGTGTTACCCGGGAGGTCATGAAGAGCAGCTTGGTCTCCATGTCAGGCGTGAGGCGGCAAGCCAGGAACTTGCGCGAAGTCCGAGACTGCAAGAGTTGCAAAACGCCTGCGTTGGGGAAGGCAGGAAGGGGGAGTGGGGAGTGGGAAGTGAGAGAAAGAAAAGGGAAATTAGATTTACGGCACACTGCCAGCCACAAAAGCTACTAAATCAGCAGGCGTCTCGTACAGCGAGGGACGCATCTTTACACGCAAGGATCAGCCCCAGAACACAGGTCATAAGCTCATAAGAAGAGCCCCGCAGGATCAGGCCAAAGGCTGATCCAGCCAGCCTCTTGTTTCCACAGTGGCCAGCCACTTGTGATCCCCAGCGACTGGTCTTCAGAGGCCCCCAACAGTTCCACTATAGTCATCACGGCTAGCAGCCGTCGATCACTTCATCCTCCGTGAGCTTTGTATTTTAAAGACATCACAGTCGGTGGCCATCACTAAACCAGGTTTAAAATTGCAAATTCCACAGTTTAACTTTGTGCCAAGGCTTTCCTGTAAGACAGAGTTGTTCCACCTGGCCTTTGGCTTAAAATCAGTTTGATTCCCTCCCCGTCTTTCTTTTTCCTTTCTCCTCCTGTGAAGAGGCTGCATCCTAATGTTTTAATGTTGTATTTTAATCTTGTTTTTTAAATTGTATTTTAATCAACTTGTTTTTATTATTGGTTGTTAGCCGCCCTGAGCCCGGTCTTGGCTGGGGAGGGCGGGGTATAAATAAAATTTATTATTATTATTATTATTATTATTATTATTATTATTATTCCTTTCGTCTATCCTGAATCTTCCGCCAGTTTCCTTGGATGACCCCAATGGATGGGATGGGAAGGAGGAAAATTCTATCCCTATCCGCTTACTCCTCAGTGTACATCGTTTTACGCATGGCTTTCTCCTCCTCGTTCGCCTTCGTACGAGGGTCTTTCGCTCGCCTCCGTTTCCCACCCGGCTCAATACATAAACAGTGGGAGTTGACCCGAGCCAACACGTTAGGGTCAAAATCTGCAAACCCAGTTCTACCGGTCCAAGGGAGCGCCGCGTTTCGTTCAAGACTTGTCGTGGGCCTGCCACCCCTTTGGGAGGGCTGTCAAGAGCAGGGGAAAGTTCTGCGTGCTTCAAAGCCGAACCGGCGGTAATGAAATCATTCCACTTGTCGACAGAGGGCTATGTGGGAAGGAGCTCCTTGGTTGAAGGACGGCTGCCTCCCCTTTAAAAAACTTGCTTAGTTAAAAGGCTTCCCGTGGGGAAAGAAACAAAAACTACCCGTCGGGAGGAACGCGGCGTGAGATCTCCCACGGGTCAACCCCTTCTAGAATGTCTTGAAAATGGTCCTTCGAAGAAGCCCCCCAGAGGCGCAATTCAGAGAGTGCTGCTAAGGGCCTTGCATCTTAATTTGCCTGGAATCAGGCCGAAAGGCAGCCAGGGGCGGGTGGTTGCTAGAGGTAACTGATGGCCCTTGGGGCGCTGATTAAGAAGTTATCCGCAGCCACGGGAGGCGGAAGGGAGGAGCAGCCTAAATTGCCTTCTCTCTCTTCGGTGGAGGAATCTTCGCTTCGAAGCGCAGCAAAGATGCACCGAACTCTGATCTGCCAGACCAGGTGAGGCCAACCCACTAGGCCTCACTGCCGCCTCTCACCCTAGAGGCAGGGATCCTTCAGCTGTGATTCGTGCATTGTGGGGGGGACTGGATGACATTTTGGTTCCCTTCCAACTCTACATTTCTGTGATTCTCCAGGGGGTGGCACTGCCTGTCAGCTTCTTCCTCCTTAAAGGTAAAGGGACCCCTGACCGTTAGGTCCAGTCGTGGCCGACTCTGGGGTTGCGGCGCTCATCTCGCTTTACTGGCCGAGGGAGCCGGCATACAGCTTCAGGGTCAGGTGGCCAGCATGACTAAGCCGCTTCTGGCGAACCAGAGCAGCACACGGAAACGCCGTTTACCTTCCCGCCAGAGTGGTACCTATTTATCTACTTGCACTTTGATGTGCTTTCGAACTGCTAGGTTGGCAGGAGCACGGACCGAGCAACGGGAGCTCACCCCGTCATGGGGATTCAAACCCCTGACCTTCTGATCGACAAGTCCTAGGCTCTGTGGTTTAACCCACAGCGCCACCCGCGTCCCTTCCTCCTTACTCTTTTTCAAAACCTCTTTGAGGGTCGTCGCCCCCCCCCTTACAATCAAGTGGTACATAAGTTTTGTGAAACAAATACATAAATTCGATAACCCCTCAAAACTAGTAGGGGCTCCTTTTCCAGAACAAGGCACAGTGGGCAGCAGAGAACTTTGGTTACGGGGCGGCACAGATACACCGGGTTGGATCCAACTACGTTCTACTCAAGAGTAGACCCACCGGACCTGAGCTGGTCACACTCATCTATTTCAAAGGGACTACCACGAGCAGGACTGACATTGGATTCAACTCACTGTTGACAAATAACAGGGAAATTTAAAAAAAACACTCAGCCTCTGGAAGGAGCTAGTCCATAATGTTCCGGAACTTCATCACCTACCTGTGAACTGGGGGCTCAGCACCTGTGGGTTGTGGATAATGTCCTTCCAGAGCTGTTCAAACTCGGGTATCCTAGCAACGTTCTGCAGAAGCCTCACCAGATCTCGGCCAATCATAAGGCAATCCATAAACTTGGGGTAGGAAGGAAGAGGGAGGAGAAGGGGGGGAGAGTCATTATTGTTCTCAGGCACAGAGATACGGACAGAGTGTGCGCTTTGGGGAACGTTCAGTTCCTAAAACCCTGACAAAGCCAAAAAAAGGATGATTCATCCCACCCGTCGGCTGAAAAGGCCTTTCCTCGGGCAGATGGTCTTGCCCCCCTTTGAAGATAGCAGGTTCCGAAGAGGCAGGGTGACAAGCAAGGTCGGCTGCCGCATTAAAAAGATAAAATAAATTTAAAAAAAGAAATGGTTGCTGTTGTACAAACAAACAGGCCGCGCTATAAATTCTGAGCCTGACCCTCAATCACGACCTGGGAGGGAGACTCAAAAGGTGGACTTCTCAAAGCTCAGTGGCCAAGGCTGCGTCTTTTCTAACTCTGGCCGTCAACACCATCACAAACGGTGATCGGGATCCATGGCTGCCAGCAATAGGGGTGCGATCATATTCACAGGCCGCCATGAATAGGGGTGCAATTGCATTCAATGGCCGACAGCAACAGAAATGCAATCATGAACGCTACTACTATTGCTAGCAGCACTGGAGAGTCAGATCAGATTCCTGGCTGTGCTTCAGGCAATATGTGAGCATAACTTGCTCTCCCCGACTGCAGGGCCTTTACTGCAGCTGCCCCACAACTCTACGGGAAAGCGTGAAACTACTCCTCCCCGCTTGACTTTCCTGCAAGGGTTGTAAAAACAAGGGTAGGCAACCTGCAGCCCCTCCAGATGTTGCTGGAACCAGAGCTCAACGGGGATCTTATTGTATTGGGCTGCCTGTGTCGCTGTGGGAAAGGGTTTGGACTAGGACGGGGAACCTGTGGCCCTTCAGATGTCGCTCGACTCCAAATCCCATCACCCCTGACCATCGGCTATGCTGGCCGGGGCTGCTTGGTGTTGAAGGCCCGCAAGATTTGAAGGACTGCAATGCTCCCCAGCCCAGCTTCACTCTTCTGTTAGATAAAGGTAAAGGGACCCCTGACCATTAGGTCCAGTCGTGGCCGACTCTGGGATTGTGGCGCTCATCTCGCTTTATTAGCCGAGGGAGCCGGCATACAGCTTCCGGGTCATGTGGCCAGCATGACTAAGCTGCTTCTGGCAAACCAGAGCAGTGCATGGAAACGCCGTTTACCTTCCCGCCAGAGCGGTACCTATTTATCTACTTGCACTTTGAGGTGCTTTCGAACTGCTAGGTTGGCAGGAGCAGGGACTGAGCAACAGGAGCTCACCCTGTTGCGGGGATTCGAACCGCCGACCTGCTGATCGGCAAGTCCTAGGCTCTGTGGTTTAACCCCCAGCGCCACCCACGTCCCTTCACTCTTCTGTTAAGTGCATCTTAATGTGTGGTCCCTGATTGGTTGGGCTTTCAGCTCCTTAAGAGGAACAAGCAGCAAAGGCACAAAACGCGAAGAGAGAAGCTCATCCGGGTGGGAGTCACAATGGGCTGCGTTGTTTCAAAGTCGGCCCCCACAGAGAAGACAAGGAGAGTGGGGGCCGAGTGTGTCTGCGGCGACAAAGGAGGCTGTCTGGAAAGCGGCTGTCACTTGTCCCTCAAGTGCCTTCCTCCGAGAGATGGCACCCGCCCACACGCCTTCAGGCAGCTAAACACTTCCCAGATTCCCTTACCCGGTCGCGGAGCAGGGAGATGCAAAATTCCACCTCCTTCTGCCTCAGGGCATGCAGGGGAGGCGAGCCATGGTGGTCGACGATCAGGCGGAGGTAGGTGTACACGGACATGGCGATCAACATGGCGCTCTTCAGAACCCACTCCCTGAAAAGAAGGGAGCATTTAGTTCCACGCCACAACCCGGCGCAAACGCCGGTCCTCCTGACCACTTAGAACCAGTGTGGGTGTTGAGAACATGTACAAGTAGCCCCGCGGGATCAGGCCCGGCATCCTGTTCTCACAGCGGCCCATCAGATTCTCCCAGGAAGGCCCCCAGGCAAGAGCCCTGTTGTTTATCTCCAGCATCGAGCATTGAGAGGTAGACTGCCTTAGGACATGGAGGTTCTGTTCTGAACGAATATAAGGAGCTCTGTTGGATCATTTTGCCCAGTGTCCTGTTTTGACGGAGGCTAAGCAAATGCCTGCAGAAAACCCACAAGCAGGATCCGATCACAAGAGCCCTCTTCCCCTTCTGCAGTTTCCAGCAACGGGTATTTGGTTGCTGAAGGTGGAAAATCTTCAGAACCTGGGAGGAAGCCTGAATTAAGATTTCAGACTGGGGGGTGGAGGGAGAGGGGAGGCTTTGATGCCCTCCATGGTCAGATCTGCAAGAAGATTAAAACTATCCATTCTTAAGCAAATCAGCCCTGAGTGCTCACTGGAAGGACAGATCGTGAAGCTGAGGCTCCAAGACTTTGGCCACCTCATGAGAAGAGAAGACTCCCTGGAAAAGACCCTGATGCTGGGAAAGATGGAGGGCACAAGGAGACGGGGACGACAGAGGACAAGATGGTTGGATAGTGTTCTCAAAGCTACCAGCATGAGTTTGACCAAAGTGCGGGAGGCAGTGGAAGACAGGAGTGCCTGGCGTGCTCTGGTCCAGGGGGTCACGAAGAGTCAGACAAGACTAAACAACAACAACATGGTCAGATCATCCTGCCCTCCCCCCATCCTGACCCTAGCAAGGCTACTAAGCAGAGATCTGTTTTAGTTATGCTTTTTGAAAGATCTCAAAGAGGAAGGTCTTTGCGGGGCAAAAGGGCTTCCGGTCTATTTACTGGATGTGCAGCACAACAGCAGCAGCAGCAGCAGCGAAAGGGCAGGGGTGGCAAAGGAGGGGGCAGCCGATGTCAGGGGGTCTGTACATGACGCTGCCCTCCAGCCTGAGCTCGGGAGTAATTGATCTGGCAGGTGATGCAGAGGAAAGGTTTGAGGGTGCTCCAGAGGCAGCTCAGGGCTTGTTACGCCACCGAGTGCCGGAAAGGGCCAACGCGCAACGTGGTGGGCTTGGCTCGCCCCCCGATCCGGATGCTTGAGCATCAACACCTTCTGCTCCCAATTAAAGCAGCCAAAGCGGGAGGGCTCTGGTTTCACATTAAAAAAAAGAAAACAACTATGCCGTTTAATTAAAACCTCGCTTTCCATTCTGCCGACCTCAGTTGAGTTTTCCCCTCAATCCTCAAAATTCCCAGGCCAGGACCCACCCTCTAGAGCAGTCAATGCTTCTCAAACTTGGGTCCCTGGCTGTTGTTGGACTACAACTCCCATCATCCCTGACCACTGGTCCTGCTAGCTATGGATGATGGGAGTGGGAGTCCAACAACACCCGGGGACCCAAGTTTGAGAAACAGTGCCCCTGGGGCAATGGGCCTGTTTCCTCATTCTTCGTCAACCCCTGAGCAACACGGCCAGTGAGGGCCTGGGACTTTGGGTAGGGCCTTTTCTGCTGTGGCACAAAGCCCCCCATGTGGGGGGAATTAAGCTTTTGAGGAGTAGGCTTCCCCTCCTTGGAATGTCCCAGGCTCTCCCCCTATCAATCCCCCACAGCCCAGTACAAGCCGCAAGAGAAACTGGGAAGGTGACTTTTTTCAAGGCAGGGCTGGGGAATCCCAGGCTCTCAGGTGAGGGGTGCAAATGCAGCAACTCTCCCTAAGCCACGCCCCTGGCTGGTCTTGCTTCACGCCCTCCTTAGCCACACCCCCTCTCCCCAGGCCACACCCCCTGTGATTCCCAGCAACTGGGGTTCAGAGGCATATTGCCTCTGACAGTGGAGAATTGTGGCCAGCAGCCACTGACAGTCTCAGCCCTCTCCATGGATTTGTCCAATTCTCTTTCAAGAGTGATGAAGATGGCATCCCAGCCATCTGTACAGCTCCCCGTATTTCGCCTCGGAGACAAACGGCAGCACTGTGTGTTCCTATTGAACCCAGTATTGTCCACTCTGACTGGCAGCAGCCCTTTGGAAGCCACAGGTCCTCCTGCTAAATCTTCAAAACTTCTCTCGTAAGGAGATAAGAAGACTCCTGTTCGGTCAGACCAAAAGTCCACCAACTCTACCATCGTAAGGGCTAAGCACTTGCTTAACTGCTGGACCACTCGGGGTGCCCAACTCTGTATGTGAGATGCCACTAGGCAGTCGCAGGCCAAAAAACACAATCTTGCCCAGAGTTTTGCTACAGCCCATTCCTCTTTCCTCTTTGCCAACATAAATTCCAAATGTGCCCAACAAATGGGAGGCAGGAGAGACTGTTGCAAGTGCAAAGTTCCTCTGAGCACAGAATCTGGATTTCTTTTGGCAAGGAACATCACACTCAAAGACCAAGGAAGGAGAGGGAAGCCTTCAAGTGGGCTAGAAACTTGACCCTGTGTGTGTTAAGCCTAAGATGAGGGTTGTCAGGAATCTGTGTCAGGTAAGGCATTGCAGAAGACAAACAGGATGAACTACTAGGTAAAGACTGTCTAGGCAAGAACCAGCAGGCAGAAAGCAATGATTTACAGCCCCCCGGCTCTTCCAGCCACGGAAAACGTGCTCGCTCTCCGAAGAGCGCACTAGATGGCACTGTGGGGCAACGCAGCTGGAATCAAACTGTTCCTTGCCAAAGGGAAATAAACACACTTGAAAAACTCTTTATGTGTCCGTCCGTCCCCCGCGAAGTAAAACGCTTTAACAACTTGATTGTTCACCACAGCAATAAGCAATTTCAAAAAGACATTGCAGCTACTACACATGCCATCCTAAGAGAGAGAACTGCGCATTGAAATATTATGACAGATGCACTCAGGATGCAAAGAAAAAGGGGCTGCAGAAAAGGAACGGCGTGGGCAACCGAGACTCGGTGTAAACAAAGTCAGATCAGCCTCGGTGACTCAAGTATGTTGCAGAGGGTGTCTGGAGAAGGTGGCCGGGTTCGTACCAAGGCAATAAATATTCATCGCTCCTGGCAATAAGGCCCAGCAGAAAACCATGCCCCATTAACTGCGCGGTCTCTATGCAGGGCTGCTTCGGGGCTCTCTTCATCTTGGTCACAGGGGAAGTCAGGACTGATCAGCCCTGGCAAGGCTCGGTAGCGTGAAAACGAACTTCAGACTCCACACTGGACAAGGTCAGACATGGCTGAGCCCAGCCTTTGAAAGGCAAAACAAAGCTACTAGCTAGGCAATCCACCTGAACAAGCCTTTGGAGCAAGTTTAGGCAAGCGCTGTCCGTTTGCTCCATTGTGAGCAGGCAATGACCCCTGGCTGCCAGCGATGGCAGACTAACCAGGCATACATACCTCTGCTCAGTAAGCATATCAAGGATGTTTTCCGCCAACCAGATATTCTTCGCCGTTACGTCTCCGCCTGCAAAGAGACAAACAGGTGACGAGAAGGTTGGGAGGAAGCCGGTTCGGACTGTGAATTGCACTTTCCTCCAGCATCAGGTTTGCACAAAACTGCCCCCTGATACCTTTCAGCTAATCAAACTTTTTGCTGCTGTTGTTTTTCCCCAGTACACCAATATACCCACCCACCCTAGGAGAACCCCATCCTCCTTGGCTCAATGGGATAGCTCAGGTACTTTCTGGAAACCAATGACCAAATGGACATTGGAAGAACCGTTCCGGATCAGGTCAAAAGCCTTTGACACCAGACACTCAAGATTCCTCTAGGAGGTGCACAGGCAAGAGCCCTCCCTCACTGTAACCCATAAGGATGTAAAAAGAGCCTGCAGGATCAGGCCAATGGCCTGCCTGTTCTCGCAGCAGCCAGCCAGGTACCTCTTCTGTAAGAGCCTGCAGGGAAGACCTGAGCACAACAGAAGCACACCAGCAGTTTCCAGCTCAGCTGATTAGAGCGTGGTGCTGATTAATGCCAAGGTTGTAGGTTTGACCCCCGTATGGGACAGCTGCATATTCTGGCATTGCAGGGGGTTGGACTTAGATGACCCTCAGGGTCCCTTCCAACTCTATGATTTTATTCAGACGCATTTACTACCTTCAAATGTGGAGGAAGAGCCAGTAGCCACTGACTGCCTTCTCCTCAATAAATCTGACTGCAAACCCCAAGATCAGGCCAATGGCCCATTAGGGAAACCCTCAGGGCAGGATCCAAGCACAAGAGCGCGCTCCCCTCCTGCGGCTTCCAGCAGCTGGAATTGATTATTGATGCAGCGCTGAGGGACCCCAATGAAATCACAATGACCTGACTCAGTGAGGCCAAAATTGGGGAGCAAGCGAAAGGTCATCTCGGCCTGCCAAATGAAGGAGTGAGAGATACTCAGCGGAAGGGATATTTACACCCATTTTTTGTCCTTTGAAAGCAAGGCCTGAGCACAACAAGCAGGGCTTTCTCCACCCGTGATGCCAGCCAGAAGACAGCAAGGAGGGCTATTTGGCCAGGGCACCCTCCCCTAACTCAGCTCCCCCACCAGGCATTAAAGATAAAGGTAAAGGGACCCCTGACCGTTAGATCCAGTCGTGACCGACTCTGGGATTGCGGCGCTCATCTCGCTTTATTGGCCGAGGGAAACAGCATACAGCTTCCCGGTCATTTGGCCAGCATGACTAAGCCGCTTCTGGCAAACCAGAGCAGTGCACGGAAACGCCATTTACCTTCCCACTGGAGCGGTACCTATTTATCTACTTGCATTTTGACATGCTTTTGAACTGCTAGGTTGGCAGGAGCAGGGACCGAGCAACGGGAGCTCACCCCGTCACGGGGATTCGAACCGCCAACCTTCTGATCAGCAAGCGCTAGGCTCTGTGGTTTAACCCACAGCACCACCCGCATCCCGCACCAGGCGTTATTGGGCTCCAATTTCCATCAGACCCCCACCCCACCCCTGGCACGGCTAACGGCTAGGGATGATGGAGTCCAATAAGATCTGTAGGGCCGCGGGGGCCCCCCAACTCTAGACTAGGGGCACCCAAGGTCAGACTGTCATGCAAGCTGTCTAACAAAGAGCCCCGAGGCTTGTAAATTCCTGGTTGCTGTGAGCGATTGCGGGGCAAATTCCTTTCTCCACCAGAGTACTCTTTAAAAAGTCAGGCTGAGCCATTCTTGGATGCCTGTCCTTGAGAAGGGGAGTGGGGGGGGCCCTCAAAAGATGTAGTCATGGCAACTGAATCCTCGTAAAAAGAAGAAGAAAAAACCTTATCAGGGTGAGGGGGTGGCAGAGGTACCTTAGGAAAAGAAGTTTCCCGTAAGTTAGAAGTCCGCAAACACTTGGCAAGGGTGCCAAGCAAAAGAGAAAGACAGTAGTTTGCTGGTCCACTATGGTTTTGTCCTTCCTGCCCCCCCCCAAAAACAAATAGCTTTTAGAGCCTGTCCTTCGGGTGAGGGGGGCGGGGCGGGAGCTGGCAAGCTCTGAGCTCATACAGGCCCAACTCCACATTGCAGATGCTGGCGGTTAAAAAAACAAAATGACAGATTTTCCACTGCGGCAAATTCCTGATGTCAGCCCGGCACAAAAGTGTGCCAGAAGTTCTTGAGATCCCTATCAAGACCATACCTGATTTGGTAGGGAAGGAACTGGTGGGGCGGGGAGATGAGGATTGTTTGGCCAAGAGTAATCCTATTACTGCAATTTAATGAGAGATCCCTGATTGGCTGGGAGGTGTGACCAGGCTAGGGGTGGGGGACCTGTTACCCTCCAGAAGTTACCAAACTGCAAGTCCCGTCATGCCTAATCGTAGGCCGTGCAAGCTGGGGCTGATGGGAGTTACAGTCCAGCCACAGCTGGTGGACCCCCTGGTTCCTTAGTCCTGCTATATACAAACTCATCTCTGGCGACGAGACTTCTTTATAGCTTTAAAAATGGAAGATAAATCCTACGTGCGTAATATTTACACACACTTTAATGTAAAGTGAAAAGGAAATCTTCCAAGAGTTATTGGAAAAGTTATTGCATCTTTTAAAAACAAAAACAGGTGTCCCACAATTGCATAAAAATGGTTTAGGGATAAATCTGTTTTATTAAATTGGACAACGTTCTATATCTGCAATGGCACATGAACAATTTAAGGCAGCTGTATTACCAAACTCTTCCTTTTTAAAAAGGATATATAATTACAGAATAATGTTCCCGAGTAATGGTTGTTCTCTACAAAAATAAAATAAAATGACCCTAAACACACCAGGGATTTTTTAAATTGGGTGTAATCAAAACATGCGGAATAAAGAAACTCTGCACCCACTGCAATCCCTCTTTGAGAGAGCTGCTCCAATATACCTTGCTGCTAATTGAGCAACTCATTTCGGCCCTCGTTACCTGAAAAGGGCAACCCTCCTGCCATCAACCACCCCTCCCTCTCTCTCCTGGCCCTGCCTGGCTCCGGTTTAAGGCGGCTGTATGCAATTAAACCAGTGCTCTCCCTGTAGCTGTTGGCAACCTGGACCTTCGGCACCTCAGCTCTACATGACAGGCGGTTCATTTGGAACATGCCAGTGTTACCATAGGCAAACCCTGACTGCCACAATATGCTCCCTTCATTAGACACAGGCAGCAGCAAAAATAACAGCTTAGGGATGGGGCCGGGGGCAGTGATGCTCAGGAGGCTACTCAGAATGGCCTGATTGCTTGATGAGGACTGGGCACCTTAAGAAATTAGAGTAATATTTGTCACATCCAGCCCAGCACCCTGTTTTCACAGTGGCCAACCACATGCCACAATGGGACGCCCCCAAGAGCTCTCCCCCTATGGCAGTTTCCAGCAACTGGTACTTAGAAGCATTTCTGCCTCTGCCAGAAAAGAAGAAGAAGAAGAGTTTGGATTTGATATTCCGCCTTATCACTACCCGAAGGAGTTTCAAAGTGGCTAACAATCTCCTTTCCCTTCCTCCCCCACAACAAACACTCTGTGAGGTGAGTGGGGCTGAGAGACTTCAGAGAAGTGTGACTGGCCCAAGGTCACCCAGCAGCTGCACGTGGAGGAGCAGAGATGCGAACCCGGTTCACCAGATTACAAGTCTACCGCTCTTAACCACTACACCATGCTGGCTCCCTTATGAGAAACCAAGCCTTATGAGCAGTGCCGGGTTTACGTATAAGCTAAACAAGCTATAGCTTAGGGCCCCACTCTCTGGGAGCCCCCAAAAAAATTTAAAGGGAAAAAACCCTGGATACTTCTTCTTAATTGTATTTCACTTCAGCAATTACTTTGATAAAATACGTATTTTGATACGTGCGAATGGCTTTAGATACCTATGAGGTCCATAAATTACCATATAACATATATTCAACACAAAAAAACAGCGACAATTTGTTGCTAACAAAGGACAGCTGGACACATGAAGGGCCCCATTACCTTCAGTAGCTTAGGGCCTCATCAAACCTACCGTATTTTTCACTCTATAGGGCACACTTTCCCCCTCCTAAAAAGTAAGGGGAAATGTGTGTGTGTGTGTGTTATGGAGCAAATGCAGGCGGGAGGCTCTGCTCAGCACTCCCTTTAAAGAGCCGCGTGGAGCATGTGTGCAGCTCTTGGGAGCTTTTCCCCGAGGAGGAAAAAAGCCCCCAAGAGCCGCACACACGCTCCACGCGCTCTTTAAAGGGAGCGCGGCTCTTGGGGGAGCCTTAGCCGCACGCAGCCTCTCCCGGGCAAGGGGAACCTTCATCCCCTGCCCAGGAGAGGCTGCACGTGGCTTTCCCATAAGCCAGGACAGCCAGCGGGATCGCAGCACTGCGATCCCACTGGCTGTCCTGGCTTCTGGGATTCAGAATATTTTTTTTCTTGTTTCCATCTTCCAAAAACCAGGTGCGTCTTATGGTCTGGTGCGTCTTATGGAGCGAAAAATACGGTAAATCTGGCCCTGCTTATGAGGAACGGTTGATAGAGCAAAGGCACGCACTCAGGCTAGCAGCCATCAACGCAGCCTTCCTCCACCTCCTACGGGATGCTTTGTGGGGCTACCTTCTCCAGCGATACTGCCCCCCCCAACGCACTCACCTGCAATCTGCTTCATGAAGGTCATGCAGACGCCTTCGATGCCCAGGATCCCGCTCCGCACTATCTCCCGCACCAGCCAAACCAACTAAAGCATGGGAGAGAAGAGAATTCAGGGCTCCTTCAAAGGACATGGACAAAGCCAGCCTCTGCCGCCTCTTTGACGCCTTGTCCAGGCAGAAGAAAGGCATGGCATGCAAGCATTTGCGCCAGTCAGATGCTGGCGTGGTCCTAACAGCTCACCGCTCATAGAATATGGGTTCTTCAGAAGAATCTGCAATCGGGATTTTCCCCTGCTCTCTCTTTTTTTAAAAACAGCATCCTGCAAGTTTCTAGTCCTTGTGGTTGTGGAAGGAACCCCAAACACCACTTAAGTTACAGAATGGTGTCTATGTAGGGATTCCCGGGGTGAGCAGCAGGGGAGAAGGGTTGGATTACACACAGGCACCAAGCCCACCTACCACAAATTTCTGTTTCGAGCCCCACTCCCAAGCTTACAGCACCGTACTTCCCTTGATTTTCCCCATATGCCTCGATGCACCTTTTCCATATACAAATTCTAATTCTGGCACTGGGGTTTGGGAGCGAGGGGCCGGGGGGAGGAAGTACCCGCAACTGCAGACCGCATTACGTATGCCCCTGAAACTCAGCTTGAAGATTTGATGATCTGATACCGATTGCGGAATCTGGGTCTTCAGGTTGCAGAATTCAAAATGTCTCGCATTTGGCAGCACTGCACTCAGGGCTTGAGACAAACAGCGTGCTGATCGCAGCTCCTGCTTCACACACGCACACACCCCGTTCTTTTAAATATGGAGGCACACAGAGAAAATAAAATGCACATAGGCAAGACGCGGCACATAGCGCATGGCCCACCTGCGTACGGCACGTGTCCTGCAGCTTCAGGTACTTCTCCATCAGAATCTGGTTCATCTTGTTCAACACGGCACTCATCCCATCCCGGCTGACCAGCACCAGGTCCCGGTAACACTGTGGCCACGGAGGAGGGCAGGGGAGAGATGAGAGAATGTGTCAGCTGAACAGAGTGCAGTCACAGCATATAACTTAAAAAGAAACTGCTCTGCGGTGGGTGGTGGGTGGCATACAGATTCTGTAAACAGGGGTGGGGAGACTGCATCCCAGGGGCCAAGTGCAGTTCCCTGGAGAGATGCTGCTGGTCAGAGTTAACAGCACTGGGTTGAACGGACAACTGGCTCAGCACATTGAAGGCAGATTCACATTACCCTGATCACCATCATCATCATGCAGGAACCCTACAGCATCTTAGAAGGTCTGCTCTCATTGGCTGGACTCAAGCGGGACTCTAGCTCCCATTGGCAGGACTCCGACGGGACTCTAGTCCCATTGGTTGGACTCCAGCAGGACTCTAGTTCCATTGGCGGGACTCCAGCGGGACTCTAGCTCCCATTGGCAGGACTCCGGCGGGACTCTAGTCCCATTGGTTGGACTCCAGTGGGACTCTAGTATCACTAACGGGACTCTAGCTCTCATTGGTTCAACTCCAGCAGGACTCCAGCTCCCAGTGACCGGACTCCAGCAGGACTCTAGCTCCTATTGGCCGGATTCCAGCAGGACTCTAGCTCCCATTGGCCGGACTCCAGCAGGACTGTAGTTCCCATCAGCCACAGCCAGTGCAGCCAATGGTCAGGGCTGACAGGAACTGCAGTCCACAAGGCCCTCCAGAGGGTCATGGGTTCTCCAGCCCTATTCCAGACACACATCCCAAACAATCAGGGATCACGTATGAAATGCGCTTATAGAGGTGTAATATTCTATTACCTAGAGCCGGGATGAAGAACCCGTAGCCGCCATCCAGGTGCTGTTTGACTCCAACTTCCATTTTCCCCAGCCTGCAAGGCCAATTGGACAGGGGTGACGAGAGTTGTAGTCCACCAACATCTCTGGGAGGCCACAGGCTCTCCATCCGTGCTCTAACAACAGAAGGAGACAGTGCCTGAAGCCAAGCTGGTACATCGGGAATAGCCAAAGCACTGGTTGCTTTGGGGGTGAGCTGCTCCCCGCCACTGGCGACCAAAGGAAAGGAATAGACATATATCAGTAACCAGAAAGCAGCGAAAGGGGTCGCTGCTTCTATATGGCACCGCAAGCCCAACCATCTGACATATGAAAATAATTCCAGGCGACACATAATGCAGAACATACACAAAGAGTACGGCCAAGTGTGTCGGACGGTCGTAAATCAGCTGGGGCCTGGCTCGTCCAAAATGTACAAGCAGAGAATATATTCCCCGTGTCCAAATTTTGCTCGCTTGTCAAGTTCCAAGAGAACAACCCCCCACCCCCCGGGACTCAATCTGCCAAAAGCTGGCAAGGAGATGCTTGCGGAAGAGGAGCCTGCGAACGGCCGTGCAAACGTTTCGGGAGCCAAAGGCAGAGCTTGGGGAGCGCAGGCGGTGTGGGAGAATTGGGGGGGGCGCGGTGGAGGGATGTGGGGGAGGAAGGAGGCGGTGGAAAGTGCTCAGAGGTTCAGATCTGGGAGGACTTGGAGCAGATCAGCTGATCATGACCCACCACCCCGGACCCTGAAACCAACATCTGAGGTCCTTCTCTATGGGCCTGGGAGGTCTGGAGTGTGATGACACGAGAACAGGGTCTTTTTAGTGGTGGCTCCCTGCCTTTGGAATGCTCTCCCCAGGGAGGCTTGCCTGGTGACATGAATGGCAACTTTCAGAAGCCCGTCAGTAACACTACTTTTCAGCCAGGTTTTTGGCTTTTATCTTGGGGGAGTTTTAGATACTGCAACCCTTTTGTGGGGTCTGTTAGCCTTTTTACATCCATCTGTGTTTTGAGCTCTCGTTTTGTTTCAGTTTTATACTGGTTTTAATGCTTGTGTTATATAGTAAAATGAGTTTACGTTTCATTTTTCAAACGCAACTAGCAAGTCCAGTTAATAATAAAGATAATAATGAATGGTGAGGCTTCTTGCGAAGTTTTACAGTATTCAGACGCAAGCTGGGTGGGGTTGAAGACAGCTGGCACCTCTTGCCTGTTCCCTCTTGCCCTGTGAGGTTGGCAGAAGGGAGGGAAGGGGAGAGAGGAACCAGGAAATCATCTGTTAACTCACTTCTGCACGGATGTTAATTTGTGCTGCTAAATGTCACGCCGCGGAGGCAAAGAGGGATCTGCTCTCCGCGTTCTCCCTCCGAGAGGCTAATGAGGCCCCTGAAAGCGCCCTTTCGATTGAACTCGCAAAGCACTCAGCAACCTCACGCTCGCAACAGGCGAGGTCTCTGGCTCGGCCTTTTGCCGCTTTCCAAATGTTAAAAGGCGCACTTGGCCGGCGAGCAGGAGGGGTGAAATTACCCCTGACTCTGTGCCGTGTGGTACAATTGGGGCCAAGGCACCCTGGCGCCCTGGGCAATTCTCCCGAAGCCACAAAACGGGGATCGCGGAAGGCGTTTCAGAGGGCAGGAGGAAGGCAGCGGCGAGGGTGCGGAAGGGATGTCACTGCAGAAGGGTCCAGTCACTCCAGGGATAGGTAAAGCACTCTGCCTATGTTTGAAGGTGCTCTTATCTCCCATGTTTTGAAAGGACAGAGACGCTAGTGCCGAGGCCCCAAGATTTTGGCCTCCTATTTCTTTTCCTAGGAACCGATGGAGTTTATAAGGGGTGCTCCATTTGGGGTGTCTTATTATCACCAAAACTGCAAAAGGCTACATAAAGGCAGTGGCATTCTGCAGCTGAATCGTGGCTCAAATTCTGGCCCCTTGCAACAAAACGGTGCTCCTGTTCAGGGTCCCAGCCAGCTAGCCAGTCAGCCCTTTCCCAGGATGTGCCATTCCATTACAATAACAATAATAATAATAATAATTTTTTATTCATGCCCTGCCCTTCCCGGTTCAAAAACCAGGCTCAGGGAGGCTAACAACAAATTTAAAACACTTTAAAACACTTAATTATAAAGCAGCATAAAATACAGTACAAAAACATGAATAACAATAAAAATAAAAAATCAATTAGATAATCCCCAGGGCTAGCAGGCTGAATTGATCCTACTTGAGCCAGTGAGGAGGCCAAGGGAGAATTAGCTGTGGGGTCTCAAAGCAGGTGATCTTCATAAAAGGGGAGGGAAGAGAAGGGAAGGGAAATGAAAGATCAGGCTGAATTCAAATTAAAGGCCAGGCGGAATAGCTGTGTCTTACAGGCCCAACAGAGGGAGGTTAAATCCTGAAGGGCCCTAGTCTCATGGGACAGAGCATTCCACCAGGTCAGAGCCATCACTGAAAAGGCCCTGGCCCTGGTGGAGGATAACTTACAAGCCCAATCAAGTTTCTTATCCACATTACGATATTCACAAGTGTGACAAAATACTGGTAACTGTGGAGTGCTCCAGTTCAGGGTTCTAACCAGCTACGCTCTTTCCCGGGATACTCCATTCCATCCCAATCCCAGGCAAATTCTTATCCCTGTGATATCATACAATATTCATAGCATTATGCCTCCAACAAAATGTTGGCAACATGAAGGGCTCCAATTCATGGTTCTAACCTGGGAGGGCATTTCACAAACAGTGAGCAGGTGCCAAGAAGGACCTGTCAATGCCAGCCGGGCGCTGCCACCCACAGGGCCTCCCTTGCCAATCTTAAGGCCCCAGATGCTTGGCATATAATATATCGCAAATGAGACAGCTGATATTATAGCACAGCAAACGGGGAGATGGGCAGAGGAAGAGGGGGAAGATGGAAGGGTACAGGAAAATGGTATGCATTTATTTCAGCTGTCCCCAACCTGGTGCCCTCCAGGCCTTTTGGCGTATGGCTCCCTCAGCCCCAGTCAGCAGTTGTAGTCCAAACAACACCTAGAGGATACCAGGTTGCGGAAGGCTGAAGGAGGGTGCAGGACCCATAGTAATAAGGGGAGGCGTCGATCAAATTAAAACCTAATCTAAGGCACCTTTTGGAATCTGTCCTCCTGAAAGGGGTCTGGGGTGGCAGCAGAACCAGGGTGGCAATACAGGGCAGGAAGACTCAGATGGCTTCCTTATAAAGGTAAAGGGACCCCTGACCATTAGGTCCAGTAGCGGACGACTCTGGGGTTGCGACGCTCATCTCGCTTTACTGGCCAAGGGAGCCGGCATACAGCTTCCGGGTCATGTGGCCAGCATGACTAAGCCGCTTCTGGCGAACCAGAGCAGTGCACGGAAACGCCGTTTGCCTTCCCTCCGGAGCGGTACCTATTTATCTACTTGCACTCTGATGTGATTTCAAACTGCTAGGTTGGCAGGAGCAGGGACCGAGCAACGGGAGCTCACCCCATCGAGGGGATTCGAACCGCCAACCTTCTGATCGGCAAGCCCTAGGCTCTGTGGTTTAGACCACAGCGCCACCCGCATCCCATGGCTTCCTTATACTTGACAGTAAACCATTCTTCTTTTTGCCTTAAACCCCCTGCCGCGAAACACACCCAACAAGCGTCTAGCAACACGGCCCATGTCACTGACAGGGAAAGAGTCTCAGTCTGATGAAAATGTGTCATGCCAATGAATAAATCAGCACCCGCCGGCGTAAGGCTCCGGAGATGGGCGCAAGAGGCAAGCAGCAGGGAGATGTCAAGGAGACAGGAGGCTTTTAACTCTGGGTGAAAGATAAAAAGATGGAAGGGGGGTGGGAGAGAGCCGAAGGCCCTCCCTCCCTACTTTGGGAAGGGAACTTTAATTAAAAGCAAGAGCCAGCCGAGCGGAGGAGGCAGCCGCCTCGCACACTCATCAGCTGGCTGTCACCCCGACAGCCCCGACGCAGCCAAGGGTCTCCAGCGCACAGCTGGACGGGCTCGGCACGCAGCTAATTTCCTGCAAGGGGGGCCAGGAGAGGCATTCTTGGAGAGGCTTCGAAAGAGGGCGGCTGCTCAGCAGACCCAATCCGCGTCGAGAGCAAGGAGGGCGAAAGGGGGGAACACGGCTCGGCGGCACAGCATCGGCCTTGAGCCCAGAAGGTCCCAGGTTCAAGAACCCCAATGGCATCCTCTGGGAGAGACCCCCTGCCTGAAGCCCCGGAGAGCTGTTGCCTGTCAGTGTGGGGGATACTGAGTTAGAGAGGCCATATTGTCTGACTTGCTAAAGCGCAGCTTCTTCTGAAGGCAGCCCTGTTTGGGGAAGTTTTTAATGTTTGATGTATTTATCGTGCTTTTAATATTCTGCTGGGAGCCTCCCAGAGCGGCTGGGAAACTCAGCCAGATGGGCAGGGTATAAATAATACATTATTATTATTATTATTATTATTATTATTACTTCTGTCCCTAACGGAGTGCAGTGCCCCTTTCTCTTAGTTGTAGAGGGGAGAAGAGGCGGTGCTCAAGATTTAAGAAGTAAGCACACCAAGAACTCAGGCCAATGTAAATTTCAATAGTGGGAGTGGTCCCTACTCACAAGTCAATAGTCAATACAGTGGTATTGACTGAGACGTTCAAAGCAGGAATTATACATCTACCTGCATAGAAATTTTGACTAATGGGCTTACCCCGCATAATCTTCCATATCTCAGTTGCAGTGTTCCCAGGGAAGAGGGTCTGTTAAACCACTCTGGGAAGTGCACCTCTGGGAGGGGAATGGGGGGGGGGTCTCCTAACCACTCTCAGCATCCTTAACAAACCACAGCTTCCAGGACTCTTTGCAGGGAAGCCGTGACTCTTCAACACAGTGTCCTAGTGTACAGTGGTACCTCGGGTTAAGAACTTAATTCGTTCTGGAGGTCCGTTCTTAACCTGAAACTGTTCTTAACCTGAAGCACCACTTTAGCTAATGGGGCCTCCTGCTGCTGCTGCACCGCCACCGCACGATTTCTGTTCTCATCCTGAAGCAAAGTTCTTAACCCGAGGTACTATTTCTGGGTTAGCGGGGTCTGTAACCTGAAGTGTCCGTAACCTGAAGCATCTGTAACCTGAAGCGTCTGTAACCCGAGGTACCACTGTATTTGGTGTGGATGTGGGTGGCTGGCGTCTCGCCAGTGCTGCTTCCAGCCACCGTCTAAACCAGTGTTTCTGAAACTTGTGTCTCCAGTTGTTGTTTTTTTGGACTACAGTTCCCATCATCCCTGACCACTTGGTCCTGCTAGCTAGGGATGATGGGAGTTGTAGTCGGGGGAAACAGCTGGAGACACAAGTTGCAGAAAGCCTAGTCCAAGCATTTTTAGAATATTGTTTTGTTTTGTTTTTTAAAAAAGGAGGGGATAGGAAATTTGAGGTTCTGGGGCTCAACCCAACTCCAACCAGGCCCCTTCCCAGGGTCACCAACAAAAAAGCCATACGCAGAAACCCTAACTTCAGCGGCACAGTGGCGCCGTCAGGGCAGCAGAAGGAGGAGCAGGGTTCCCAAATGCAACAGTGGGGCTGGACTATCACTTTTGAAGGAAGTGAAACAAAACAAGGGCACCAGAGGCGGAAAGGTACCAATATTATCCCAATCCTGTCTCCCACCTCTCCCAGCCTTCTGGGCACAGGGTTGCACCCAGCTAAAATATCTACTCATTGAGTAGGCCCAATGAAACCAATGGAGCTAAGTCAGTCGTGTCTGTTGAGTTCCATGGGTCTGCTCTGAGTAGGACTGGCATTGGATACAGCCCCCTAAGGCATTTCAGAGCGAAAAACGAGGGCCCTTACCTTCTGCGCTTGAGCAGGCTCCGTGAGGATCAGCATGAAAAGGCCCAGGCATATCTCTTCGTGCTGAGGGGCTCCTTTGCACACCTGGAGGAGAAAGACCGGAAGGTTTATCTAACGGCAGGCCAAACCTCAGAGGGAAGGTGCGGGGAAAGGGAGGAAGGAATCCGTAGAGCAAGCAAAGACTCCCAAAGCAGCAACAATTTAAAATAAAATCAAGATGCTTTCAGAGTCCTTCCAAGCTGACTTCAATTAAGGATGCCTGGAAGCAAATTGTTTATTTTTATTTATTTAAATAATTTTTTATTTGCTTTTCTGTTTGATCATATCATCAACACCTACTATGTTACAATCAGACACAGGATAATAAGAGGGGGCGGAAATAACATAAATATAAGATATATGTATTTGAATAATTTTATTTAACTCTCATAAACCTTAACTTTTACTCCCCTCCCATTCTTTCCTTGGTTTCCTATCTGCTATCTTTTCAAATGCTATCTTTTCTTACTCCACTAAGTTGTTTTCATTACCTTACACTATCCCACTTTGCAACACCTACCGCCGAGTATTTTTCGTCAGCCTGTTACGCTTATTTTCTTGTTGTGATATTTTTTCCCATATAATCTAAATATATAATGTCTGTCTTCTTTCAAATTCTTATCATCTTTATTTCTTAATCTGTTTGTCATGCTGGCAAGTTCTATATATACTCTCCTATTTTAAGGTGCCAATCATTTATTTTATTTAAAGAAGTTGTAAACTGGAAATATTGTGGCGGCGGTACAAAAAAAAGGGAGAAATTAAAAACAGAACGGAAAGCTAAAACAGTTAAGAGCGCGTTAAATCCATCTGTTAAAGCAGCAGGAACAATATTCAACCATGAAAATAGGCTGATTTTTTATTATTTTAAATAAAAAGCCTTAAGGACGCTCCGTAAAGAGTTTCTCCGTAAATAGCTTCCCCGATGGGAATCCCACAAGCAAGACCCAAGTGCAGCAGCAGCACTGCCTACTTGTGATTCCCAACAGCTGGTATTCAGAGGAAGAGGAGCACAGCCATTGCGGCTGAAAGGCACAGACGGCCTTCTCCTCCACCACCAACTTCTCCGATCTGGTAAGAACACAAGAGGCCTGCAGCTGCATCAGGTCAATGGCCCATCTAGTCCAGCATCCTGTTCTCACAGGTTCGTCTCCCCAGTTGAAAGACCTGAGCACAGCAGCAGCAGCTCTGCCCACTCGCGATTCCTGGCAACTCGTAGTCAGAGGCAGGCTCCCTTCGACAGCGGAGGCAGAGCACAGCCATCGAGGTTAGTAAATGCAGCCATCAGCCCCTCTTGGATGCAAGAGGCAGAGCTTTTGCGGCGACCCTCTGCAAGGCGACTCCAGCACTGAGATACTCACGTGAGCGTTCAGGGCGTCGTTGGCTTCCCTCTCGGAGACCCCGCCGGTCAGCGATGTCACGGTGCCCATGCATCTTTCGAGCCTCTGAAAAAATGGATAAAGGAAAAAATGGGTGAAAGGTGTTGAAAAGCGTGAATGTAGAGGAGGTCCAGGGGTTGACCAATGGCTTGTTGTCCCAGGTGAGTGGGGGGGGGGGGAGAACAGCAGGGGCAGCCCTGTTTTCCTGATCATCTCTATCCTAACATCTAGATATAAATCCCTCTTTCTTATCCTTTCACTTCACAAGGTTATTCCAGACTCAGCCAGATTTCTGTCCTCGAACCTTGACTTTTAAGGTATTCATTTAGGCACTCCCATTCTTTTTTTACTTTACTTTTTGGGTTTTGTCTTATTATGTCTGTCAATTTGGCTAATTCTAAATATTCTGAAAACTTACATAACCACTCTCCCCTAGTGGGTAACTGGTTTCCTTTCCAATCCTTAGCCACCAGGATTCTTGCTGCAGCCGTCGCGTATAGGAAAAATTTAGTCTTGTCTTTTGGAATATCATCATTTAAAATTCCTAAAGGGAATGCCTCTGGCCTTTTACTATATGATATTCTTAGTATTTTCTTTATTTCTTTGTGGATCATGCTCCAAAATTCCCCAATTTTGGGGCATGTCCACCACATATGGTAGAAGGTTCCTTTTTGTTTCTTACAGACAGCTACTTCTGCTCACCTGGGGCGAGCAAAAATTGTCTTCAAGCAACCAGACATGGAAGTTTCATCCAAAGTTAGTTCTTTTAGGCTGCTACAAATGATGAACACAGGGTTTTTTTTAACGTTTATGTTTTTTTTCAAGTATAAGGGAAGAGTTAAAGGGAAAAGAAGAAGTCCTAGACACACCCCATGGGAACAATTGCAAGAAATATTCAATAAAAAATACTTATTAAAACATATGTTAAATAAGAGCATCTGCCCATAGCCTTCCTTGAGTTATGGTTATCATCATCATCATTATTAATTAAATAATCAAAGGGCAGTTCACAACATAAAAATACAAAACGAGAACACAAAATACATTATAAAACAAAAGCAAACCAGAAACTCCCCTCCCACAAACGCATAGAACGGTTCTAGAGAAACACTTCTGCCTGGTGCCTAAAGATATGGGGAGAGCATTCCACAAATGGGGAGCCCACACAGAGAAGGCCTGTTCTCGTTTTACCGCGATCCGGTCCTCTCGTGGAGGAGATAGGCAAAGACCTCAGGTGATGATCACAGGGTCGGGGTTGTTGCATATGGGGAGACATGGTCCTTGAGCTATTGTGGTCCTGAACCATTTAAGGCTTCGTATGTCAGAACCAGCACTTGATTTGGGTCTGGAAACTAACTCTCATCCAGTGCGGTTGGACCAAGACTGGCATTTGCCACAGTGAGCAACCTGGCTGACGAATTCTGCACCGGTTGAAGTTTCCAAACTGTCTTCAGATGCAATAATCTAGCCTAGAGCTTACCAGACCAAAGAAAACAGAAGTTAAACGATCCCTCTCCAGATAAGAGTGCAGCTGGGCCACCAGCTGAAGCTCATGGAGGGCACTCAATGCCACTGAGGCCACCTGAGTCTCAAGCAACAGCAAAGGATCTAGGCTACGTACCCCCACTTTCAAAGGGTGTGTAACTCCATCAAGAGCAGGCAAGCTCCCACCCATGTGGTCTAAGGAACCACCCACTAACTGTGCCCCAGTTTTATCTGGATTGAGCTTCAGTTTGTTGGCTCTCATCCAGCCCATTACCGAGGCAAGACAATGGTCCAGCACTTCCACTGCCTCACCTGCAGATATAAAGGAGAAGCAGAGCTGTGTGTCATCAGCTTTATTGCTGATGACAACCTACTCCAAAGCTCAGCAGTTCCATGTGGATGTTAAACAGCATAGGAGATAAAACTGAACCCCACATTGAAAGCTCCACGGGGCTGAAGAACACTTCCCAAGCATCACCCTCTGGAAACGACCATCCAATATGGCTGGAGTCATCATAAAGTGGTGCCACACACCCCTAACTTGGACAGCCTCCCCAGAAATATACCATGGTCAATGAATGGTATTGGCAGCTGCTGAGAGGTCAAGGAGAATTAACCTACATTCTGTCTCTCTCCCGACGAGCAACCAAAGCAGCTTCTGTGCCAAAACCAGGCCTAAACCCCAACTGAAATGGATCTAGGAAATCAGTTTCATCCTACAGTGCCTGGATCACCTGCTTAAGAACCTTGCCCAAGAAGGGGAGACTGGCAACTGGTCAGTAATTACTTAGATTTTCTGAACCCAGAGAGGGCTTGCCTCCTCCAAGCCGGGAGGGGACCACCACCTCAGGCAAGGAGGAATTAATCATGTCCCTGGCCCAGCCAGCTATCCCTTCCCTGCCGGTTTTTATCAGCCAAAAGGGGTGAGAGTTCAGAGCGCAAGCGGTTGCCCTGACCAACTGAAGCGCCTTGTCCACAACTTGAGCCTTGCCAATCAAAACTCACTCAACAGGACCAGACAGTGCTTGAGACACCCTTGAGATTCATCTGCTGAAACAGCAGAGTCAAGGTCCCGGTGGATGCAAGCAATTTTACCCTCAAAGTGCTTTGCAAACAAGTCAAAGCCTTCAGGCCTGACTGTTAAAGGCCCCACACCACCCGGAAAAGCTCTGCCAGATGGAACAATAAGGATACAACGGAGGCAGAAATAATAACAATAATAACAATAACAACAACAACAACAACAACAATAATAATAATAATTTATTATTTATACCCCGCCCATCTGGCTGGGTTTCCCCAGCCACTCTGGGCAGCTTCCAACAGAACACTAAAATACAAAAACCTATTAAACATTAAAAGCTTCCCTAAACAGGGCTGCCTTCAGATGTCTTCTAAAAGTTTGGTAGTTATTTTTCTTTTTGACATCTGGTGGGAGGGCGTTCCACAGGGAGGGTGCCACTACCGAGAAGGCCCTCTGCCTGGTTCCCTGTAACTTGGCTTCTCGCAGTGAGGGAACCGCCAGAAGGCCCTAGGCGCTGGACCTCAGTGTTCGGACAGAACGATGGAGGTGGAGACGCTCCTTCAGGTATACTGGACTGAGAAAAGTACGCCTTATTTTCTGCCTTGACTGCCACTAGGTAGGCTCAATGGTGAACCCTCGCCAGTGTTCGATTACATTCAACCAGAGTTTTTCTCCAATCGCGTTCAAGCCATCTCCCAGCTTGTTTCCTCACTCTGAGCTCTGAAGTATACCAGGGAGCCAAGTGGGCTCCACAAAGGAGAGGGGGCTCAGGAGGGATCGTGTCAACAGCATGAACCATCTAGATGTTCCACAAGTCAGCCAGGGCTTTTAGAGCAGCACCAGTCATATCAGCCGAGAAATCACCCAGGGCCGTCTGGAAACCCAATGGCTCCATCAACCTCCGAGGGTGGACCATCCCCAGAGGTTCCCCACCTCTGCAAAGGGAGAAAGGTGTTCAGAGCCAGAATCTCAACAGGAAGTGATCTGACCATGACAAGGGACTGATGCAAATATCCCCCCATTTTCAGATTACCCTCTTTCTGCCCAGCCAAGAACACAAGTGTGACCTGCCACATGTGTTGGGCTGATGACGTGTTGGGATAGCCCCATGGTTGTCACGGCCACCGTGAAGTTCTGAGCCACCCAGGAGCTAACAGCTTTGGCCTGGATCTTGGAAGCCCCCCAACACCAGCAGTCTGGGAGTCCTCAACACCAGCTGTCAGCTCAGGCAGGCAGGAAACCAGCAGAATTGCCCTGGCTACCCAACACCAAGAATGAACACTCTGGACTCAGCTGGGCAGAGAGCCCGCAGAATCTCTACAGGGCTGCATCAACTACAGTCTGTTAGTTTGCCCGTTAAAGCGAATTCCCATAAAATGCTGCCCAGAAATGGACACAGTATTCGAGGTGGGAACTGACCAAGGCAGAAGAAACTAGTACTATTATTTTCCTTGCTCTGGAGACTCTACTTCTTCTGTTGAGGCAGCCTGGAAATGCATTGGCGTTTTTTGCTCCCTGGGATGAAGAGAAAGCAACTCTAGTTTCCCGGCCCTTGTGATCTCAGCCACTGAGAATCAAGCCAGTTTCTCTATTGGGGGGGGGGGGGTTTGACAGAGAAAACACCACGCGCACGCCAAGAGCTAGAGACATATGTCATTTGTCACCCACATGTCTGTGTTGGGAATGGGGGGGGGGGTGTTAGCAAATCCAAGGCCTTTCCCCATAGATCTTTTTCCTGCTGCTGGAAGGGCCTCATCAAAGCGCCCTTTGATGTCCCTAAGTTGTGACAGCTGAAACGAGAGAGGACACCCAAAGTCCCTGCTGTCTCCTCCTCGGGAGACCCCAGGGGCCGCCGTAATTTCAATGTGGCCCCTCCTCCGAGTCACACTTCCTAACATCCAGAGGCGGCTTTCATCCTTTTGAAGGGGGCGCGGAAAATTCTCACCAGGGACAGAAGCGCTGCCGGCTTTGTTGAAAAGGAGCAGCGAGCAAGTCTTCGCCTCCCGCCCCAGCTGGCCAGCCTGCACACGCACACACACGCACACACACACAGGCCCATTAATATTGCAGAGTGTGTGCCCTGCATGTCGTGGTCAGAGCATGCAAGGAAAGGGGTCAGGGGCAGACCATGGGGTGACACCCCCCTCTGCGTGAGTGATGGTGTTCGCAAGCTTTTAAGTCACTTCTATGTCCTATCTCGCCACAACAGCGGTGCGCGACAAGGGAATGTTATTTGCAAAAAAGACCAGGAGGAACTAAGAAACACGAAACCTGATGCCACACCTCTGGAAGTAGAACCTAGCCAGGCTGCTGTGGATTTGTCTAACCTTCCCTTAAAGCCTCACAAGTTAGCAGACATCCTGTGGCAGTGAACCCCACAGTTTAGTTATGGACTGTGTGTAGAAGGACTTTCTATAATCTGCCGACACTCAGCTGCTAGTGCTATGAGAGAGATGAACTTTTCCCTATCAACTTTCTCCACTCAGTGTATAATTTTATAAGCTTCTATCATGTGACATACGTATTGTTTTGAATGTACGATTGCAAGGAGAACCCTGCAGCTGGGAGTCAGCCAAAGGCCCATCTAGTCCCAGCATCCTGTTCTCACAGCGGCCAACCAGGTGCTGCGATGGAAAGCCTGCAAGCAATACCTAAGTTATCCTCACCTGTGATTGGTACTGAAAAGTATACTGCCTCCGACAGGGGAGGAAAAGCACAGCCGCTGTGGCAGAGAACTCTGATCTAGTCTGGCATTCTATTCCCACAGTGGCGAGATGGACACTTCTTGGGAAGCCTGGGAAGAGGGATTGATTTTTAAGCCATTGTGAATTGTAGGTCGGGGGGGGGGGAATAGGGGTCTTCTAACAACTCCCAGCGCACTTAACTACAGCTCCCACAATTCCTTAAGGGAAGCCACAACTGTTGAAAGTGGTATCATCCCAGCACTTTAAATGGATGGTCTGAATGCAGCCTAGGTTCCGCTCAGTCGACCCATTGAAATGAATGGACCTGACTAACTTAGGTCTATCAATTTCAATGAAGTCATGTCCATTCATTTCAATGGACCTATCCACACTGAGCAGAACAATGGTCACAGTCACACCGTGGATTTTAAGTGCCATGATACCATTTTAAACAGCCATGGTTTCGCCCAAAGAATTATGGAAGGTGCAGTTTGTTAAGGGTGCTGAAAGGAGACCCCTGTTCCTCTCCCAGAACTACAATTCCCATAGTTCCCTGTGAAGAGGGAATGGCTGTTAAACCACACTGGGAACTGTAGTTCTGGAGGGGGAATAAGTAACAACTCTTGGCGGCCTTGACAAACTACAACTCCCAGAATTCCTTGGAGGAACCTGTGACGGTTTATAAAGTGGTGCTTTATCTGCATGGAGGGACGCGGGTGGTGCTGTGGGTTAAACCACAGAGCCTAGGACTTGCCGATCAGAAGGTCGGCAGTTCGAATCCCGGCGACGGGGTGAGCTCCCGTTGCTCGGTCCCTGCTCCTGCCAACCTAGCAGTTCGAAAGCACATTAAGTGCAAGTAGATAAATAGGTACCGCTCCGGCGGGAAGGTAAAGGGCATTTCCGTGCGCTGCTCTGGTTCGCCAGAAGCGGCTTAGTCCTGCTGGCCACATGACCCGGAAGCTGTACGCCGGCTCCCTCAGCCAATAAAGCGAGATGAGCGCCGCAACCCCAGAGTCGGCCATGACTGGACCTAATGGTCAGGGGCCCCTTTACCTTTACCTATCTTGCATGGGATGAATGTGGCCTATGACTCCTCCAGATGCTAGCCGCTGGGGGCTGCAGCCCCACAGCTCCTGGAGGGCTGGAGCTTCCCCGATCTTTACGCTTTCTCCAGTCAGCCACACACACATGGCAAGCCTTTGGTGGTCTCCATGCCTCCACCCCCCCCCCCAGCTGTGCAAAGGGGAATGCTTCCTTGGTGACATTTCAAGGTTCCATCCCTCTGAAGTTCCAAGAGCCTTGACGTTTCCGTCTATCTTCACAAGCCAGCCCAAGGCCAAGCCGACATCCGCTTTGGAAAGCTGCGCTGAGATTCTGGAGGTGGCATTTATGCCCCTTGAGCCAGGGCCAGGAGAATTCCAGGGGGAGAGAAAGAGAGCGAGAGAGATAAACCACCCCACCTCCCTTTGAAGACCACGGTTTTGATCACTCCACACCACACGGAAGAGTTTCAAGGAGCCTTTGGGCCACGGCTGTTTCAGAGGCATCTGTTTTTCATTCGCACCGAGTTATTAAAGCACCGGGTCCAGGAAGGTCAAGAAGAGACCAGAGCTTCCTTGAGTCTTGTCACCCAAAGGAAGCGATAGGCAGGAGTGGATAACTGGGGAAAGGCGGCAGCTGGGTGGGCAGAGCAAATGGTTTGCATGCAGAGCCTCGCAGGACCAGCCAACAGCACTTCCAAACCCGGCTGGGAGAGACCCATGTCCAAAACCCCGGAGAGCCACTGCCAGCCAGTGCAGGAAATACTGAGCTAAATGGACCAACAGTCTGATAAGGCAG
Organism: Podarcis siculus; assembly: GCA_034642415.1. Lineage (NCBI taxonomy): Eukaryota > Metazoa > Chordata > Lepidosauria > Squamata > Lacertidae > Podarcis > Podarcis siculus. The sequence goes on along the minus strand of JAXCMG010000019.1, from coordinate 28,595,637 downwards.
CTTTCCATGTGCTAGACCTGTCCATAGTTTGAGGGTGAGAGAATGTGAGCTGATGTGGAAAGACAGCCTCAGGCCGCCGCCTCCAACCCATTCCATCATCACAGGTCTCTAGCCTGGGGAGGCAGCCAGGACAGCCAGATTCTGCACACAAGAACCACCTTCCTGGATCTGACCAGAGGAGGCCCATCTAGTCCAGCATTCAGTTCCCACCAACCAGATGTCTCCGGGAAGCCCACAAGTAGGACATCATAATAATCATCAAATTTCTTATACCCCGCACATCTGACTGGGTTGCCCCAGCCACTCTGGATGGCTTCCAACAAAAATACAGTGGTACCTCGGGTTACATACGCTTCAGGTTACATACGCTTCAGGTTACAGACTCCGTTAACCCAGAAATATTACCTCAGGTTAAGAACTTTGCTTCAGGATGAGAACAGCAATCGTGCTCCGGCGGCGCGGCAGCAGCAGGAGGCCCCATTAGCTAAAGTGGTACTTCAGGTTAAGAACAGTTTCAGGTTAAGAACAGACCTCCAGAACAAATTAAGTACTTAACCCGAGGTACCACTGTGCGGGGAAAAGGGGAAAGTAACAACAACAACATCAAACATTGAAAGCTTCCCAAAAATGGGCTGCCTTCAGATTATGTACAAAAAATTATATAACTCTTTGACATCTGCTAGGACATTCCACAGGGTGGGTGTGACTACCGAGAAGGCCTTCTGCCTGGTTCCCTGTAACTTTGCTTCTCGCAGTGAGGGAACTGCCAGAAGGCCCTCGGAGCTGGACCTCAGTGTCCGGGCTGAACGATGGGGGTGGAGACGCTCCTTCAGATATACAGGGCCGCTTGGGGCTTTAAAGGGCAGCACCAACACTTTGAATTTTGCATCCTGGATTAGTTGTAGTTTCCGAGTCACCTTCAAAGGTAGCCCCACGTAGAGCGCATTGCAGTAGTCCAAGCGGGAGATAACTAGAGCATGCACCACTCTGGCAAGAAAGTCTGCGGGCAGGAAGGGTCTCAGCCTGCGTACCAGATGGAGCAGGTATACAGGTGCCCTGGACACAGAATTGACCTGTGCCTCCATGGACAGCTGTGAGTCCAAAATGACTCCCAGGCTGCGCACCTGGTCCTTCAGGGGCACAGTTACCCCATTCAGGACCAGGGAGTCCCCCACACCCGCCCGCCCCCTGTTCCCCCCAAAAAGTACTTCTGTCTTGTCAGGATTCAATCTCAATCTGTTAGCTGCCATCCATCCTCCAACCACCTCCAGGCACTCACACAGGACCTTCACCGCCTTCACTGGTTCTGATTTATATGAGAAACAAAGCTGGGTACCATCCAGATCTTGATGGATACCCAGTCCAAACCCCCTGGTGATCGCTCCCAGTGGTTTCATATAGATCAGGCTTCCTCAACCTCAGCCCTCCAGTTATTTTGAGACTACAATTCCCATCATCCCTGACCACTGGTCCTGCTAGCTAGGGATCATGGGAGCTGTAGGCCAAAAACATCTGGAGGGCCGAGGTTGAGGAAGCCTGATATAGATGTTTAAATGCATGGGGGAGAGGACGGAGCCCTGAGGCACCCCACAAGGGGTCCTAATACTAATCCCCTTACACCACTTTTTGGACACAGCCCAGAAGGAAGGAGCAGAACCACGGTATAACAGTGCCCCTATATGCTGTGGGGCTGGACAGGGCAGATGTCCAAGGCCGTTCGATTCAGCACACTGAAGTCAGACACAGAAGTGGATGGGAATACAGAACCACCACACTCAGGCCTCCCCTAAGCTAATCTCCGAGTCCCAGACTCAAAACATTTGTTCTGGCAAGCCGGCCTCCGCTTAACATCACCGCTTGTGACATTCAGTTGGCACAGTGGTTAGTAACACACACGCCCCTTACTTGGCGACACCACCAGCCCGAACCCACCCACCCGAAATCATATACCCACCCCCAAATCAAGATATCACAAGAACAACCAATCACTCCTGAGGCCTGGTATTCTACCTGGAAGAAAATCATGGTGTTGACATGGCCCTTTCTGGCCTAACCTACTTTGCAAGGTCGCTGTACACACAAGCCAGCCTTGCAGTTAAGTCCGGGACATTTATGAGCAAACGGACACCTAGCCCTCGCGCAAAAGCAACAGCAGAGGTTCTGGCAAATTAAGTGGCTTGAATTGCATCATTTTCCATGTTTGCCAATCTTGTTACTATTTTAGGAACGAAATGTGTTGTACTGTACCCTGGGTTTGTGTTTGTTTTTTTAAAAAGTAACACAAAATAATTCAGGGCCATGAGACAAACAATCCTCCCTCTCCAAAAGGTTGTACAATACTTTAAAAAAAACAACAACCCTTTCTTATACAGCAATACTGCAGTAAGAGCCCTGCAGGATCAGGCCAAAGGCCCATCTAGTCCGGCATCCTGTTCTAAGCGGAGAGACCTAAGCACAAGCCTCTAGCTGTGGAGGCAGACCATAGCGATCCTGGCTAGCAGCCATTGACATTCTTATCCCCCATGAATTTATCTAATCCTCTTTTAAAGTGGCTGGGGAAACCCAGCCAGATGGGCAGGGTATAAATAGTAAATTATTATTATTATTATTATTATTATCCAGTTTCCTATTTCCCTAAATATATTGTAGGGAAGGACCATAGCTCAGCATCAGAACATCTGCTTTGAATGCAGAAGGCTCCAGCTTCAATCCCCAGCATCTTCCGGGAGGGCCGACAGACAGACCCTGTTATAAAACCCCTGGAGAGCAGCTGCCAGTCTGCATAGACCGTTCTGAGCTAGATGGACCGATGGTATGACTCTGTCATAAGGCAGCTTCCCATGTTCCTCCTCCAATAACTTGTGTCCCGTGTTAGAAACTCAGATATATAAGCTAAGTACCGAATGGCACCTTCAACCTAGGAATGCCTAGGCGCCATTTTTCTTCCAGCGGAGTTTATTCTAATTCTTATTATTAACTTAATTTATATACCGCTTTCTATTTTAAGGGGGGGGGGGTCTCAAAGCGGTTTCACAACACATCGAAACACCGAATAAAACTATCCAGCATAAAACAAATCGAAGCTTCAAGGAAGGTATTTCAGATCCTTCCCTATGTGGCATTTTGCTTTCCCCATATCTATTTACCTACCGTATTTTTCTGTGTATAAGACTAGATCTCCTCCAAAAAAAAATTAGGTTTAAAATTGGGGCTCGTCTTATACATGGGTAGTACTGAGGGGTGTTTTCTTAATTTGGAGTCCCCCAAATAGGATATTTCTTATACATGGGGGGGGGGGGCCTTATACACGGGAAAATACGGCACTTCATTTATACAGCTGCCCCATAGCATAAGGACTCTAGGGAGCCAGTGTGGTGTAATGGTTAGAGTGTCGGACTAGGATCTGGGAGACCAGGGCTCAAATCCCCGCTCAGCCATGAAGCTCATTGGGTGACCTTGAAGTCAGTCACAGCCTCCTTTTTACCTACCTCGCAGGGTTGTTGTACAGATTAACTGAGGGGGGCAGTGAACCATGGGTGGGAGATCAATGCAACAGACAAGCTCTTCTCCTCACCAGCTTAAGAAAGCTGGAGGGGCCAGCCAGATGGAGATGTCAGTCACCCAGAGATCTCCATGTGGTTGCAACTGGACCTGCGCCTGTCGCAAATCGCACCTGGCTGATTTCTTAAATTTCTTGCGACACCGCCAAGATCAACTGCAGTCTACCGGGGGCTTAAGACACCTCCTGGTTTTCCTGCCTGCCGGTGCAAAAGGGGGGCTGTCCATCACCCGGCAAAACGGAACACAGCCAATGGCTTCTGTGCTGCATTTGGCTTGGCAGGTCACATCACTGCTGGCCTGACACGGGGGTCTCTGGGCTTGCCTCTCCCTCTCTGCACTCCTGCTGCCTGGCTCAGCGAGGAATATTCAATGGCACATTGAAAGGAGGGCCCCTGAATCGGTACACTAGAAAAGCATAACAGATCTGGCTCGTGACGGCGTTGTCAAGAAGAAAAAAACTGGCCACACAAGTACCGCTACCAAAGGCGGCACGAACCCAAGACTCTGCCGCCCTGTGACTTTTTGCATGCTTTTCCTCACCGCTGAACTTTCAGGTGATAATTGATTCGTACATAAGAGGTGCTGAGGGTGTCCAGCAGCGGCCAAGACACCTCTGATTGCATTTCCTAGCAGAGATGCCTTTACTGGGAAGGAAGTCTGAGAAATGCTTTACCAGGAAATGTTCCCAAGGAGGTAAATTGTTAACCGAGACACATGCTGCACCCCTTACAGACACTGCACCTGAGGGAGGGGGGTAAGGTGGCCCAACGCTGGATCTGGGCCCAGGAAACATGCCAACGCGGAAAGGATTCTGAGCATGTGCAGGTGGCTGAATTGGTCTCAGGGGCACTAATTCTGTACACTTGACAGATGCACAGACAAGTTGCATAGAACTCATGCACTGCCTCTGATCACACATGGGGCTAAACCATAGTTAAAGGCAGTAAACTCCCAATGATATTCTTGTGGAAAAGCTGGTAAAATGTGGCCTGGGCAAGATGGATTTGTAGCTGGTTGACTGACAGAACCCAAACAGGGGGTGCCACACGGTTCTGTTCTGGGCTCCTTGTGGTTTGACGTTTTTATAAATGACTTGGATGAAATGTGTGTGTGTGTTTACACACATACAGTGGTACCTCGGGTTACAGTCGCTTCAGGTTACAGACGCCGCTAACCCAAAATAGTACCTCGGGTTAAGAACTTTGCTGCAGGATGAGAGCAGAAATCGTGCTACGGCGGCACGGCGGCAGCGGGAGGCCCCATTAGCTAAAGTAGTGCTTCTGGTTAAGAACAGTTTCAGGTTAAGAACAGACCTCCAGAATGAATTAAGTACTTAACCCGAGGTACCACTGTACACCCACACCCACACACGTACGTACACACACACATATACATTTAGGATTCAATATGACCTTGCAGAACTGGGCCAAAACTAACACAATGAATTTCAAGAGGGACAAATGTCAGGTTCTGCACTTAGGCAGGAAGAACCAGCTGCACAAATATAAGATGGCGGACACTTGGCTTGCCAGTAGTACACGTGAAAAGGATCTAGGGGTTTTAGTAGACCACAAGCTGAACACGAGTCAACAGTGTGATGCAGCAGCAAAAAAAGGCTAATGCTATTCTAGGCTGCATCAACAGAAGTATAGCATCCCAATCAAAGGTAGTCATATTACTGCTCTGTTCTGCCTTGGTCAGGCCACACCTGAAGTCCTGCGCCCAGTTCTGAGCACCACAGTTTAAGAAGGATATTGACAAGCTGGAATGTGTGTGGACCAAGGAGGGCAACTAAGATGGTCAAGGGTGTGGCAATTAGGCCTTATTAGAAACAGTTAAGGGAATTGGGTATGCTTAGCCTGGGAGAGACTGAGAGGAGCTTTGATAGCCATCTTCAAATATCTAAAAGGCTGCCACATGGAAGATGGGGCAAACATGTTTTCTCCTGCTCCAGAGGGTAGGACCAGAACCAATGGATTTAAGTTATGAGAAAGGAGATTCCAGCTGTACATCAGGAAGCACTTTCTGATGGTAAGAGCTGTTCAACAGTGGAACGGACACATTAGAAGGTGAGGGACTCTCCTTCCTTGGAGGTTTTTAAGCAGAGGTTGGGTGGCCATGTGTCGTGGATGCTTTAGCTGTCCTGCATTACAGGGGGTTGGACCAGATGACCCTGGGGGTCCCAACTCTACAATTCTACGCCTATAAACAAACCATGGCTAAAGTGCTGGGCTAGCAAATTACGCAAAACCAAGATTCATTAACTAAGGTTTATTGAAACCATGGTTAAATGTTATGAGCAAACCAGGCCACTATATAATTCCCTGACATTGGTGAGGGCAGGGATGAACAGGAGAAGAACCCAGCTGGATCAGGCTAAAGGCCCAGTGAGGTTGGCATCCTGTTCTTACAGTGGCCAACCAGATGTCTGTGGGAAGCCTGAAAACAGGACCCGAAAACAGGACCTGCAAGCAACACAGGCACATTGACTCTGATAGTGGAGGGAGAACAGAGTCGTCGTGGCCAGAAGCCACAGAAAGCCTTATCCTCAATGCATTTGTTTAACCTGCTTTTAAAGCCATCCAAATTGATGGCCATCACTACATCTTTTTGGAGGAAATTCCACAGTCTAAACATGCATTGTGTATAGTTGTAATTTATTCTGTCGGTCCTGAATCTTCTAGCACTCGGTTTCATCGGATGACCCTGGGTGCTACTGTTATGAGGGAGAATCTCCCTCCACATGAAGCAGAATCTTATACACCTCTATCAAGGCCTCTGCTACTTGCCTCCCCCCCCCAACATAAAAAAACAAGATTTAATCTTTTGTAGAGGAGTTCCTGCAACCACTTGATCGTTCTAAACACAGAAAATAGCCATCGTGGCTAGTAACCACAGGCAGCCTTAAAGGTAAAGGGACCCTGACCATTAGGTCCAGTCGCGGACGACTCCGGGGTTGCAGCGCTCATCTCGCTTTACTGGCTGTGGGGGCCGGTGTACAGCTTCCGGGTCATGTGGCCAGCATGTCTAAGCCGCTTCTGGCGAACCAAGGCAGTGCATGGAAACGCCGTTTACCTTCCCACCAGAGCGGTACCTATTTATCTACTTGCGCTTCGTGCTTTTGAACTGCTAGGTTGGCAGGAGCAGGGACCGAGCAATGGGAGCTCACCCCGTTGCTGGGATTCGAACCGCCGACCTTCTGATCGCCAAGCCCTAGGCTCTGTGGTTTAACCCACAGCGCCACCCACGTCCCATACAGGCAGCCTTAGCCTCCATGAATTTGTCCAATCCTGTCTTAAAACCATCCAAGCTGGTGGCCATCACTGAACTATGGTACTTTGTGAAGATGTCCTTCCTTTCATCTGTCCCCAATCTTCCCACATTCAGCTCCACTGAGTGTTCACAAGTTCTAGAGCTGTTATGGGAGAAGGCCAGAACTTTTTCTCTATGCATTTTCTCCAAACCATGCAAACTGTTCTAGCACCTCTTACTCACCTTTTGTCTAAACTAAAAAAAGCCCCAAACACCGCAACATTGATCATTTTGGCTGCCCTTCTCTGAACCCTTTGCAATCCATAATATCCTTTCTGACTTGTCCCAAACTGCACACAATATTCCAAGAGCGGACACACCATAGACTTGGAACGACGGCATCTGTGTAGCGGCAACTTTCTTCTCAACCTCTTTCCTAACAATCCCTAACATGGAATTTGCCTTTCCTGCAGCTGACGCACACTGGGTCGACATCTCCATTGAGCTACCGTCAGGGACCCAGCTCTGCAATTCTTCAATTCTATGACCCATTCCTGGCACCGGGAGCAATCCTCAGGCAGTGCAGAGGCTACGAAGCCCAGTGGAAAAAGTATTGCAGCCACGCAAAGGCGTGGGCCACATCAACTTTCCAAACAAGTCCCTGCAAGTTACCAAGCCAGAAAAAAAGCCACCAGGCCATCTTTGCAAGCCGCTCTGGGCACAGCAACCTCAGCTCACCAGCTGAGAGTGGAAGCTGGCCTATCAGGGCAAATGGGGCACTGACCGCAGTCATTCCCCACCTGCCTGTGGTCTGACATATATCACCAGTAAGGGGGCAGCTCTGGCCATCATTGTCTCGACTCCTGGTCTCTCTCACTTCTGCCCCACCAGTCCCATTGGAGATCTGCCACCGCTGCTAGGCAGCCCTCAGAGAAGCTACTGCAGCCTCATTCTTCCCAACTCTGAAATGGGAACCATATTCCCCCTATTGCACTGAGGAACAGGCAGGCTCAGAAAGCAGCCTGCAGACCTCTCAGCACTTTGTCAATGTTAATTATAGCCACAGTCCCCAAACCCAGGAAATAACCCACAAGAGCTCCATAACTTATGATTACCGAAGAACACACTCTGCATTCCCCCAGCCAGATGCTGTCAGGCCACACGTTAAGAGCTTGCTGGGTCAGGCCAATGGCCCATACTGGACTAGGTGGGTCACTGGCCTGATCCAGGAGGCTCTTCTTATAGATAAAGCATCCTCTTATCAGAGCGGCCACCCAGACGCTGCTGGGAAACCCACGAAAGGGACGCAAATGCAAGAGCACTCACACCTGCCATGATGTCCAGCATGGGATATTCGGAAACATAACTGCCTCCGACTATGGAGACTGTTGCATAGCCATAGTGGCTAGTAGCCATGAACTGGTCGAGGCTTTAAAAAAGCACAATTAGGAAGACATATGCAACTTTCCATGTCACTTGCCTGGTGTTGGGCCTAGGAAAACAAACGCCTCTTGTTACTCCAGAGGCAAAGCAGGCCCAATTTTTATTTTAAAAATTATTATTTGTATGCCTTCTAAGGAGAAGCACTGTCCCACACAGTCACCCACACCCTCCCTTCACCTTCACACCCCCCCCCCGGGCACCTACCTCCTCTAACTCATCCTTGGCATCCAAGCTGGTGTAGATCAGCAATTTCCCTCCACCTCCTCCTCCTGTGGTTGCTGCACCCCCTTTCCCCTTCTCCATAGCAGGTGGGGGTGGGGTGGGGAAGACACCCCCTTGCTCCCTCTCTCTCTCTCTCTCTCTCCCTTACCAAAGTGGGGCGGGGGGTGAGATCAATGGGGAAGCCCCACACTCACCCCCCCTGGACTTTCCTCAGCGCCCTATTTGGAGGCAGGGGGAGAGAAACAGATGTGGGGAGGGGGGCTAAGGGGCAGGGGGATTAGCTATGGGGCAGGTGGAACCGACTCTCTATTTAAAGTCACCACCACAACACACAACCTGTGATAGGTGCCCCACTATTTAAGGGGAGCACTTTGTGGGGGCGGGTGAGGAGCAGGGGGGGACTTTTAAGTCTCCCCCCCAAAAAAAGCCTATTGTGGGGAGTGGGGGATCCCTGCAGCTCCAAATTTGGAGGGGGTACTTTTGCTTGACCAATGAAACTCTAAAGGGGAAAAAGTGGTCAGACTTGAGTGGGGGTTAAGTGGGGAGGTGGGTTGGGGGGGGCCCTCTCCTAGCTCTGAGGGGCGGGGCATAAGGAGTGGGAGGGGGTCTTCTGGGGGCGGGGCTTGAGTCCCAGGGGGCGGGGCTTGGGGCAGCTAAGGGTGGAGGCGAGGGGTGACACTCTTTTTATAGGCGTGTCTCTCTTTCAGGGACAAATTTTAAAAAATAAAAAGGTGAGGGGGGGATATATATAGAGATAGAGGTGGGGGGGGAGTCTCTGCTCCGGTGGGGGGTAGGGAGGGGGGAGCGTGCGCGCCTCCTCGCCCCCCACCACCCAGCCGCACAAGACCGGAAGTCGGTGCTTTGGGATGAGCGAGTGTGTGAAGGGAACGGGCGGAGGAAGAAGCGCAGCCCTCCAGCACAACCGGAAGCGCCCGCCTCTCCTCCTGCCTCGTCTTCACCCTCGGCCTATCAGGGGCCAGGGAGGCCGGTGAGTGGCAGGAGCCGTCCCAGCGGGCCAATGATTGGGAGTTCGGGCGGGGAGGAGGAGGAGGAGGGGAGGCTTGGAGTCCGGCCCCAACCTCTCAGCGGAGGAAAGACTTAGTAAAAAAGGGCAGAGTGACACGGCTGCTTGTCGCTTCCGGGTTTGCTTCTTGCGAGGCCTCCTGGTTCAAAGGCTCTTGTTCGGGTGGGTGGGGAGGAGCAGAAGTAAGCGCTCTGTCCATTGGGTGGGAGAACGGCCGGGTAATGGTAGCCTGGCTGCTATTGGCCAGCAGCAACCGGGTGTACATCTGACCCCTGCCTTTCCACAAGACAAGGAATTGGTGTTTCTTTTTTAAGATGTCTGTCCTGCCTCTTACACGGAGTAGGCCCACTGAAGAAAATGGAATTATGCAGGCCCACACCTTTCGCTTGAAAACACCCTCTCCAAAAAAGAACTGTAGTTTACCACCCACAGAGCTACAATTCCCAGCACCCTTGAAAAACTATAGTTCCCAGGATTACTTGGAGGAAATAATGCCGTTTTAAAAGGATGGTGTGTGAGTTTCATTAAAGCACCACAATGATGCTTTAAACAAGCATGGCTTCCTCTGAAAGAGTCCCAGGTACCATGGTTTCGATCAGGGTGCTGGGAACTGTAGCTTTGTTGTGGGCAAACTACAGTTCCCTGGATTCTTGGGGAAGCTGCGCTTTAAATGTACATAGCGGAGCAAACCCATGGAAACCAACAGACCAAGGTTAGTTGTGCCCATTGACTTCAGCTCTTGAGGTCTGATAGCTGATGTTAGCTATCGCCTTATTCTGTTCTCATGCTACAAGACAGCGATGACCATTTACGTGCCATTCCCCCCAAAAAGAAAGGGCAGGTACACACATAAATAAATAAAGAAGTGGGGGTTTATTTACGTGCTACTCAATCGTGGCCACATGACCCGGAAGCTGTACGCCGGCTCCCTCGGCCAATAAAGCGAGATGAGCGCCGCAACCCCAGAGTCGGTCACTACTGGACCTAATGGTCAGGGGTCCCTTTACCTTTACCAATCGTAATTTGAGCTGGTTTTTGCTTTGAAACTTTAGGATAATTGCCCTGAAGACTGCCACAGCCAGTAGTTATAATTATTCCCACGTAATAGGTCCCTTTGTGGTTGCCAAGGGATGCAGGTGGCACCGTGGGTTAAACTGCAGAGCCTAGGACTTGCCGATCAGAAGGTCGGGGGTTCGAATCCCCCGTGACAGGGTGAGCTCCCGTTGCTCGGTCCCTGCTCCTGCCCACCTAGCAGTTCAAAAGCACGTCAAAGTGCAAGTAGATAAATAGGTACCGCTCCGGCGGGAAGGTAAACGGTGTTTCCGTGTGCTGCTCTGGTTGGCCAAAAGCAGCTTAGTCATGCTGGCCACATGACCCGGAAGCTGTACGCCGGCTCCCTCGGCCAATAAAGCGAGATGAGCGCCACAACCCCAGAGTCGGCCACGACTGGACCTAATAGTCAGGGGTCCCTTTACCTTTAATAGGTTCAAAGTGGAAGGCGCTAAAGAGATAGAGAGAGATGACAGCCTGGCAGAGTAGTTCCCACATGGTTAATATTGCAGTTACAGGTGAGGCTGAGACAATAACCCTGGCATGTACTCCAGTCACACTGCCTCATTCATATACGATACGAGGGAGAAACTTACAGCAACTTTGCTGTGTATTCCCCAAAGTTGCAGCACAATCCTTTCCATGCCTACTCCGAAGTTAACTCCCATCGAGTTCAATGAGGCCTACCTTGCACGGCTGTCATTATACAGAATCATAGAATCTTAGAGCTGGAAGGGACCCAAGGGTCATCTAGTCCAACCCCCTGCAATGCAGGAATCTCTGCTAAAGTATCCATGATGGATGGCCATTTAATCTCTGCTTAAAAGGTCCACCACCTCTCAAGGGAGATGATGTTTAAAAGTCTAGCTTGGACAGCATTTTAAAATAGGGCATTATTATGCATGAAACATATACAGCAATATCTGTCCAATTTTGTGTAGATTAGGTGGTTTGGAAATTCCGCCCCATGCAAAAAATAAATCCGCTTTTCTGACTGCAGTAGAATTTAGCCAGGAGAAGAAAATCCACAGCGAACCCGGAAGCTAGAACGCTTGGCCTTGTGTATTCGAGTCTTCATTTTCTTAAGTCTATATGGGGAAAAGGGGAAAGGAAGGGTGGGGGCGGCGCGGAGCAAAGCAGCCCAACGGCAGCGCGACTCGAGGCCTAAGGCGCTCCTGGTGTCCCTCCCGTCTTGCGCAGGCGCAATGGTAGCTCGCCCTCCGCGGCCCTCCTCCCGCTCTTGCTTCTGGACGGGCTTCGAGCAGCGAGGCGCTCGCCCCGGCGCAGTGCTCCCTCGCGCATGCGCCCTCCGCATCTTGAGTCGGCGGCTTGGTTTTCCCGCGCTGTCCGGCGAAGGCCCCTCCCTCCCCCCGCCTCTTCCTCTGAGGGCGCCCGTTGGGCCTCGTCGTCCTCCGCGGCCTGTTTTATAAGTACCCCAAAGTAACGCCCCACGAAAACCAGAGTGCCGTGCGTGCTTACTCCCGAGTAAGTTGCGCTCGGAGGTCGCAGGTGTGAGGATTAACGTTTGGCCGCCAGGTGTTGCTCAACTACAACTCCCATCAGCCCCTGCGAGCTTGGCCAATGGCAAGGGATGATGGGAGATGTAGTTCTGCGACGCCTGGAGGGTCAAAGTTTCTCCACGCCTGACAGTTGACATCTTTTTATTTTATTTATTTCACAATATTCATATCCTAACTGATTCTTTAAAAAAACCCAACACACCCACACCCCAAAGTGGTTTGCAGAAAGAATAAAACAATAACATTATTATAATAAAAACATTCAGAAAATTAAAACCAGCAATGAGCTAAAAACAACACATTAGCATTGCAGATATTTAGGTAGGCTTGTGCTTGCCTAAAAAATGTTTTTTGCAGGTACCGAAAAGAGTACAGTGAAGTTGCCTGCCTGGTGTCAATAGGCAGGGAGTTCCAAAGTGTAGACTCCATACTAAAAGACTGGTTTCTTACAGATGCGGAATAGGTATGCGGAACAAAACCAGTTGCACCGATTGAAGTGGTCAAGTGGGCATTGTTAAGTTGTGGGTGAACATATCAGACGACACAGCGATTCTTCAGACAGCTCTTGTTTATTCACAGGCCAGAACTGAACTGCACTGAAGGGTTCAGCCAGCCTGCTTATATAGAGCTCCACTACAATGCAACTGTAACAACTTTCTGTAACTATCCAATCACTGAACGTCACTTTCAATTCCTTATTTGCATATGTGGACCTGAGTGAAAACTATCTACAGTATCCCCTTGCTGGCCCAGGGTGCGAACTTCAGTACATAACAGGCATGCCATGGGGCAAGGTGATCTTGCAAGTTGTAAAGGGGTTTGTGTTCTAATGGTAACACCTTGAACTTGCCCCGGTTGCAAATCACCAAGCAGTGCAGATCTCTGAGCAGAGGTTTTAGATCCTGACAAGGTTCCTCGCTCCAGTCAGCAATCATGCCACAGCATTCTGCCCTAGCTGCAGCTTCCGTATCGAGTGCAAGGGAAGCCCCGCATAGAGCACATTGCAATAAACCAGTCTTGACGCAACCATAATTTAATAGCAACAGAAAATATATATAGCTCGGAGACAGCTTCTGGTTATAGGCATATAATGCAGATTTTCATCATCACAATTTTTTGAAGCAAACTAACAAATGGTGTACTAACTTACTGTGAAATGTGGTGTGACTTTCTTACAGATCTCATTATATTAAAGAAAGTACATAATGTAACTACGTACTGAATACAGACAACAATGGCAATAGAGGGCAATCATCGCGCCTTGATCCTCTTTGAATCTTGGTGGCATACACTAGAATCACAGAATTGTGGAACTGAGAGTCATCTGTTTCAAACCCCTGCAATGCGGGTCTCTCAGCTAAGAATCCCTGACAGGTGAGGATCTGAACTCTGTTTAAAAACCTCCAAGGAAGGAGATTCCACTCTTCACAGCTGAACAGCTCTAACCCTCAGAAAGTTCTTGCCAACGTTTAGTCGGAATCTCCATCCTTGTCATATGAATCCATTGATTTGAGTTCTACTCTCTGGAGCAGCTGAAAGCAAGCTTGCTCCCCCATCCATGTGACAGATCTTCATATATCTGAAGTTAGCCATTGTATCATTTCATAGTCTTCTCCAGGCTAGAACACTGCGTTAGAATAAAGCAAGCATATCAACCCATTTTTTCAAAAGCACCCCCTAAATATTCTTGGTAAAAAAAAATCTGATTCTGTCAAAGGCTTTCTCTGCACCTAAAAAGAGGAAGATTGGACGGTCCCCACCACCCCATTTTGGGCATATCTCGATACAATCTGTAGCTTTCCTTACATGTTGATAGTCGTTTTCCGTTCCTTATAAAGCCTTTTGGTCTTGTTCTACATATCTCTGGGTTTATTTAGCCTCTTTGCTAATATAGCACTCCATATTTCTGCATCCCGATTTACTGGGGGGATTAGCCTACGAGGCCGTGGGATTGTCATAACTTTTCCTGCCTTTGAAAGCACCTTTACGACTGCCTCTGACCACAACATGGGCAGTTTTCCCAATTCGCAAGGACTCATTTATCATCCTTACATAGCATGCTATAATTTTGTCTGAGACCGTTATATAAAACTTGGCCGCCACCCCTGATTGACATATTTCTGTCTCAGATTCAAACCACATTTGTGGCTTAAAAGCCAAACAGAAAACGAGATGTCGAATAAGCAAGGTGTTACCTTCAAGGAGCTCCAAGTGGTATATGCCCTTCCTCTTTTATCTTCACAACAATCCTTTAAGGGGGTTTAGGAGTGCTTTTGTGCCTGGGTTTCATACAGGCATCTGGTTGGACGCAGTGAGATGTTCGTCACTAGATGATCCAGAAAGCTCTTCCAAAGTTTGTAAGATGGGCCCAAGGCCTCACACAATCAGCTTTATGTAATGAGTAGGAATTTGAACACAGGTCTGCCAAGTTCTTAGTCCAACACACTATCCACTTAACATATCTGCAGATCAGCCTTCCCCACCTGGTATGCTCCAGATGTTAAGAACACAAGAAGAGCCTGCTGGATCAGACCAACGGCCCATCTAAGAAGAAGAAGAAGAAGAAGAAGAAGAGGAGGAGGAGTTTGGATTTGATATCCAGCTTTATCACTACCCTAAGGAGTCTCAAAGCGACTAACATTCTCCTTTCCCTTCCTCCCCCACAACAAACACTCTGTGAGGTGAGTGGGGCTGAGAGACTTCAGAGAAGTGTGACTAGCCCAAGGTCACCCAGCAGCTGCATGTGGAGGAGCGGAGATGCAAACCCGGTTCCCCAGATTATGAGTCTACTGCTCTTAACCACTACACCACGCTGGCTCTCTACTGTAGTCCATCCTCCTGTTCTCATAGGGGCCAAGCAGATACCTGTGGGAAACTCATAATCAGGACTCTAGCACAAGAGCGCTTTCCCTTCCTATGGTTTCCAGCAAGTGGTATTCAGAAGAACTGCTGCCCTCGACCATGGAAGCAGCTACTAGTGGCTACTAGTAGCCGTTGATAGCCTTCTCCTCCCTGTTTGTCTAATCCACTTTTTGTCTAAAACCACCGAACCTTGGAGGGTTGATAGGAAATAATAATAATAATAATAATAATAATAATAATAATAATAATAATAATAATAATAATAATA
>JAXCMG010000019.1:28493789-28580425 GCA_034642415.1 Podarcis siculus | reverse complement strand
TAATAATAATAATAATAATAATAATAATAATAATAATAATAATAATAGTTTGTTTGTTTGTTTGTTTGTTTTATACCCCACCCATCTGGCCAGGCCTCCCCAGCCACTCTGGGCGGCTTCCAACAAAATATTAAAATACAGTAATGCATCAAACATGAAAAGCTTCCCTAAACAGGGCGGCCTTCAGATGTCTTCTGAAAGTCTGGTAGTTGTTTTTCTCTTTGACATCTTGTGGGAGGGCGTTCCACAGGGCGGGTGCCACTACCGAGAAGGTCCTCTGCCTGGTTCCCTGTAACCTGGCTTCTCGCAGCGAGGGAACCGCCACAAGGCCCTTGGCGCTGGACCTCAGAGTCCGGGTAGAACGATGGGGGTGGAGACGCTCCTTCAGGTATACTGGACTGCTCGCTGTGCTTTAAAAGAGAACTCTATGAAAATGATGCATAGACGGTATTTAACCCCTGATAATGCTTTTGAATTATGGTGCTGGAGGAGACTCTTGAGAGTTCAGAAATGGAAAGGTGCAGAAGCTCCCACCAAAGAAGAATGGATAAGTGATGGACTGTGCTGAATCAGCAAAGTTAACTGCTATAATAAGAGAACGTAACGAGGCTTGTTTCATTGAAGAACGGAAGCCTTTTTGGGACTATTTAAAGAGTGCCTGGAGGCAGTTGGAGGATGGATGGCGGCTAACAGATTGAGGTCGAATCCTGACAAGACAGAAGTACTGTTCTTGGGGGACAGGGGGTGGGCTGGTGTGGAGGACTCCCCGATCCTGAACGGGGTAACTGTGTCCCTGAAGGACAAGGTGTGCAGCCTGGTAGTCATTTTGGACTCACAGCTGTCCATGGAGGCGCAGGTCAATTCTGTGTCCAGGGCAGCTGTCTACCAGCTCCACCTGGTACGCAGGCTAAGACCCTACCTGCCCGCGGACTGTCTCACCAGAGTGGTGCATGCTCTGGTTATCTCCCGCTTGGACTACTGCAATGCACTCTACGTGGGGCTACCTTTGAAGGTGACGCAGAAACTGCAATTAATCCAGAATGCGGCAGCTAGACTGGTGACTGGGAGTGGCCGCTGGGACCACATAACACCGGTTTTGAGAGATCTGCATTGGCTCCCAGTACGTTTCCGAGCACAATTCAAAGTGTTGGTGCTGACCTTTAAAGCCCTAAACAGCCTCAGTCCAGTATACCTGAAGGAGCATCTCCACCTCTATCGTTCAGCCCGGACACTGAGATCCAGTGCCGAGGGCCTTCTGGCAATTCCTTCACTACTAGATTACAGGGAACCAGGCAGAGGGCCTTCTTGGTAGTGGCACCCACCCTGTGGAACACCCTCCCTTCAGATGTGAAGGAAAGAAGCAGTTATCCTATCTTTAAAAGACATCTGAAGGCAGCCCTGTTCAGGGAAGTTTTTAATATTTAACGCTGTACTGTTTTTAACACTTGATTGGGAGCTGCCCAGAGTGGCTGGGGAAACTCAGCCAGACGGGCAGGGTAGAAATAATAATTAATAATAATAATAATAATAATAATAATAATAATAATAATAATAATATAAATGCTATGATATGGTGAATTCGTGAGCAGGGTTTGAACTATGAGCTACAGAAATAATGAGAGATTACTGAGTTACGATTGTGATATGAAAGGAGAAAAATATCGCAGATGGGATGGGAAGATGAAAATAAAAAAGAATTAAAATAAAATAAAACCATCCAACCTGGCGCCCATTGCAGCCTCCTGTGGAAGCGAGTTTCATAGTTTATGCACTGCGTGAAGAAGCCCTTTATCTGATCTCAATGATGCCAAATTCAGTTTCGTTCGCACAACACACACACACACACACACACATTTACACGGAAACTCCACAACAGTTCCTTCCGAACAAATAAAAAAAAAAATCTAATAATGCGATCTCATGCATGTCTACTTGTGTTCAATTGGGCTTAAGCAATATTATGCACCATATAATTCACATGCTAGTTTTTATAAAGTGCTGTAAGACTCTTGGTTGTTTACACAGGAAAACTCAAGCAGGAGCTCCATCAAAATAAAATATTGGTCTTTTCCTTTCCAAGCCGCCTGTGTCGTTTTCACGCTCCTCGGTCGTGACTCATGGTTCTAAGGTATCAACCGTTCTTTCCGCGTACGAAGGGGAAATAAATTTGATGCAAGACACTAAGTCGTAAGATTGTGAGCAGCCCAGAGGAAATGAGAGGCCGATCTGTTAATTACCCTTTCCTCGTAGCCACATCCGGCTTTTTTTCTCCTGGAGGCAACAGGCAGGAGATTAAAAGAATTTTTTAAATTAAAAAAAAAAACGTAGTTCCCTGCCATGCACACTGTACGATGGGATGACTGACGTAAAATATGTTAGGGTCTCGAGTGATGAAACGCTTTGTACGTATAGATCTGGCACGGGTGATGCGGGAATCTTGAGATTGGATCTCCTGACATTTTTTAATTTTGTTGTTGTGCTTCTAAAGCAGCACCAAGGGACTGCAAATCAGGAGTACAGGAAAGCCAAGCCAGATGACTGGCCCACCTTTCCCTACAATTATTTATTTTGCTATTGTACGTGTGCGGCTGCAGTTTCAATTCCCTCCGATGCTCCCGATGTCTTTGGAGGCATTGTAGGAACTTAAAATGCCAGGCAGTCCCAGCTTCCCAGTGTTGCTCAGAGTACTGGACTGATTTTTAAAAGAAAGAAAAAGAAAAAGAGGGTACCCCCGGGCCAGTCGTCAGTGGTGAGCCCTGACAGTTATCCCAAGATGCCTGGTGCCAACACCAGTTCTGGTTTCCAGTTCATGCCTTGGCAGTCCCCAGGAGTGAAGAGGGCACTTCCTTTCTGTGTGAAATTTGGGAGACCGCTCGTATTCCCACAAACAGCTGCTTTTTCAGAGTGTTGTTAAGTACAGTGGTACCTCGGGTTAAGTACTTAATTTGTTCCGGAGGTCCTGAGACTGTTCTTAACCTGAAGCACCACTTTAGCTAATGGGGCCTCCCTCTGCTGCTGCGCCGCCAGAGCACGATTTCTGTTCTCATCCTGAAGCAAAGTTCTTAACCCGAGGTACTATTTCTGGGTTAGCAAAGTCTGTAACCTGAAGCATATGTAACCTGGAGTGTATGTAATCCGAGGTACCACTGTAGTAAGACCAGACTGCCTTCCCCGGGGCCCAGCTCCTGCGGTTCCTCCCAGAAGGAGGTGCAGCCAGAGAACAGGAACTCACAAAGAGACCAAACAGGTTGCCTCGCCGAAAGGGCTCACATGTCAGCCTTTATTTACATTATTCACGGCGGCAGACTCACAATCTCTCCCCCCCCCCCGCGCCCCCGCGGTCCCCTGTTTGCACATAACCAGTGGAGAAAATGGATTTCATGCTGGCCAGCTCCAGCAGTTAGTTCATAAATCGCTGAACTACACAACAGGTTGAATCCGTTATCACGATCATAGGCGGCTGCGTCATTGGTTTTGTAAAATGGTGGGTGTGGCGAGGAGTGGGGTGGAAGTAGCTTCCCCAAACATCATAGCCCTGATGAACTCTCTCTCTTTCTAAATGGTCATCGCTGGGGATAGAAGCTGGTATTTGTGTCAACAACAGCTTTTCCTCCAACGCAAAGGGCATTTGGAAGGTGATTCTTTTTTTTTGGCCATAATGTGCGTGCAGAAAGGGTTAAGCCAAAAAACAACAGCCGTCCCCTCGTTTCTCTCCCCACCTCTGCTTTTCATAACTTGCTTAACATAACTTGCTCCAGAAACCATACCTCCCCCCCCTCTCTCTCAACACATGCACACAAACGCCCATTTTAACAATATAGTCTATTTTCACTCCCAGCGATATGCGAGGTAGCAATAACAAGTGCCTCTGAGGATGTGCAGAGCGCCATTCCCCCTCCGCGACGAAGTCATCACAACCAGATTATATGTATCCGAGGGTGCCGGAGGTGGAGAGATCAACATCAGAGGAAGGACTTTCAATACAGATTGCATCTTGTTATTCAGGGAAGGCAGAAAGTGACGCATACATTCATTTTATTATAAAGCTAGAGCTTTTTTCAGGGGGTGGGGTGTGAAATCAGCAGCAGGTCATATACAGGCACGAGGTCTTGCGAGATGCTCAAGACGTCCTCGCTCCAGATACCAAATTCACAAGAGAGTGTCAGATGTCCAACCAGCTTACACAGAGGGAAGGGCTGGTGCAGTTTGTTGAGTCTACCAGGCATCGTGAAGGACCCCAACTATGTCTGGTTGACGTGGTCAACAGGGAGCTGATGTGAAACGGGGGGAAAGGAGACAGGGGACACACATCCGTAGCGATGGCTGCTCCAGGCCACGGGTGCACTGTCCAGTCTTTGGGGGCTCAGAGCTGGGTCAGAGCAGCTGACCTGCTCAAAAGGCCCGAGGTGGAGAAGGGTGGGAGTGCTCCAAGGGAGTAGGGTCCTGGGGGCTCAGTCCGGGATCCCCCTGACCCCCAGAGGGTGCCCTGAAAACAGAGGGTCTTTGGTGGCAGGGCGGAGATGACGGATGTGCCCACCTTCGGGAAAGCAGGAGGGTTAGGAGATCTCCTGGGAATCCCGGAGGAAGGCCGCAACTCTTCAGCCCCGTGTACTGCTCACACGCTCCCCCAACAGCCAGTAGGTCCGGAGTTTGCCCTTCCCCTAGAGAGAGGAGACAGGAGGGTTGTTCAGACATCAGACACAGCGCCACCAAATCCACCACAATGTCCCCACCAGCCGTCCCAGGGAAAAGAACAGAAATCTGGCAGATAGATACACTCAGTGGCGGCTGGTGCCCATTTAGGCTATATTGGGGTACCCGGACTGGTCTCAAGCTTTAAAGACGAAAAGGCAATGGTTGACAGAAGAACTTCGCCAAGTTCCTCACCTTCATCTCCACATCCCCACGGAGCTCCAGATCAAAGCACCCAAACTCCTCCAGGATGGACTTGGTGGTTCCTGACAAGTGGATCTTCAGAGCTGGAAGGTGCAGACAGAAATTAGCAGGTTTGCACAGTGGCGGCTCCTCACTGTTTCAGCCAAACCTTTGCATACATGTGAGGTGGGGAGGGCCTCTTTTAAAGCCGTCCCAGTCGGCGTCTAGCACTGCATGAGTAAGTTCCAAAGTTTCACTGTGACTGCGTATCGGTGAGAGAAATAAGGTGAGGTGGGAAGCCGGGCACAGCATCTCAAAATCCAAATTCAAAACACCCAGTTGTGTGATGGGGCGGGGGCTAGATGGTGAAAAGGATCTGGCCCGTGAAGCCATCAAAGGTCGCCTGCCCCTGCCCACCCCACCCAAAATAGCAGCTCACCTTCCCCGTTGGACTCCATGCGGGAGGCTGTGTTGACTGTGTCCCCAAAGAGGCAGTAGCGAGGCATCTTCAGACCCACAACTCCGGCACAGACAGGGCCTTGGGGAGCAAAACACAGCGGTCATTGGGGATGAGGTGGGATGAAGACACGTGAGTGTGGAGCTTCTCAGCTCCCATCCAGTGATGGCTAGTGCCCATTAAGACTGGTGGGGCACAAGAGACCAATAACAGACAGAAGCAGAGCCAATGACAGGCATCTTCTTCCCTGCTGAGTTCTACACTGAGACTGAGGAGGAGGAAGCTGCCAGTCAGGGCCACACACACCCTGGACTGGCTGTTAGGTAGAAAGGCAGGCAGGTGGAGACAGGCTGAGCCTGGTGGGGCACTGTCCCCTCACCCGAATGGGTCAGCCTCGGCCGCTCCCACCTCTTTCCCCTGAATTGCCAGGATCAGGCCCTCTCTGCCCTGGAAATCAGTTTGAGCAGACCTAACAATAGAACCATGTGAACCATGCTTCTGACTGTGTACCTGGAAGGCAATCTGAACTGTAGATTGCGCAAACCATGGTTCATCAAACCGTGCTACATCCTAACCAGCCCACTGACAACTGAGCCAGCCTTTGATTCGCTCATATAGTCGTACCTTGGTTTTCAAACGGAATCTGTTCTGGAAGTCTGTATGACTTCCGGAAACGTTCAAAAACCAAGGCGCGGCTTCCAATTGGCTGCAGGAGCTTCCTGCACTCAATCGGAAACCACAGAAGCAACGTCGGATGTTCATGTTCCAAAAAACATTTGCAAACCAGAACACTCACTTTCGGGTTGCGGCGTTCGGGAGCCAAAATGTACGAGTACCAAGGTATTCGACAACCAAGGTACGACTGTATATCATTTTTGTTAAAAAGGCGAAACGAAGTATTCCATTGCAATTCCTGTTTCTCTCTTGCCAAAGAATCCCAGGAACATATTCCCAAGATCAGCCTCTCAGGGTGAGGCAACACCTCCAATTGTGAATGTAAAGCCAAACACTCTGCCTAAACCATGGTTTGCAAACCAGCTTCAGGTCCCCCCCTTTTTTTGGAGGCTGCTCTCAAAACCATGGTTTATCATACCACAGCACTACATCAGACATAACAACAAACCATGGTTTGGTTTTTTTTGCCTAAGCCATCTCGGCGTTGAAGCAAGCATGACTGTCCTGCCCGTGACCAAGGGGTCTTAAAGGGGTCCCTCTTTTCACGCTCCCACTCATTTCTCACCGCTGTGGATCCCGATTCGCAGTTTGAGCTGCTGGTCCGGCCGATGGCGGATCTTGAAGTTGCGGACGGTCTCAAGAAGCGCCAGCGACATGCGGGAAATCTCACGGGCATGCAGCCGTCCGTTGCGCACCGGTAGGCCCGAAACAACCATGTACGCATCGCCAATGGTCTCCACCTGGGCAGACGTGGCAGGGAGAGGGATTCATGGAAGGGAGAAGCATTTCTGTGCACTCAACACAGATCAAATGCCCCCTCCTGTAGGTCAGTCACCTGATCTGTTGACTTTATGGCCAAACCCATTTGCTTATCCCCTCCCTGCCCAATCACTCACCCTGCCCCACAGTGGCATGTGGGCTAGTCCCCTAGATGTTCCCAGTAAATTAGAGTATTACAGTATAAAAGCCTAACGCCTTCTTACCAAGGCCCAGGAAGCTTCTGCCTTGTTTAGGGAAGCATGATGCTCACATGAGTGACATCACGACGTCCGTCCCCACCCTGCAATCTCCCTCACAAGCTGGTGCCTCTAGCCCTAACCATTCTCCTACGAAAAATTTCACTGCACGCCACTGCTGCCCTGCAACCTCAAGCTGGCCAGGCCAAGAACCTCTCACCTTGTAGACATCAAAGTTATCAATGATGGCATCAAAGCAGGTGTACAAGTCGTTGAGCAAAGCGACAACCTGTGAATGAGAAGTAAAAGGGGAGTGATCTTAATGACAGGGCTGGGTCTACGTTGTGCTAAGGGCGGTGGGATAAAAGATTCTTGATTCTGCAGCTTCAAATGAAGTATGATTTTACATGCCCTGCTTGGGGCCTTCCCACAGGAGTCCGGTTGGCCACTGTGGCTATGGACACACCATATCTTTAAAGGATGTAGCTTCCCCCTAAGAATTCTGGGAACTGTAGTTTACGCCTCAAAGAGCTATAATTCCAAGCCCTCTTAGCAAACAGTTCCCAGGATTCTTTTTGAGGGATGCTGGTGATTGAATCTGTGTTCAATAGGGATGGGCAACTGTCCATTTCGGTTCCTCTCCGTTTCTGAAATTTTCAGTCACCCCAGATTACCTGAACATTTGTTCCCCTCCTGCTCAACCCAGTCACCTTCGTGACACGCTCGTCTCCCCGGTGATTGGTGCCTCCCAGTGCTTCGCTGTTTTGGTCACCCACTGTCCTTTCCCTTGTTACCTCCGTGAGCTAACCGCCGTTGTCCTGGTTACCTGAGTTGCCGCAGCACCTGTGAGGGCAAGGCTCAGTAGCCGTTGATTACCTAATTGATTCCCTCTCTGCCAACCGAGGGATGAGGCTGGGGCCAAAAAATGCAGAAAGGCAGGAGGTCCTGTTGTGTTGATCAAGCGAGGGCAGGAGACCAGGACACCAGTATTTATACAAGGCCTAGCTGAGGGATGGGGAACTCCCCCCAAAAAGTTTCAGTGCCGCATCCAGCAGAAGGTAACCCCCCATCCCAAACCACCATTCTCTTCTCTCTCCCCATCTCATTCCCTCTTTTCTGCCATCCCTCTTCCCTCCCTGTCTCCTCACCCAGGGGACTGATGCATCTGTTTCTCATCCCCACCCCACCCCGTTCCCACTGCCCCCACCCTGCATGCTGCCCCCACCCACATGAAATTAGGCCAAGGGCAAATGCCACACTCAGACCTCAGGTTTTCCATCCTTCGCCTATCCAGTCAGGACACTCCACACTGCTGGGGAACCCCAGGTGCTGATGTTGCATCCCACAATCCCCTTCTGTGCACACATGCCCAAGAGCAGGCCATCCCAGATAGCTCAGCCTATCAGCTTCAGAGTTTGAAACCCAGGGTCTCCTGACAGGATACCAGTAACTAGGTATTGCGGGGATGGGGGGATAGTTTAATTCAGTTCACACTTCAAGGTGAACCTACCTAACTCCCACTTTCTGAAACAGTACACAAACCGAAACACAGCCATCCTTTGAGATTCACACTCACACGTCTGAATTTTGCAAGTACTGTGTAGGAAAAGGCATACACACACTCTCTCTCTCTCTATATATATATGTTAAAAAAAATGCAAATTGATGTGGAAATGGGGAGAATAAAACTGAAGACTGGAAAAACGAGGACTGGAAAAGAACGGTTGTCCCTATTAGAAACGCCTTCTCCTGTCCTCGACGCCGCAATTGCAACCACTGCCTTGGTCCAACCCATTTACCTGCATGGGGGTGCTCTCTGCCGACAGGGCAGTGAAGCCCACAATGTCACTGAAATAGATGGTGACGCTGTCAAATGCCTCTGCTTGCACCGTCTCCCCGCGTTTCAGCTGCTCCGCCACTGAGCTGCACCAGAGGGAAAGCAACGCACGTCACTGCATTTCCTCGTACCAATTGATGAACCACAATTAGGAGTGAAGGCAGACCTGACTCATTTCAGGTCCACTGGAGAAGTGGGGCTCACTGTATAGCTATCACATATACAGGCCTTCTTTTGCAGATTGGGCTCAGAGCAGGGACCTGTGCAGAACACGAGTTATTTTTGTTTAGGGCACAGACCGGATTGTTTTGCTGGCCTTTGTTATCAGAAGGAAACCTGCTCCCACAACATTTTTTAAATTGCTGGGCTGTGTGGGGTGCTGATTGGCTGGACCACGCAGAGCGCTGATTGGCTGGGCCCTTGTGGTAGGCAAAGAACGGAGCCAGGCTGCACAGTGTGCTGACTGGCCGCCCTTGGGGCAGGCAGGAAACAGCTAGGCTGCGCAGAGTGCTGATTGGCTGGGCCCTTGGGGCAGGCAGGAAATGGAGCTAGGCTGTGCAGAACGCTGATTGGCTGGGCCTTTGTAGTAGGCAAAGAACGGAGCCAGGCTGCACAGTGTGCTGATTGGCTGCCCTTGGGGCAGGCAGGAAACAGCTAGGCTGCACAGAGTGCTGATTGGCTGGGCCCTTAGGACAGTCAGGAAATGGAGCTAGGCTGTGCAGAGTGCTGATTGGCTGGGCCCTTGTGTATACCACTTCTGAACATGGATGTTCCACAGGAGGAGCACGGCCAACAGATACTGGTAGAGGAGTGGGGTGGGGCAGACTCACTGGGGCAGAATCTGGTAGAGCAGGGCCTCTGCCTTGCGCTTCTCCTCCAGGTAGGCCTGTGTGCGCTCCTCCACCAGCTCCTCCAGGTTGTTGGCGTACTGCTCCATGCGTGACAATAACGTATCCAAGAGGTTGCAGCTGTTGCCCCTGCCACACAGACAGTCAAAGATGAAAGCAACCGAGATTCTAGGCCACCGCCACCTCTGCCAAGGATATTCCGGGGGGCCCTTCTCTGCATTTCCAGCTTTCATTTAGAAGAAAACACAAACCAAAGTTTCTAGTCCCTCTGTTTTGCGGAGGCAGGATCCTACACCCTAAGAAGCAAACCAACTCCTGCTTCCCAGTTTTCTGACCAATGGGTCAGTCAGTGGGAAAAGCAGAGGTTTCCACACAGACATCCCCAAACCTCTCTCCATCCTTCAGCTAAGCAGAAGTACTCAAGGAGGGTGCAGAGCAGGGATGCCGGGAAGAGTGATGGGGGAGAGGAGGTGTGGCCTACAGACAGTTCTGAGCGCTATAGGAAGAGAGAGGCTTGGATGGACGCATTTGGCCCAGAGGTTCGCAGCCCTTGCTGGAAGGAGGAGGGGGACATTTTGGGTAGCATCCAATGCTAATTGGAGAGCCAGTGTGGTGTAGTGGTTAAGAGCGGTAGTCTCGTAATCTGGTGAACCTGGTTCGCGTCTCCGCTCCTCCACATGCAGCTGCTGGGTGACCTTGGGCCAGTCACACTTCTCTGAAGTCTCTCAGCCCCACTCACCTCACAGAGTGTTTGTTGTGGGGGAGGAAGGGAAAGGAGAATGTGAGCCGCTTTGAGACTCCTGAAGGGGAGTGAAAGGCAGGATATCAAATACAAACTCTTCTTCTTCTTCTAATTCCATTCAGAGTAAGCCCACAGAAATTAAAGGGCCTTCATTTCAATGGGTCCACTCTGAGTAGGACTAGCATCAGCTACAACCCTTCACTGTTCTCAGAGATTGCTGAGGGCCACAGGAAATCAGGTCAAGGGACACACACTGCATACTCCTGCCATAAGCCCCTCCTTCACATTTCCAGGTAAATGCCCTGATGTTCGGGCTGCGCCTTCCCGCTTTTCATCAGGGTGGAATGATGAATTTAATCATCACACGGCTCCTTTCTGAAAAGGTGCCTGTGTACATTGGGGTGAAAGCAGGTAACATGGCCGCCTGTCAGGTGGTGCTTGTGAGGAGGGATGCGGTGAGGGTACGTACCTGTCAAATTTCCGCAGCATGCCTTTGATGTGGTGGAAGTCAGGGCGCTCCTGGGGGTCTTCGGCCCAGCACCGCTGCATCAGTAAGACCACCTCCTCGAGGTTGGACGGCAAGTTAACCGAGGGGCGGAAGGGGGGGCGCTCGCTGCTCTTTACTCGCTCGATAATTTCTGAAAATGGTACACGGGCAGGGGAGAGGGGGACCGAATAGAAATTATTGCAAGGGGACATGCACACTTTGGAACTCCCTGCCAATTGATACCAGGCAGGTTCCCTTCAGTGCACTCTTCAGTGCCTGCTCAAAACGTTTTTGTTTAGAAAAGCCTACCCAGATGTTCTGAAAATTGATGCAAGCTTTCATGGATTGTTATTTTAAGGTTTAATGTTTTACTGTGTTTTTATATATGCTGGAAGACGCCCCTGGTGGCTGGGGCAACCAAGTCAGATGGGCAGTATACAAATTATTATTATTATTATTATTATTATTATTATTATTATTATTATTACCAGTGCTTTTTTCTGGGGGGACGCAGGGGTATGCATACCCCTAAACATTTTGTGAATCTTTGTACTTTTGCCCATTTACTGTATTTATTTTCCCCGATTTAAACTATAAAATGGTGATTTCCTTGAGTCAAAATGAGAGTACCCCTAAACTTTTCTAAGAAAAAAAGCACCGATTACTACTACTATTACTTTTGAAAGTCTTAGGTAAAGGGACCCCTGACCATTAGGTCCAGTTGCGGACGACTCTGGGGTTGTGGCGCTCCTCTCACTTTACTGGCCGAGGGAGCCGGCGTACAGCTTCCGGGTCATGTGGCCAGCAGGACTAAGCCGCTTCTGGTAAACCAGAGCAGCACACGGAAATGCCGTTTACCTTCCCGCCGGAGCGGAACCTATTTATCTACTTGCACTTTGACATGCTTTTGAACTGCTAGGTTGGCAGGAGCAGGGACCGAACAACGGGAGCTCACCCCGTCGCGGGGATTCGAACCGCCAACCTTCTGATCGGCAAGCCCTAGGCTCTGTGGTTTAACCCACAGTGCCACCAGCATCCCTTGAAAGTCTCAAATTATGGCAATTTTTTCTTACTGATGATTTTGTTGTTCCACCTTTCTTTATAATGTATATATCACTTGATTGAAAGAAACAACCCTCAACATTTTATGAAGTAAATACACTGGAAAAGTGTGTAAAACAACTTCTTTACCAGTTGCGCAGGGGGAGCTGTGGAAGAATGTGGCTGGATTCCAAAAGTCAGAGGTGTGGGGAACCTGCAGCCCTCCAGAGGTTGCTGAACGACAGCTCCCGTCACCCCATTGGCCATGCTTGCAAGGGCTGATGGGAATTGGAGTCCAACGGCATCTGGAAGTTCCTGCACCTTGGCAGTGACCTGGAGGAAAAATTGGCATTTTCCGTTCACCCAATTTCTTACCTTTGGGGCTCAGATCCATGCCTTCCACGTAGAAGACACTGTTCCGCAGGGCAATCTCCTGCAGGATGATCCCAAAGCTGTAGACGTCGCCTTTCTGGGTGCCCAGGAATGGGTTCGACTCCATGCGCAGGAGTTCGGGGGCCGTCCAGAGTTTCTCTAGGGGGAAAAGGGGTGGGGAGAAGCAGAGTCAAACAGGGCAAGGGAGCGGGAGTCAGTCGCTATCATCTTGGCCTGGAAGGGGACCCAGGGTATGCCTGGGGAGGCCAAAGGCCACAGGTCTTTGAGCCAGGACAGTTACAAAAGGTCACACGGCTTTTCAAGCATCAGAAGCTATGGGCTAAATCCTTCTCAGCACAGACCCACTGAAGTTAATGCACCAGTTTCCAAGGAGCTAGTAACACTGCATACAAATTGCAGGATCACCTTACGCCATATGTGTCCACTCAACCACGTGGAACTGTTACAGGCAACACACTTGTAAGAAATCAAGAAATCTTTGCCTTACTGATTTTGGTACCTACTTAAAAGCTCACACCCTCCAACATTTCTCTGATGAAAACAGGGACTTCCTATTCAACAACAACAACAGCAAAACAATTTTATTGGGTTGCCCCAGCCACTCTGGGCAGCTTCCAACATACAGTATATAAAAACATGATAAAACATTTAAAAACTTCTCTATACAGGGGTGCCTCAAATGTCTTCTAAAGGTTGTACAGTTACTTATCTCCTTGGCTCATGGGTCACAAAACTCCATACCCTCCAACATTTCCTTGATGAAAATAGGAACATCTTAAGGAAAAGTGGGACATTCCAGGATCAAACCGGGCATTTTCTGGGTGCCCAGGAATGGGTTCTGTAAATCGGGGACAGCTTCTGTAAATCCGGGACTGTCCCTGGAAAATAGGGACACTGGGAGGGTCTAAAATCATTTTAATGTTAAGGTTGGCCTATCCAGGCATGCAAAATGCCAATGTGCATTTTTAATCTCTTAGCTTACTGATGGTTTTAAAAGTTAATTGTTTAGCTATTACTTGATAATTTTTCCAGATGCTTTTAAAATACCTGTTTTTCATTGATAATAATGTTTCCTGCTTATAAACCGCTTTGATCTCCTCTCCCCTCCCCACCCCACACACTTACAATCAAGTGGTATCTACAGTTTGTTAATAAAAATAAGAATTTCAGATACCCTAAGCCCCCACACCTGACCCCTCCCCTCCCCTCCCAGCCCCATCCCTCACTGGCAAACAGCGCGTGGGAATCGTCCGTCTCGGGCGCCTGACGGAAGCTCTCCAGCCCGTAGTCCGTGATCTTCAACACGAAGCGACTGTCCACCACGCAGTTGGAGGACTTCAGGTTGCCGTGGTAGCTTATCACGCTGTTGTGGAGGAAAAGCATCCCCTGGTTGGAGGAATAGCGGGGAAAACATTGGAGTGGAGGGAGAGAGAGAGGTCTAAGAGAGCTGAGGCTTGCGTGGGGCAGCAGGCCCACTCTGCTAAGTATGAGGAGTGCAGATCTTGTGTTACACTGATTTAAAATCATAGAATAGTAGAGATGGAAGGGTCCACAGGGTCATCTAGTTCAACCTCCTGCAATGAAGGAATCTTTCACTCAACATGGAGCTCAAACCCACAACCCTGAGATTAAGAATCTCATGCTCTACAGACTGAGCTATTTTGCGACTGAGCTATGTCTTCTACCTTCAGTCCGAAATCTAGGGATGGGCAAATCCATCACTTTCCCTTTCTCTCTTTTCTTCATCTTTTCCAGTCTGAAATTCTCCACATTTCTGCATCAGTTTGCAAAGTGTCTCTAAAAGTCCTCATGGAAACTCCTCAGCCTTTCAATGCAAATTCATCCTAATGTACACAGATTTGTAAGCAGTTTCCCCTGTTTTACACACTTTTCTTGCAAAACAACTTCCCTCGATATGATGCGCTTCTGTATTTTATTCTCTCTAATACGTGCATAGTATTTCTAATCTGCCTTTCTCTCAAGCTGGGTGGCTTACATTTAAAAACAACATTATAAAATGCAAGGTAATAAAAACAAACTAGTTAAGAGAATAATTGCAATACATCAGAAGACATTTAGACCCAGCAATTAAAATGCTGACAGCAGCCTGACAGCAGCCCAGTGATCAGCATCATCTGCTCCCTGAGTTTCCAAAGGCCTGTCTGGACATTAAGGTCTTAGCCTGCCGGTGGAAGGCTAGCACAGAGAGAGCCTGCCTGACCTCTCTGGGGAGGCAAATCCACAATATGGGAACAGCCACACAGAAAAGACTGCTTCCCACATATGCTTTTTCCTACACTTTGCTTGGAGAACTGGACTGCAATATTGAGAGACATGCAAATTTTGTAGGAAAGTTGTGCTTTGGTTCAGGTGCTGTTCCAAAAAGTGTGAATTAAGTAGGTTCTCCTTTGAATCTAAACTGAAACATTCTCCATCTCTACTCCCCAGATGTTGTTGGTTTACAATTACCATCATCCCCAGCTGGCTTAGCTCTAGTGGCGGCTGGTCCATTAGGGTCAACTGCCCCACTGACCTCTGCCTTCAGCCAGCCCCGCCCCCCGGCCCCCTACTTACTTGCTACCTATGGGGGTGGCCCTGCCTCTGAGCTTCCTTCTTATTTTCAATCTTGCCCCTTGCAGAACCCAGCAGGGAGGAAGAGGATGGGGATAATACTAGAATTAGTTGGCTCTGTCTTTCATTCATTGCTCTGGCGCCACCTACTGTTGGCCTCCCTGCCTTCTGCCCTACCAGTCGCAATAGGTATTCTTTTGCTATATTCCTACTGAAAAACAGCTCCCCACAGATGCTGCGACCCTCCCTGAGAAAAATGTATGGTGATCTGTAGGTTTTCCCCAGTACAGAGAACGAGATTTGGAGCGTCCATATGTTTGCAGGATGAGTGTGTGTGTATGAAATTTAGATCAGGGAAATGGAATGGGGAGAACGGGTTCAACCCCTGCTCCCTCCCTTGCCCCACAGCAGGAGGGTTTGCGTTCAACTTAAAAATAGAAAGCTTGGGAAATCACGGATTTCCTTCATTTCGTGACATTTTGGCCCTTTGGTCTGGTGCAGAGATAGCTGCTAGTAACCTCCCTCACGTTCAGAGGCAGGATGAGTACCAGATGTTGAGGGGAAAGGACAACGGAAGGCTTCGCACGCCAGCTTCCCATTCCCCTTGCAGAGCTACAATTCCCAGAGTGGCTTAACCATCAACCCCTCTTCACTGGAAACACTGGGAATTGTAGCTCTGCGAGGGGAATGGGAGTCTCCTGACAGCTCTCAGCATCCTTTACGTAGGGCGGTTCCCATAATTCCTTGCGGGGGAGCCATTACCGTTCAAAATAGTCTGGCCGCGGTTTTAAGGTGTGGTGTGAATGTGGCCTTCATCCACTGCCCTCCTGAATTTCGCCTGCCTGCCTCTCAACTGGACCCCAGTGGCAACCCTTCTTGGAGCTAGGCTGAGACCTGACAAGCGCTGGGCGCCAGTTGTTGGGAGAAGGAGAGATGGCCATGCTCATGCCCTGCTTGTGGGCTTCCCAGAGGCAAATGGCAGCATTCCTAAAATTACCTTGACGATGTCACTGGTGAGCGAATAGCGGAACATCCAGTCCAAGGTGATGCTCTCGTTCTCCAGGATGTCCTAGGGTGCAGTCAGAGGTGGGGAATATTGGGTTAGTTTTCCCCGATTATAACTCCAGCGCTTCTGTTTCCCTTTTCCAACCATGGGCAGGACCTGTTGTGTTATGGAATGGTGGTTTTTTGACCTAAATATTGGCCTGTTGTGCTAAATGTTATTCAGGTCAGAGGGCGTGGTGTCACAGCGATGAACGTCACTGGACGACGTCCCCTTTCCTCTGCCCTTTCCGCAAATGCATGCATCCACTCCCCACACAATTCCCCCATGAAGACGGAAAAAAAGAACCGCATGCTGGTACAACCACCCCAAATTTTGTCACTTGAGTCTGACATATTTTCCGAGGTTAAGAGGGCTGGAAACATTATCCGCACCCCCTGGGAATCAAATAAGACAGAAATGAGTGCTAAACATGTGTGCCATATTCCATTGGTTTTTCAGCTCACATTTCTCGCGTGGAGGAAGCTCAAATGTAATGTGGAAATTAACAGGAAAACAGAGAAATGGAATGAAGTGATGTGTGAATGAAGCCTGGAAAGATGGAGGCGTCGAAAGAAGTTCAGGAGGACTCTCTCGAAGATATGCTGCTGAGGGCACAAATCTCTTTTTGCACACACAGCCCAATGCATCCCGATCCATGGCTTTTATACGCTTCAGGCCTTCATCTAGCGCCGTTTGCAAATAACTAAACCTGAGACTGCACAGTCCAACCCTTGATTTCACAGCACGTTTAGAAATTTTAGGTTTGTCTATTTATTTTTTAAACGTTCAGTGTGAATTTTTCCCAACTCAGCACTTTACATATCCTGCTTGTTTGGGGAATTTTCTTTTTCTTTTATGCAAACAAAACAGGAAACCCAAGTCTCAACAACATCCAGTTTCTCAAACAATCTAAGCACACACACGCTAGGAGACTACACATTGAAATATTCCCCTCTATTAAATTTGAGAATATCTTTTATTTCCCATAACCCCCATCCTTCAGCACAAATGCCCTGAGGGCATCTTGACAACCCAGTTTATTTTTGTGGTTGTAAGTTGTTTTAAACTGGTTTTTTATTGTTTTATTTTTAAGGTTGTGTTTGAAGAGAGGGAGAGAGGGAGAGAAAGAGAGAAAGAGAGAAAGAGAGAAAGAGAGAAAGAGAGAAAGAGAGAAAGAGAGAAAGAAAGAAAGAAAGAAAGAAAGAAAGAAAGAAAGAAAGAAAGAAAGAGAACAAGGGAGCGGGGGATAGAGCACAACCAGCTCAAAGTGGTTCAGTTAATGCTTTATGGAACTGTAAGTCCTTAGGGTGGAATTTGAACCTGAGGTCTCCCTGGTCCTAATCCAGCTCTAACCACTACACAACCTTGTCCTGCACCTTCCAGCCCCTCTCCCCATACGGAGCCCATCCCGGTTCCAGCTGCCTGACCATTTTCTCCCCTTCTGCTCTTTCTTTCTTTCCTTCCCCCTCTTTCCTGCCTCCCCGTTTCTGCCTCCTCTCTTTTATAAGAGGAAATGCTTATCTTCAGCAGGCAGCCAGGAATCTAGGACTGTCGAAATCTCCCTATCTCCCACCCCCCGCACGCCGCCAATTCTTCTCGCTCATCCACCGCGCCATAAATCATCTCTCTTGGAATCGGCTCCGCCAAGAGGCCTGCAGTGCCCCCTCGGCGCTCCTTTTAATTAAAGGCTTCGTCTGCCCCCGCCTCAGCCCTCGGCAGGGCTGCGGTCGAGGTGGCGGGTGCGGAAGATACGCCGCCACGCCAGAGGACTTTCCGGCCCTATGCACACGAAAGAGGCCTGATCCTGAGCCTCGCTCTCCGCAGCACAATTCCTGCATTGAATAGCCACATGTCGGCTGCCACACGTCAAGGCCACGCATGTGCGCTGCCGACGTTCTCCACAAGCAGACACGCAATAAGGTTTCCGTTCTCCTCGCAATCCACGCTCTTTCCGTTCCGCTGCGGTTCGGTTCCTGCTACGCCTTTCGTCCTACTGCCCGCCATTTAGTGTGGTTTGTTTGGTTATTTATGCAATCTATGTAGATTGTTTACATAAATTGTGAGTTTAACGGAAGGAGTGGCCCATCCGTTTATTTATTTCATTTCATAAAGCTTGTATTTATTTATTTCATAAAATTTATACACCGCTTGATTGTGAAAGAAAGAAAAAATAAAAGCCTCAAGGAGCTTTACGAAAAAGATAAAACGATAACATTATCAACAGGAAAAAAACCGACAACAATAATTTAGGGCATTTGAAAAATTAAAACGACAATAAAAACAGATTAAAACTCACATCAACATTCTAAACACATATTGCTTGATTATAAAGATTTTTTTTTTTTTAAATGAACATCTCAAAGTAGTAAGGCCTGAGGTCTAATTTCAATGTAAAGGAAGTCTTAAAATAATGGTGTTGTGGTTTTTTTGGTGTGTGTGTTTTTTTTAAAAAAACTCATTAATTACGCATTGGTTGGAGGCTTAAAAAAAAACCCAACAACTGATTGTACTCGCTGGATTGATACTGATTACATCTGCTGGTTTGATTTTTATTCCTGTTGTGGGACAGAAACGCCAACAGTGCCAATTCTCGCTTCTCTTGCCAACAGAATCCTCCATCATCCCTGCCAGCGAGACGCATTTGGTTGCCGCTTGGCAACACACAACCAGAGCGACGCCCGAGGATTGAGGCTGGCTGGCACAGGAGGCTTGCAAAGCTAAAAACATGGTTGCTTTTACTGCTCTAGGTGGCGGCCCTCATGACAGCAGTGTGAGCAACGATGGCCAGCGAGCGCCAGACTCTCCTCAGGCCTACAAAATGGCCACCCTGTGGCCAAGGGAAAGACTAAGGGTAGTGTTTGTCTTAACCATTGCAGACCCACAAACACAAATAACTCATGCCCATTAATTTCACCAGACCTTACTCAAGAGTATGCCCACCAAATCAACCAGCACCATCGTTAATGAGGGCCTTGGCTCTCTCCAAGTCTACAAGATGGCTGCCCTGAGGCAGAGGGAAAGCCTCCGTTTCCAGCACCAAAGTTAATGCAAGCTAAGCTTTCCTCAAGTCTACATGATGGGTTATCCGTAGCTGAGGGAACAGCCTACCATCTTCCATTGCCAGCACCATCGATAATAAAGGATAGGAAGTCCAAGGCTTCCCTCAGGCCTACAAAATGGCCACCCTTTTGCTGAGAGATTGGCCACATTATTAGCCTCCACTGCCAGCAGCATTAGTAATTAAGGCTGAGGGACACTACGCTCTCCTCAGGCCTGCAAGATGGCTGCCCCATTGCCAAGGGAATGGCCAGACTGGTCTTCATTGGCAGCAGTAATAAGAAAAGCAAGTGCCCTGAGTGTGGGTTCAACTAAGTAACCCAGTGGTTTTCAACCAGCGTGCCGTGGCACCTTGGGGTGCCTTGAATGATGGTCAGGGGTGTCATGGGCAACACTGGCTTCTGTCCCTCTTTCCTTTCCTCCCTCCTCTGATACCCTCTTGAGTCTCTGCGTCCCAAAGGCTTGCACAACTGTTTATTGCGGCAGCCCTGGCTACAAGCTCCCCAGGTGAATAGTGCCTCTGGGGCTGGCCAGGGGGTGCTTCCCAGACCCCTGTGGGGCAGTGGCACCTCTCCTTGGGGTGGTGTGGGGCAGCTCAGAGACCAGGGGCGGTAGCTTCAGCTGCCCAGGGGACTCCCAAGAAGAGGGGAGAGGAGAGGAGGCTGAGGGGACACTCCCCAAGGGAAGGTGTTCAAAAAAGGATTAGAGGCTGCCAGCATGGCAGGCGAGGGGTGACATAACTGGGCTCCTGAGCCCCATAGGGGTGCTGCCAAAAGAATATAGTTGGTCAAGGGAGCCGTGGACCCCCAAAGGTTGAAAACCTCTGAAGTAATAATAATAATAATAATAATAATAATAATAATAATAATAATTTATTTATACCCCACCCATCTGGCTGGGTTTCCCCAGCCACTCTGGGCGGCTTCCAACAAAATATTAAAATACAGTGGTTTGCTAAACATTAAAAGCTTCCCTAAACAGGGCTGCCTTCAGATGTCTTCTAAAAGTCTGGTAGACTTTTAGAAGACCCAGGTCCGGATTTAGGTTTGATGAGGCCCTAAGCTACTGAAGGTAATAGGGCCCTTTATATGTCCAGCTATCCTTTGTCAACAACAAATTGTCGCTGTTTTTTGTGCTGAATATATGCTATATGGTAATTTATGGACCTAATAGGTATCTAAAGCCGTTTGCACATGTTGACATGCAACCAGTCCATGCAGAATGTAGGCACCCTATATATAGAAAGGAGCAAAGCTGTGATATTTTAGGGAGCAGGCTAGCAGGCAGGGCCCATGACTTACATCACAGGAGCCTACACAACACAAAACACTGCTGCTGTATGTAGGTTTTATTTTATTTGTTTTTTATCTTATATTTTGGAAATGGACATCCAGGGGGTTTTTTCCTTTAAATTTTTTGGGGGCCCCCAAGAGAGTGGGGCCCTAAGCTATAGCTTGTTTAGCTTATACATAAATCCGGCACTGGCCTCACCCACCTATAAGGAGAGAAGTCAAACAGGGCAGGAGTTGTTAACATCCAGGCATGCTTTTTCGCCACAACTCTCACGTACCTGGAGACTGCCACGGGTGCAGTACTCTGTCAAGATGCAGATGTTTGGGGGATCAATGCAGGCTCCGATAAAGCGCGTCAGGTGCTTGTTCTGAACATCCCGCATCTGGAAAGAACATGGAGGTGTGGTTAAAGTGCCCAAATCTTGCCGGGGACCCAAGCAACACATAAACACACACACAGAGCCACTGCAGAAGCTACTTAACCCTAGTCAGAGGGTTAAAATTATATAGGCAATGACAGTTTTAGGCGGGTCTGTTATTTGTGTGACTGCGCATGCGTACATCACCCTGAAATGACCCAAAAATGTCACCAAAAGGGGTGGAATAGGGTGCAGACTTTTTCAATGGTGTTTCCAATATATGCCATTTCACTTAAATGTGTGGTGTCTCGGAACGTAAACCCCACATAAAAGGAGAAGCGCCACATTTTTCTGAAATCACTATTGACTGCTGCTATTGCAAACGCCCCAATGTGAGGTGCATATCCCATGCTTTGGGGACTCGTTTGTTCAAAATTATTGAGGTTTTTCTACATTTTGACCAAAAGAAGAGGTTTTTGTAAAATCTCATATGGGAGCACCTTCATAATTTTAATACCCCTCTGGCTGGGGTGAAGGCCAAGAACCTTCGGCTGCAACTCCTGGACATTTAACTAGATCCAATGAGATGTCGAATAGAATCACAGATGTGGCAGCGCGCATTTTGACAGCATCCCTACAGAACCATCTCTCTGTCCAGCATTAACAACCGAAGACTTATTTTCCCCACGACTTAACTCTGCAGGCAGCAGAGGAAAAATTAAATCCAGGAGATTTACTGACAGTGAGACCTATGATAAAGCACAATGTAATTTATTCAGGGACGGGAGGCAAAGCGAAGGATTTTGTGCCCCTGGGGTCCTTTCCATCTAGGATTTCCAGAACTGGTGCAAGCACATTCTTCTCTCCCCGCCAGACAAAAACCCACCAGAGAGCCAGTGTGGTTGGTATCGGACTATGACTTGGGAGACCAGGGTTCAAATTCTCCACTTGGCTACCAAGTTCAACCTTGGGCCAGTCACTGCCTCCCAGTCTAGCCTACCACACAAGGTTGTTGTGAGGAGGGGGAGAACCATGTACACCAGCCGGGGCTCCTTGGAGGAAAAGGTGGGATAAGGATGCAATAAACGGAGAAACCAACAAATTCCACAAGTTTAGCAACCCAGCGCAGGATTCCAGAAGGCATCATAAGCAAACAAACAAATGGGAGACTTCGCAAGGGAGTGAGTGTGATGTCCATGCGTTCCCCACAAATGAAATAACTGGTTGCTTCATGTGGAACCTCTCCTGGCACACATGCAACATGGTTTTAAAAATAGAAACTTTGGAGGAATCCATAAACAGGAGTCCACAAGAATTTTTCAGCAGGGAAGGAGGAATAAAACAGTGTAAGAGGGAGATCAGGCGACTTAAGTCTTTTTTTTTATTTAAGGCAGCTGAGAATCTGGGGGTTTGGGGGTCATCATAGGGGTGGTAAGGAAAGGAATTCGCCCCCTCAGCGGACACCCATGGGCATAAGCGCCAAGAGAATCAGAGGGGGAACTTGGGACGGAAACTTCCCAATTCCACGAAGCAGGGAAAGCATCAGTTTGGGACGGAAGGAATTTGCGCCGTGGGGAGCTGAGCACATGACAGAGTGTGCGCATGTGATTGATGTGCGGATGCCTTGCCAGAGGAAAAGCATGCTTTCAGACACACAAACAAGCACACACACACACACACACACACACACACACACACACACACACACACAGAAGTCAAAAGCAAGCAGGTTGCAAATCTCTCTCTCGCCAGCTATTATCTTTGCTTGCTCAGATGCCCCTTTCCCGAGCCAAACCCCTTGTTTATCTTCTCCTTCGCACACACGTAAATTCCTGTTGCTTTAAGCTGCTCCGGCTCTTAATTAAGGAGGAGCAGATGGCCGGCTCTTTGCCGCTTCCTCGCTAATGAGTCATTAGCCCTCTACGCTGTTGTAGCAGCACCCGGGTGCCACTCTGCACCGCTCTCTGCCCGCTCCCTATGCACTTTCTCTCCCCGCTAATGAATCTGCCGCCTGCCCCACCAAATACCCCAGCAGCTCCATGCCCCTTGCTGGTGCCCCACTAAATTCATAAAATCATAGAACGGAAGAGTTGGAAGGGACCCCAGGTTTCATCTAGTCCAACCCCCCGCAATGCAGGGGTCTCAACTAAGGCATCCATGACAGATGGTCATCCAACCTCTGCTTAAAAACCTCCAAGGAAGGAGAGAGCCCACCATCTCCCAAAGGGGGCCGTTCCACTGTCAAACGGCTCTTACTGCCAGAAAGTTCTTCCTGATGTTTAGTCAGAATCTCCTATCTCGTCACTTGAAGCCATGGGTTCGGGTCCTACCCTCCAGATCAGGAGAAAACAAGCTCCTCCAGGTGACAGCCCTTAAGGTTATTTGCCCTTAAGGCAGGGGTCAGCTAACTTTTTCAGCAGGGGGCCGGTCCACTGTCCCTCAGACCTTGTGGGGGGCCGGACTATATTTTGGAAA
Source organism: Podarcis siculus (assembly GCA_034642415.1). Classification (NCBI taxonomy): domain Eukaryota; kingdom Metazoa; phylum Chordata; class Lepidosauria; order Squamata; family Lacertidae; genus Podarcis; species Podarcis siculus. The sequence continues at coordinate 28,557,315 of JAXCMG010000019.1, read as the reverse complement.
AAATTAATAAGGAACGAATTCCTGTGCCCTACAAATAACCCAGAGATGCATTTTAAATAAAAGGACACATTCTACTCATGTAAAAACACACTGATTCCCGGACCGTCCGCGGGCCAGATTTAGAAAGCAATTGGGCCGGATTCGGCCCCCGGGCCTTAGTTTGCCTACCCGTGCCTTAAGGTATTTGAGGATGGCTAGCACATCTCCTCTCAGTCTCCTCTCTTCCAGGCTAAATATACATAAATTGCCTTGAAAGGAGAAAAACAACAATGAAGGAGCCATCTGCAGTTGTCCAACAACATTGGGAGACCCAAGGATGACGAAGGCTGGGCTAGAGTGTCGGACTGGGCAAGGGAGTGGCTAGAACCACCCCTCAGGTTGGTCCCAGGTAGGGAGCTCAATAAGAAACTCAACCAAGATTCCTATAAGAACATACCCTTATATTAACTTTATTGCAGTAAAGTGAGCACAAGTTTAACACTTATATACAAACAGCTTAAAGGTAAAGGGACCCCTGACCATTAGGTCCAGTCGTGACCGACCCGCCAAGGGAGCCGGTGTACAGCTTCCGGGTCATGTGGCCAGCATGACTAAGCCGCTTCTAGCGAACCAGAGCAGCGCACGGAAACACACTTTACCTTCCTGCTGGAGCAGTACCTATTTATCTACTTGAACTTTGACGTGCTTTCGAACTGCTAGGTTGGCAGGAGCAGGGACCAAACAACGGGAGCTCACCCCGTCGCGGGGATTCAAACCGCCGACCTTCTGATCGGCAAGTCCTAGGCTCTGTGGTTTAACCCACAGCGCCACCCGCGTCCCTTACAAACAGCTTACATCATGTTAATTGCATAAGTAGATCCACCTTGGCCATTCCACGTCAGCCAGCCATGACATGACGTATTCAGGTTCTAATCCAAACCCTGGTGGTGTAGCATGGGGTGGGGGGGCCACGGACCCAGGCACAAAATTCTGAGGGGGCACAACCAGGTGCCTGCAAACAGGCACTGGCTTCCACAGGGATCCCTGCCCCAACCTGGCAAAGGGGGCAGAGCAGCTCAGGCCCACAATGAGTGGGTGTGCGTGGACAGGCAGGTGGAGCAAGGCGGCCCCACTTGGCTCCAGCGGAGGGGCGTTTCAGTGGTGGCAGTGGCTCACCCACACCGGATGCCGGCAACCCACGCTATGCCACTGCCAAACCCCCTTACAGGTCATTAGCTGGCACAATAAACTAACTTCAGATCAGGACAGTCACAGCAAACAAAAGCAAATTACACAAAGGCTGATCTTTAAATTTAAACATGCAAATATTTTAGCACCCTTTTATCTTCAATAGGCATAGTCACACATTAGCGAGGTACATATCTTACTTGTTATAATCAGGTTCAAGCTAACTGATGCTTAGCAAATATGAATGAACGTGTATCAAGCAACAGGATATATGCTCATACATTGAATTATCTGAAATATTAACAACCTCTAATGACTTTTTATTCCTAATCCCATTAGCTCCTTTGCTACCATTTGCGGTGCAGACGCGGCATTAAATCAACAACTCTTTGCTCACCCTTGTGTTTGCAAAAGCAAAAGCAAATGCCCTTTGTCCTGAACAAGGTCAATCCATAGTTTTCATTACTTCTATTATAAGTGTCTATTATGCAAGGGGTTTTAGAGGGGAGCAATTCCAAATAACAGGGGAGAAGCATTTTCCCCCTTCACGCTAAGACCTGGAAGAGACCACCAGTGGCATAGCGTGGGTTGCTGGAGACCGGGGCAGGAAAGCTGCTCACACTGCCAGAGTGACACGCCCCTTCCAGAGCCCCACTGGCCCTTAAGACTCAAGTTTGAATCAAAGAATTGTGGAGCTGAGGGGGACCATAAGGGTTATCTAGTCCAACCCCCTGCAATGCACAAATCCTGCCCACAGCCGTCCCTGATTGGGCTCGAACCACCAACCTTCTGTTTAACTGCCAGACGCACGGACCCAATGCAACACTGGGGGCTGTTATTATTATTACAGGCCTTATAAATTAATACAAGAACCTCAAACCTGGTGGTGGGTGGGCCATGGCCCCAAAGTGGGAGGGGCTTCCACAAATCATAACACTCTTTGTCTCCTTGCCACCCCCTTTTCTGTCTCTCAGACACACCCCTTCACACACACACACACACACACACAGAAGGAAATGCACTTTCTGGAGGGCTGGTCTGGAGGACAAGAGGAGTCTCACGCTGTTCAGAGTTACAGGTTGCTGTATTTATAAAGGCACAAAGGGGAAATCATGGTTTTCATAAGAATATTAGGAGACCCTGCTGGATCAGGCCTTATAGCTTTGGAAGACAAGGGATTAAAAAAAGATCTTATCACAATTTAGATAAATGTTAATACAGTGGTACTTTGGCTCTCAAACGACTTGGTACTCAAACAACTTGGAACCCAAACACAGCAAACACAGAAGTGTTCTGGTTTGTGAACTTTTTTCGGAAGTCCAACGTGCTCCATTTTGAGTCTTATGTTTCCGTTTTAAGTGCCACACTTCCGTTTTGAGTGTTACGCTGAGACCTGTCTGTTTTTGCTATTTATTTTGCGTTTTTGTTTTTGCAGCTCTTTTTTGTTCTGTTTTTGTGACTGTGTGCAACCCAGTTCAGCTACTGACTGATTGATTGATTGATTGATTGTGTAACCGCAGTACATTGTTTATTGCTTTCATTTTATGGATCAATGGTCTCGTTGCTGTTTTAGGGGTTGTTTTTAAAAGTCTGGAACGGATTAATCCATTTTGCATTACTTTCTATGGGAAAGCGCACCTTGGTTTTGGAACGCTTGGGTTTTGGAATGGACTTCCGGAACGGATTAAGTTTGAGAACCAAGGTACCACTGTAAAAGAGTATTGTGCACACCGTGTGGCTGTTTGCTTAGAGAACCTTGTTCAGCTGAAAAGGAATTTGTGCATGCACAAAATAATTGCAGTAATCTTGCGGCTCCATCAGCACCCCCTCCCCATCCCAGAGGGACAGACACCACCCAGGCCTTCCACCACCAGCCGTTCTGGAGTCTTTGCCACGCTCTCAAAGGGCATTCCAGCCAGTTGCTTACATGTTTCAGCTCAAAAAGCACCTTCCGCGTCAAATCGATCCGCTTCCTGTTTACATGTTTCACGGCCACGAGGTTCCCCTGAAAGGAGAGGCAGAAATCAGGGAGGAGGAGAGGGAAGCGTGCTGCTGAGGTTGCAGGGGGAAAGAAGACTGGCCAGTTCGGCCGCTTTGCAAGGGAGCCATCCGCCTACCCATCGACTCAGCCACCTGGGCCAGCTCAATGGTTAATCTAAGAAAGATGAGCCTGTTGCAGAAGGCTAGTGGAGGCTCACCATAGTCTAGCATCCTGTTCTCACAGTGGCCATATGCCCCAAAGAACCTAGGGATCCAGATAGACTGCCTCTGAACCTGGAGGCTCCATTTAATAATAATAATAATAATAATAATAATAATAATAATAATAATAATAATAATTTATTATTTATACCCCGCCCATCTGGCTGGGCTTCCCCAGCCACTCTGGGCGGCTTCCTAAAAAATATTAAAATACCGTAATACACCAAACATTAAAAGCCTCCCTAAACAGGGCTGCCTTCAGATGTCTTCTAAAAGTCTGATAGTTATTCTTCTCTTTGACATCTGGTGAGAGGGCGTTCCACAGGGCGGGCGCCACTACTAAGAAGGCCCTCTGCCTGGTTCCCTGTAACTTGGCTTCTTGCAGCGAGGAACCGCCAGAAGGCCCTCAACGCTGGACCTCAGTGTCCGGGTAGAACGATGGGGGTGGAGACGCTCCTTCAGATATACTGGACCAAGGCCGTTTAAAGACATCAGGAGAGCCTGGCTGCTAGAGCAGTGTCCAGTATCCTTTTCTCACAGACGCCAACCAGATGCCCCAGGGTTTCAGCAGCTGGAATTCAGAAGAACTGCTGCCTCCAGCCACCGAGGCAGACCAGAGACATCGTGGCTAGTAGCCATCGATGACTTTATCCGCCACGAGGGGAGCAAGAGGCGCTATGGCAGGGGTCAGCAAACTTTTTCAGCAGGGGGCCGGTCCACTGAATCTCAGACCTTGTGGGGGGACGGACTATATTTTTGGGAGGGGAAATGAACGAATTCCTATGCCCCACAAATAACCCAGAGATGCATTTTGAATAAAAGGACACATTCTACTCATGTAAAAACACCAGGCAGGCCCCACAAATAACCCAGAGATGCATTTTAAATAAAAGGACACATTCTACTCATGTAAAAACACACTGATTCGTAGACCGTCCGCGGGCCAGATTGAGAAGGCGATTGGGCCAGATCCGGACCCCGGGCCTCAGTTTGCCTACCCATGCGCTATGGGTTGGCCCTGCCTGGTCCACGAGACCTGCAATGAACATCCCCACCCATAAACATTGGCGTGTCCTGTCTTCCAATAAGGACAGACCCTTCTTTCCAAGGTTTACCTTATAATAAGCTGTCTTGGCATAAACCTGGAACTGTCCCTCTGTGGTGAGAAGGGAGCCATAGTTCGAGCCTCTCTGAGGAAGGAAAGCAGAGAGGGAACGTCTGGTGGCAGAGCAAAAAAACCCCCCAAAATACCTCCTCACCCCAGATCTTCATTTGCTGGACAAGCGCAGCCTGAACAGAGATAAAACCTACAAATCTGTTTCAGGTGTGAGGATCCGAATTCCCAGAGTGGTTTATCCACCAACCCGTCTCTGCAGGGATCTTTGAGAGTTGCAGCTCTGCAAGGGGAATTAGGGGAGGGAGGTTCTCCTGATAACACTCGGGACCTTTAACAAATGAGAGTTCCCAGAATCCTTCGGGACAAACCATGATTGTTTAAAGCGGCGCCAAAGTGGTTTAAGCAGAGCGCAGAGCCTGCATGGTGCAGTGGTCAGTGCTGGAGAAAGACCTGGGGAAAGACCAGGGTTCACATCCCCACTCCGTCATGAAGCTGTTGGGCCGGCCCCTCCCTCTCAGCCTAACCCGCCTCGAAGGGTTGTTGTGAGATGGGGAAGAGAACCACGAATGCTGCCTTGAACTCCTTGGAGGAAAAGGCGGGATATAAGTGAAATGAATATGAATAAGAATAAGAATTAATTAATTTATACCCCGCCCATCTGGCTGGGTCCCCAGCCACTCTGGGCAGCTTCCAACAAAATATTAAAATACAATAGTGCGTCAAACATTAGAAGCTTCCCTAAACAGGGCTGCCTTCAGATGTCTTCTAAAAGTCTGGTAGCTGTTTTTCTCTTTGACATATACCGTATTTTTCCATGTATAAGACGCCCCCTATTTTGGGGGACTCCAAATTAAGAAAACACCCCCTCAGCACTACCCGTTTATAAGACGAGCCCCAATTTTAAACCTAATTTTTGTGTTAAAAAACCTAGTCTTATACACAGAAAAATAAATATGGTAAATAATATTGGTTTTAAACAGGAGGAAGGGGCTTCTGGAAGATGGATGGAACCTGGGGATAGCTCAGTCGGTAAAGCATGAGACTCTTAATTCCAGGGTCTTGGGTTCAAGCCCCACACAGTGCAAAAGATTTCTACATTCCAGGGGGATGGACTAGATGGCCCTCGTGGTCCCTTCCGACTCTGAGATTCTAGGATTGGAAGACTCACCAGGGAGAGAGTGAGTTTGCTCCCCATGCTGCGGAGGTTCTTCTCCAAGTTGCTGGACTGGACGTCCTCCCATTGCACCCGCCACAGCTCAGAGGCCAGCTCCTTCTCCAGCTTCAGTTTCCTGGGAGGGGAGGGCAGCGGCAGAGGTCAGGGCTCACACACCTCTGGCCTGGCAAGCTTCCCACCCACCCTGCTGCCTCCTTTTATCACTACAAATGCACAATCGCAAACGCAAACGTATCGCCTTGCAAAACTGAGTTCTTTACATGAGGTCCTGCTCCGTGGGCCCTCTCTCATGGTGGCGACACAAGTAGGAATAACAAGAACAAGAACAACAAGAACAACAAGAACAACAACAACAATAATAATATAATATTTATACCCCACCCACTCTGGGCAGCTTCCAACAGAATATTAAAATTCAATAATCTATTAAACATTAAAAGCTTCCCTAAACAGGGCTGCCTTCAGATGTCTTCTAAAAGAACAGGCCTTCTCGGTGGCGGCTCCCCTTTTAGGGAATACTCTCCTCAGGGAAGTACACCTGGCACCATCACTATCTGTTTTAGGTGCCAGGGGGGAATTCATAGTCACCCAAATCTTAATTTTCTGCCGTGTGGTGGGCTTGCATCTTATAAAAGGTAAAGGTAAAGGAACCTCCGATGATGAGGTCCAGTCATGACCGACTCTGGGGTTGCGGCGCGCATCTCGCTTTATTGGCCGAGGGAGCCGGCGTACAGCTTCTGGGTCATGTGGCCAGCATGACTAAGCCGTTTCTGGCAAACCAGAGCAGCGCACGGAAACGCCGTTTACCTTCCTGCCAGAGTGGTATTTATTTATCTACTTGCACTGGCGTGCTTTCGAACTGCTAGGTTGGCAGGAGCAGGGACTGAGCAACGGGAGCTCACCCCGTCGTGGGGATTCGAACCGCTGACCTTCTGACTGGCAAATCCTAGGTTCTGTGGTTTAACCCACAGCACCACCCGCATCCTTGCATCTTATACACACACACAAATTCCTATGCATTAGGTTCGTTTAGCCTTGTTTTCCATGTTCATTTTTGTAAGTTGCATTGAGTTCCATTTTTAGGAACCGCCTTACTTTTTATGTTTGCGAGTTGTCAGACACAGAGGATAAAACAAGTTAGAAGGGGAATAGGCACCAGGTGGCATCCATCTAAGTTCTACTTACACAAATTGCAATTAATGGAGCTGAGTTAGCCATGTTAATTGATTTAAGTGGGTCTACTCTGAGTAGGACTAGCCCCCGAATACAGCTCATTACTTTCCAGCAGGGCCTGTGTCTAGCAGCTGGCCAGCAAACAAACAGAAGGACCTGTCCACAAACTCCGCCCAGCCACTCACCTGTACACAAAGAAAGCTGTGACAATGACGACGGACAGGACCAAGGTCATCGTGAGGGACAGGATCTCCAGCAGAGAGAAGGAGGCTGTAGCCAAGAGAAGGAAATGAAGGGAGAGGGAAGGACAACCATTAGCCAGCCATTTCCCCTTAAAACTAGGGAGGAGAGCCTTTTCCTAAAGCCCGAGGGCCAGATACCTTCTTCTGAGCAGCCTTCCAAGGGCCACATTCTTGGCTTCTGAAAAACAGGGGGTCCTTAGCTAATTGGGAACCACTGGGTTAAGCCCAACTGGATTAGCCCCCACTGTAACCCCACACGCCCAGCAGAAGGGGTCTTCTTGGGATCGCCTCCAGTACCTTTTTGGCAGGCTGGGTTGGTGTTCTCGAAACCACAGAAGGGCACATCCCTTGGGATGCCGTTCCCTGGCCAGTGGATATCCTTTCCGGGAACCATCTTGATCTTCTTGGTGATCCCGTTGTAAGTGGCGACAATCTGTGAGAAGAAAGGGGTTGGTGGGAGGGGCATGGAGAGAGGGAGAAGAGAAGGAGATGGAGGCAGGGTACCATTTCCCCTCTTTGGTGAGGATGAGGAGCCTGAGGGCCGCATTCCTTTCTGGGAACCACGTTGGGGGCCGCACAGCAGTGGTGGGGGAGGAGCCAGGAGTAAAAGGGGGCAGAGCCACAAACGTAACTTTTGCCTTTGGACAGTGGGCTGGTTTCTACACACAAATACACAAGCACACACACACATCAAGAAGAGGTAGACTTCAAGGAGGAGTGGAAACCTTTTGTTGAATATTTAAAGAATTATTGTAAACATGTTAAAACGTACGTAGGTGTTATGTACTGAGTTGAATAGGATCCAGAATGCAGCAATCCGATTGGTCCTAGAACAATAGGATCCAGAATGCAGCAGTCTGATTGGTCCTAGAACAATAGGACCCAGAATGCAGCAGTCTGATTGGGCCACAGGAGCCACCCAATCCAGCTCCAGGTAGAAGTGAATCCACAACCTGATTGGCCTACAGAAGAATCCCGGAACTAGCCAATCACATGGGGCCCGTTGTGTAAATAATGTATATAAAGCAGACAATCTGGGGGAACTTCCATTCCTCCTCACCACTATGAGCTGAAATCCACTCTCGACTCCAAGTATATTTCAGTAGGATTTGAATGAATAACAGCAGTTGAATACTTGTTGGGGTACAGTGTGGAAAAGATAAAATATAGAATATTTATAATATGCAGCAAATTTAGAAACTGCAGGGGAATCCACAGAGGGATTGAGGGGAAGTCAAATGTGAAATGAATGTATATTTGGAAGTATGTATTGTCTTGAAAACTTTTGAAATTTAGAAATAAAATTCAAAACAAACTCAAACACACACACACACCTGCATCCTCTATTCAGGCAAGCAAAGGGCCTGCTCAGAGTTGAAAGACAAATTCCAGAGAGGCAAAAGTACCCAGGGATGATAAGCAGGAATGATAAAGGGCGCAGCCTCCAGAGTGGGGTTGGGGAAGAGTCCTGAGGGCCAAATAAAGAGGCTGCAGGGCCACATTCGTTCCCCATGATGGAGGACCCCTGCTCTATGGACGTGGGTTAAAGTCTGACAGCGTTGATGAGCTTCTTCACACAGCATGCCCCACCAGCGGAACTCACTGCCACAAGGGCATGGTGACAATGGCTCTGGTTTAAATGGCTCTGAAAAGGAGACGGGGGATTTCCGTGGGTGAGGGGTCTCATCACTGGCGCTTACCCATGATGCCCCCACGTTCAGGGAGGGGTCTACCTTTGAATACATGTTGTGGGGAGAAGAGACAGACAAGCTACAAAAGGTGCAAACCTCAAACTCTCCCTCCGTCGGGGTCATGTCCCAGAGGGAAAAATCCATCTCCCGGTCACCGCTCTCGTCGATCTTCAGGGTCCCTGTGACCCCTGCCAAAGAAGGAAGGAGAGGGGGAAAAACAGCAATCCCACACTGGTCCTTGAGGAGAGGTGAACATATCTGCCACACGCATCTCAATGGGTCTACTCTGAGCACATCCTGACACATCCAACCTCTGTTTAAAAACCTTCATGTTTCCTCTGACATGGTCTTTCTTTCGAAAGGAAAAGCACCAAGGCTGGATGGATGGGACTTCCTGGCTTTAGCAGGCAATGTGGTCGCACCCACGCCATACATTTATAAACTATGTAAGGTAAAGGTAAAGGGACCCCTGACCATTAGGTCCAGTCGTGGCCGACTCTGGGGTTGCGGCACTCATCTCGCTTTATTGGCTGAGGGAGCCGGTGTACAGCTTCCGGGTCATGTGGCCAGCATGACTGAGCCGCTTCTGGCGAACCAGAGCAGCGCATGGAAACGCTGTTTACCTTCCCGCCAGAGTGGTACCCAGCACCCTACAAACTACAGCTCCCAGGATTCTTCCGGAGGAAGTCATGTGCTTTAAATGTATGAGGTTGGGTTTGACTACGTTCTACTCAGAGGAGACCCACTGAAATTAATGGCTCTACACAACAACATAAGGAGAGTCAGCTGGATCACACCAATGGCCCATCTAGTCCAGCCATCCTGTTCTCACAGCAGCCCACCCGATGCCTGTAGGAAACCCTTGAGCAGGATTGGACCACAAGAGCCCTCTCCCCTCCTCTGGTTTCCAGTAAGTGGAATTCAGAAACATTCCTGCCTCTGACCACGAATCTCCTCCATGGATTTCTCCAATCCTCTTTTAAAGCCGTCCAGGCTGGTGGCCATCCTACTACATCTTGTGGCAGCGAGTTCCATGGGTCAGCTATGTGCTGCACTGAGAAGGACTTTCTTTCGTCCACCCTGAATCTTTAACAGGAGATGGCGGGGATTGAACCCACGACCCCTCTGCATGCGAAACAGGAGTTCTACCGCTGAACTACAGTCCCTGCCCAGCAACCATTTTTTTTGTGGCATAACAGTTAGAGTAGGGTTTCCTAAACTTGGGTCTCTGGCTGGTTTTGGACTACAATTCCCATCCTCCCTGATCCACTTGTCCTCCTAGCTAGGAATGATGGGAGCTGTAGTCCAACAACAGCTGGAGACCCAAGTTTAGACCAGGACCTGGGAGAGGCCAGGATTCGAATCCCCAACTCAGCCACGAAACTCACCTTGGGGGCAAGTCCCTTCCTCTCAGCCAAGCCTACCTTACAGGGTTGATGGGAGGACGAAAAAACATTTAAAACAAAAACAAAAAAACCCAACAGCACAAAATCTGGGAGGGATGAGAGGTACTGACCATAAAAAGTCCGGTTTTGCATCTGGCGGGTGGTCAAGGTGGCGTTGGAGAAGGATCCCTCCTGCTGCAGCATCTCACTGGCTGCTTGAGCGTAGAGCATCACTCCGTCATGAAAGGCAGCAGCGATGAAGTTTTTCTGGAAAGAAAGTTAGATTTGCCTCTGCGCCACTCAGCCCAGGGGGGCAGGAACAGGACGGGTGCCACCAGACCAGGAGGGGGTCCTTTCCGGCCACAGCACCAACTTCAGAATGCCAACTCATCAGCGAGGTTAGAATCAATGGGGCAAGTACCTCCGCTCACAGTGGGACCGCGATATTTGGGTCAAAATGTTTGGGGGGTTCGGTTTATAATAAACAGGGTGCAGGCGTGGTTTATAACAATGGAGAGCCAGTAATGGCCTAGTGCATGGGTAGGCAAACTAAGCCCGGGGGCCGGATCCAGCCCAATCGCCTTCTAAATCCAGCCTGCAGATGTTCTGGGAATCAGCGTGTTTTTACATGAGTAGAATGTGTGCTTTTATTTAAAATGCATCTCTGGGTTATTTGTGGGGCATAGGAATTCGTTCATTTCCCCTCAAAAAAAATATTCCGGCCCCCCACAAAGTCTGAGGGACAGTGGACCGGCCACCTGCTGAAAAAGCTTGTTGACCCCTGGCCTAGTGGTTAGAGTGCTGGAGTAGGACGTGGGAGGGAGCAGGGTGCGTAGCTCACGGGGCCTGGCCTACCTCACAGGCTTGTTATGAGGATAAAATGGGGAGCGGAGATCCATGCAGCTCAACTGGGAGACATTCCTTGGCTTGTTTACCCAGAGGTCAAACCTGTTTCCTACAACTTTGCTTCCCCTCTGAAGTTGAGAGTCACTGTTTCATTCCAGCTGAGGGCCAAATCCCCTCCAGGGCAACTTTCTGGGGGCCGCATGCCTTTGGTGGATGGGCCAGAGGCGGAAGTGGGTGAGGGGGGAGGTCAGGGCAGGTGGGTCAATGGGTGCGACCGTCACCTTAGTACGGAAATCTCTGAAATGTCCTTTTTTCACACAGAATGCAGTGTAGCGGTTAGAGTGCTAGACAAGAACCCAGGAGCGGCCGGGGTTCGAATCCCCGCTCAGCCGCGTGAAGCTTGCTGGGTGCGACCTTGGGCGTGAAGCTCTCTTAGAAGGGGAAGAAACAGAGGCAGTGAGAGATTTTACTTTCTTGGGCTCCATGATCACTGCAGATGGTGACAGCAGCCACGAAATTAAAAGATGCCTGCTTCTTGGGAGAAAAGCAATGACAAACCTAGACAGCATCTTAAAAAGCAGAGACATCACCTTGCCAACAAAGGTCCGTATAGTTAAAGCTATGGTTTTCCCAGTAGTGATGTATGGAAGTGAGAGCTGGACCATCAAGAAGGCTGATCGCTGAAGAATTGATGCTTTTGAATTATGGTGCTGGAGGAGACTCTTGAGAGTCCCATGGACTGCAAGAAGATCAAACCTATTCATTCTTAGGGAAATCAGCCCTGAGTGCTCACTGGAAGGACAGATCCTGAAGCTGAGGCTCCAAGACTTTGGCCATATCATGAGAAGAGAAGACTCCCTGGAAAAGACCCTGATGTTGGGAAAGACGGAGGGCAGAAGAAGGGGACGACAGAGGATGAGATGGTTGGACAGTGTTCTTGAAGCTGCTAACATGAGTTTGACGAAACTGCGGAAGGCAGTGGAAGACAGGAGTGCCTGGCGTGCTCTGCTCCATGGGGTCACGAAGAGTCGGACACGACTAAACGACTAAACAACAACAACAACTTCACAGGGCTGTTGTGAGGATGAAACGGGGAGGGGGAAACCACATATGCCACCCCCTTGGAGGAAAAGGCAGTGCATAGATTTAAATAATTGAATAACAAAAGCACACGTTGTTGAGAAATAATGGATTCCGCGTTGCCCAAAGTTGACCCTGTTAAATATTTCCAGTGAAGGCAATGATGCTTTCTTATGGAAAGGAGACAAAAGCAACAAAAGGCAGGCATTCCCAGTCAATAGGCCTCCCCCAGACCCTCTTTGACTGCTGTGCGGAGCCAGGAAGGCAAATGTACCATCTCTGCTTCCTTACCAGCCCATCTTCCATGGTGAAATTGAACTGCGCTTGAGCCCCTTCCTTGACCTCCTGCAGGAACGGCCTGTATTCCGGGTTGGTGGGCTCTGCGTACGTGATGATCATGACGGCCTAGCAGAGGGCGAGAGGGAGACGTGCGCTCAAAATCACTTGGAATCATCACAGAACAGTAGGGACCAACCCCTCCACAATGCAGGAATCCCAGCTAAGGAACCCCCCTGAGTCTCGGCCACCCAGCCTCTGTTTAATAACCTCCAACGAAGGAGAGTCCGCCGCCATCTGTTCATCGTCAAACAGCTCTTGCCTTCAGAAAGTTCTTCCTAATGTTTAGTTGGAATCTCCTCTTGGAAGTTCGGAAGCAGGGGGCGATGGGAACAGCCCTCCCTCCGTGATTCGCCCCCAAAAATCAGGTCCTTGGAGTTACACTGCTCCTGTCTATGGAGTTTCCACTTAGCTATTTTGCTTTATAGCAATTGAGAGACTTTCGTGAACATACCTTAAGCCCCTCGTTTTAAGAAACCAACCAGGGGTGGCAAAGCTGTGGCCATCCAAGGTTGTGTCAAACTACGTTATACTCAGAGTAGACCCCCTGAATTTCATGGGCCTAAGGTAGTCATAGAAGGGATGCGGGTGGCGCTGTGGGTTAAACCACAGAGCCTAGGACTTGCCGATCAGAAGGTTGGCGGTTCGAATCCCTGCAACGGGGTGAGCTCCCGTTGCTCGGTCCCAGCTCCTGGCCACCTAGCAATTTGAAAGCACGTCAAAGTGCAAGTAGATAAATAGGTACCGCTCCGGCAGGAAGGTAAATGGCATTTCCGTGTGCTGCTCTGGCTCGCCAGAAGCGGCTTAGTCATGCTGGCCACATGACCCAGAAGCTGTCTGCGGACAAACGCCGGCTCCCTCGGCCTATAGAGCGAGATGAGCGCCGCAACCCCAGAGTCGGTCACAACTGGACCTAATGGTCAGGGGTCCCTTTACCTTTACCTTTACCTTTAAGGTAGTCATGGCTGTTAATTTAAATGGGTTTAACGCTGGATATAACAGTGGGTTTCAAAAAACAAAACTAGTTTGTATTCAGGATTTTCTTGTGTTACAAAACAAATAAACAAGGGGAAGTACATACAGTGTCTCCATTATTCAGCTCATAGAATCTTTTTCACGGTTTGTGAAAACCCTCTGTTTTTAAAGTCTTCTAAGCCAGAGGTGGAGAACCTGGGACCCAACAGCTAAAAGTGGCCCCCTAAGCCTCTCTCTCTCTCCTCGAACTCAGATCCTGCCATTTGTGAGGGGTGTGTATGTGCAAGTGTGTAGAAATTAACCCTACCGAACCACAGGTGAAATTTCCACCTGTTGCCCAGCTCACTTTCTCTGCTAGCCTTGCCCACCTCTGCCACACGGCCCTCGGAAGGTTTCCCAGACATAAATGCGGCCCTCGGATTGAAAACAAAGTTGTGTGTCTCCCAACCACCAATCTAAGCCAACAGGCATTGAGAGGCAATGAATCCTGCCCCTCTCCCCATGGATATTCAGGCCGGCTCTCGGCTCCCTGGGCTATTAATAGCCTATAACTTGCCCGCTACTCCGGGGGAATTATCTTGCTTCCTTCCTCTCACGCCGGAGAAAAGCAAAGCCGGCCAGGTCTGGCCAAAGTCATCGCCCTTCCCCTCCACCCTAAACCCCCCTCAGCGCCCCTCTCCTCTGACGGGATCTTGTGCAGGGAGGGAGGCCCAGTCCAAAAAGGCACAACAGGGATACCGGGTGGGATTCGAACCCGGTACTCCAGGAGTTAAATGGGTGGGTGGGTGGCAGGAAGGAAGGAAGGAAGAATAAAGAATTTGCAGAGGCCCGAGAATACAATCCATCGCCTTGGTGCCCATAGTTGCAATCTGACCGTTGCTCCAGCTAGCATAGAGCTGCCTACACTGACTGGCAGCAGCTCACAGGGAGCCTTTCCCAGCCCTAATTGGGGCATCTTACACACAAAAAGCAGGAGCTATAGTCGTTCCCCTGATTTAAGTAAGGTTCTAGTCCTCATTGTTTTGAATAAACGCCTGGTTTCAAGCACTGCCTAAGACCGGCTGTAAGGCCCAGAGCCTGGCTTGCAAGATTCCTAGCCAGGCTTGACCAACCCGGAAACGTCATTCTGAGGTGCAGATACACACAAGTCTTTTCTCTTTGGCAGGTTGAGAGGAGTTCCTTACCAGGACAGACTTTGCTCATGTGCTCAAGACATCGATTCTATAAAACATATTTTGCTGCACTGTGCAAAATATGAGCAAGCCAGGGCTGAACTGATATTACCCTTGCTGGTACCTTTCCCGGGAAAATCAGAGGCTTGCTATGTCAGGTTCCTATTGGAAAACTGGACAAACGCTAGAACATTAGCAGTGGTGAAGTTTTTATCGGTGGTTGCAAGAACCAATGATCTTTAAGTCGGAACAAAATGCTTATTTAACCTGGAGGTAGCCTGCCTGAATTGTGCATTGCTCTGTAACAATTTGTTGGGTCTCTGGACCGTAATAAAGATTGATTGATTGATTGATTTTCTCTTGTAAGCAGGATACTGCCCGAACCGCAGCTCCCTTCTGTGCCTGGAGAGGGCGTCGTGATTCCCAAGCGCAGAACTGAGGCCTAGTAACTTGAGACCCCGGCGAGTCTTGACAATGGCCAACTTGGCTGCCAATCTCAGCCCATCTCGGCCTCAGGGCAGCTTCCAAGTCCGTCACAAAGCCTCATTGTCATGCCCGTCCCTGATGCTCCCAAGGCGCTGGGATCCCCGCCAGGCACTCGCAGTTCCCCCACGGAAGCACAGGAACCTCCACAAGGCCTCCTCTGCCAGGTGTTCTTGGCACAATGGCCACGTTTCTCTCTCGGCGGCCGCTTCCTGGCAAAGCATCCGCGCCGTTTAACGGCTTCCTGACCGGCAGAAGTTCCAGAAGTCCAGCTTCCCCTGTCACCTGCCATTGCCAGGAAGAAGCTTCCCCAGTTGAATTTCTGCCCGTCGCTTGGCTTTTTTTCCCAGCCCGAGGGCCGCTTCCCCTCATTGGTTATCTTCCAGGGGCCGGGTGCCTATGGTGGGCAGGGTAACTGAAGGCTATATTCAGCCAGAGGTCTCCCTTCCTGGGCATGGGGAGTGGGGCATATGCCACACAGAGGCCCAGGGGCCAGTTAGAGAGGCCCCGAGGGCCACATTCCATGTGGGCGGGGCCAGAGGCAAAGTGGGCGGAGCAACAGATGGGACCCTGACACTGAGCAGAGGGACACACCGAGAAAAGTCAGAATTTTCCACACACCGCCTAGTAAAAGACTACAATTCCCAACATGGTTTATCCATCAGTCCCAGGGAACTCTGGGAACTATAGCTCTGTGAGGGGAATAGGGGCCTCCTAATAACCCTCAGCGCCCTTTAACAAACTACCGTTCCCAGTATTCAATGAGGGGGGAGCAATAGCTGTTTAAAGTGATATCAGAGTGCTCTTAAATGCATGGTGTGAATGTGTGAATGTTAAGTCCATTAATTTCAATGGGTCTTAATTGAGTGGGGTTTAATTGCCACGGCTTCCCCCAAAGAATTCTGGGAGCTGTAGTTTGTTAAGGGTGCTGAGGGTCGCTAGGAGACTCCCCCATTCTCCTTCGCAGAGCTACAATTTACAGAGGTGGCTTCACAATCAATTCCTCTTCCCAGGTTTAAAGTGACATCGCAGCGCTTTAAACGTACGGTGTCAATATGGCCATTAATCTCAGCAGGTTTCCGCTCTGAGAGGGGCTTAATTGCCTACAACCCAGAAGTCCGCACTGCGGGGGGGAAAGAATGGACAAACGCTGTCAAATGCGTACAAATGCATATTCGTTTCAGCTCAAACCACGTGCGGTGGAGAAGGGACCGCCCGCCAGGGGTGGCGTTGACGGCTGCGCGGGAGCCTTACCTTGTAGGCCTCGCGGGCAACGGTGTCGTTCCCGTCGCCCCGTCGCCAGGGGAGCTGCCGGTCGGGGAATGTGGAGCTCTGCAGGCTCGCCCCAAAGAGGTCGATGTAGAGGAAGGCGTATTCGCCCGCGGCGAGCCCCTCGCGATGCGCGTGGACCATGAGCTCGCGGAAGATGTCGGGGGCGCAGCAGACAAACACGACTGAAAGGCAGAGAAAGGCAGGCTGTGAGCAGGGCGGTCGCTGCGGTCGCAAAGGCGTCTCGACACACCAGGGTGGGAAATGTGGAAGGAGGCACCCCGCTTTGGGATGAGAGAAAGCAAATCACTAACATGTTGGGTTATTTCATTTCGTTTCATTCTTTAAATTTAGTTACCGTATTTTTCGCTCTATAAGACGCACCAGACCATAAGACGCACCTAGTTTTTGGAGGAGGAAAACAAGAAAAAAAATATTCTGAATCTCAGAAGCCAGAACAGCAAGAGGGATCGCTGCGCAGCGAAAGCAGCAATCCCTCTTGCTGTTCTGGCTTCTGGGATAGCCGCTCAGCCTGCATTCGCTCCATAAGACGCACACACTTTCCCCCTTACTTTTTAGGAGGGAAAAAGTGAGTCTTATAGAGCAAAAAATACAGTATTTCTTTTTTTAATGGCACAGCTCCTGCCCACCTAGCCGTTCGAAAGCATGTCAAAGTGCTAGTAGATAAATAGGTACCACTTTGGCGGGAAGGTAAACGGTGTTTCCATGCGCTGCTCTGGTTTCTCCAGAAGTGGCTTAGTCATGCTGGCCACATGAACCGGAAGCTGTCTGCGGACAAACGCTGGCTCCCTCGGCCAGCAAAGCGAGATGAGCGCCGCAACCCCAGAGTCGGCCACGACTGGACCTAACGGTCAGGGATCCCTTTACCTTTACCTTTAAGAATACATCCATAAGCACATAAACCACATGTCTGAAATAGAACAGCAATCCTGAAGCCATCTTGACTCTTAATGACCCCAAATATTTCCTCTGCAGAAGGAAATCTCTTAGGAAAACCTCTCCCAATGGTTCTTTTCACTTACAAATCCTTCAGCTCCTGTCTTAAGGGCATCTTTTGCATAGGAATAGGGTCGGCCTGAGACTTGGATTCAAGAACTGAAGTATCTCCAAAGTATAGCCCAGACTGGCCAGGTAATGCAGTGACCATTGTATCTTGACCAACAGGAGACAAACCGCACTCTCCAATTTCAGTTGTATTTCACCACCTCTTTCTGTGGTGCTTTCGGGTGGCCTTTGGCTAAGGGGCTGGACAATTTCGAAAATGTTTAAAAGTTCTCGCACAACTTTGTTGGGGGTCCTCACCTCCTTGCAAGGTGGGGGGTGGCCTCTGTTGCAACAGAAAACTAAAGATCCGCCTTGCTTTTTCTTCTGCAGGTTCCTGCCTCCACTCATTTTCCTCTGACTGATAACTGATTTAGGGGAGACTGAATTCCTTGGTGGAGAGTTGGGCTGTAAAAGCCAACCCCAAATTTTCCTGTGGCAGTTGCAAGTGCGGATGGAAGCCATTTCAAAGCACGACCACATTCGCACCCTCCAACCTTTCTCCAACGAAAACTAGGCAGTTGACGTGTGTTCTCTCTCTGCCAGTTGACAGGGCTCAGAGGCGGGCAGAGGGGTCTATAGGCTTGAGTCTTGCTTGGCACAGCGTGGTATAGTGGTTAGAGCATCAGACTAGGACCTGGCGAGGACTAGAGTTCAAATCTCTGCTTGGCCACAAAACTCACTGGGTGTGACCTTAGGCTGGTCACTTTCAGGGAATTAAATGGCGAAGGGATTAAATAAGGAGGCGGGAAACCATATAGGCCACTTTGAGATCCTTGGAGAAAAAGGTGGGATCTAAATGCAATAAATCCATCAATCCTAGGGGAATCTGGTTGGCTGCTGTAAGAACAGGATGCTAAACAAAAGCAAGGTCTTTTGGGGTTCTTGAAACAAGGAAGGGCCTTCTCCACCCTGATTCACCCAAAGATCTTGCTGCCTCCTCCAGATAGTTTATTCATTTATTCAGCGGGTGATTTAAGCACCTAGAGGTCAGTCGCCCTTATTCTATTTTTCCCCCTCAAAAATTTTATTAGTTTTCACAATATTACAAACAAACACACAAACACACAAAACAAACAAAAATCGTAGCCTTATTGAAAATTACAGTTATTAACTTTGTTAAGTGATTTCCTCGCTTCCCCTTGGTTGAATTTCATTGCATGTCCTTTTAAAGGTTTTCAAAATCCCAATTTTTATGAAATTTAACTTAAACCTTAACATCCTTAGATCTTCACCTTATGGAATTAAACATATTAATTCATCACTTAACATAAATAAAATCCTAAGCCCATTAAGTATCTGCAGGCTGTTTTCAGTTAGTTTAACTTAGCAAATTTAACTAAATAATCATTAAATTTATTCCACTCTTCCTGATACTCCTCCTCCTTCTGGTCACGGACTCTTCCGGTTAGGTCGGCTACATTTCGAGCTGAAGATATGGGCGACCTAACCTGAACCGACCCAGTCACCCTTATTCTAAGGGGTGGGGGAGAAAGTTATTGTTCTACAACAGCTTATCTTCAGCTCAAAATGTAGCTCAGCCGCTGCAAGACGTGCGAAAGGGCAAGCGCCTGACATTTCCCCACTTAGCAGATACAAATCCCTGCTTTCTTGCACTTGGCGAGCTAAATTATTGCGAGGCGAATTCAGAAGAGGAACCTGAAGACCCAGGAGGCAACTGCGGCCCCCCAAACCTCTAAACCTGGCCCTTGGGAATCTCCTCCAGGCCACACCCCTCGCTGGCCCCAAACCTAGGGAGTGGGTGAATCCTCTCCAATTTCAGATTCTCATTTTCTTAGTCTCAGGCTGCATGCACAATATACTTTTAAATAATGTTTCCCCCATCAAAGAATTCTGGGCACTGCTGTTTGTTAAGGGGCTGCTGGGAATCAGAACTCTGCAAGGGGGTGAAACTACATAATAATAATAATAATAATAATTATTATTATTATTATTATTATTATTATTATTATTATTATTTATTATTTATACCCCGCCCATCTGGCTGGGTTTCCCCAGCCACTCTGGGCAGCTTCCAACAGAACACTAAAATACAATAACCTATTAAACATTAAAAGCTTCCCTAAACAGGGCTGCCTTCAGATGTCTTCTAAAAGTTTGGTAGTTATTTTTCTCTTTGACATCTGCTGGGAGGGCGCTCCACAGGGTGGGCGCCACTACCGAGAAGGCCCTCTGCCTGGTTCCCTGTAACTTGGCTTCTCGTAGCGAAGGAACCAGCAGAAGGCCCTCGGAGCTGGACCTCAGTGTCTGGGCAGAATGATGGGGGTGGAGACGCTCCTTCAGGTATACATTGCCCAGAATCCTTTGAGGCAAAGAAGGTATTTTGGATGTGCTTCAGAGGAGTGGTGTGTTTGCCCAGCCTTCTGTTCTCCACAACGTCATGTGGCTTTGCTATTTATTGATTGATTCATTTTTAAAGCTCTCTCTCCCCCCCTCCCCAAAAATTCATCAGCATTTCTGCACAAATATCTCCGGGGACACACACACACACACACACGGGTCACTAAGCCATTTTGACCGCATAGAGACATTTTTGCCAAGCAATTTCCTCCAGCAGGAAGCGTTTTATTTTCATGAATGCAAGAACATAAGGAGAAGAGCCCTGCAGGATCAGGCCCATGGCCCATCAGTTGCAGTGGCCAACCAGAGGCAGCGTAGTGTAGTGGTTGGAGTGTCAGACGAGGACCTGGGAGAAACCCGGGTTCAAATCCCTCACCCAGTTCACAGGGTGAGACCTCGGGCCAGCCACTATCTCACCAGGCTGTGGTGGGGATTAAACAATGGAGAAACAGGGGTTCAACCTGGAACTCCTTGGAGGAAAAGATGGGATATAAACATTCTGAATGAATGAACCAGATGCCTCAATGGCAGTGGTGTAGCGTGGGGGGTGCCAGGGGTGCCGGCCGCACTGGGCGCAACATCTGGGGGGGGCGCGAGTCCAGAGGGAAGGGACAAGTTCCTTCCTCCGCCGGGCTCCCCGCCGCCACCGCCAGCCTTGCGCCCTAGCGCGCGCACCCCCCGCCGCCGCTGCGGCTGCACTCCACTCACTGCTCGCAGGAGGAGCAGCCGCTGCAGCAGCGCCACCGCCGCCACCGACGCCTGGCCGGGCACGGGCAGCCTCCGCACCCCCCCGCCGCCGCCACCATCCCCTCGGCCCAGCCACAGGCGGCGGCTGCTTCTGCCGACTGGAAGGGAGGAGAGCTCCGAGGGGCCTCGACGCGCCCTGCCCTCCCCAAAACCCTCCGAGACGAAGCCGGCGGGCAGGCGAGGGTCTCCTGGCGGAAGGGGGCGCCGCTGGCTCCGGCTCTCAGCGCAAGTCTCAGCCGCGGGGGGGGGGGGCGAGGACGGAGCGCGGCTGGAAGCCCCCAGACCCGGCCGGGAGGAGGAGAGGCGCTTGCCAAGCCCGGATCTGGAGCGCCTCGGAGCGCGGGCTCTACCTACAGCCCAAGGAGGGGAGGGGGCTTCAGCTGCCTCGGCCCGCGGGGGCTCCGCAAATAATAAATTTAATAAATTCCTGCTGAGCCTTTGGGGGGGGGGGTCCTTGGCTCCTTCGCTCGCCTCCAGCCCCAGTGGTGTAGCGTGGGGGGGTGCAGGGGGGGCTGGCCGCACCGGCCGCAACATCTGGGGGGGGCGCTCGCACTCGAGTGCTAAAATCCACGGGTTAGGGGGCGCAAATTACTTGCCTTGCCCCGGGTGCTGACAACCCACGCTACGCCACTGCTCAATGGGAAACCAGCAAGCGGGACCCAAGCGCAGCAGCAATTTTTCTCCCTCCTGCGGCTTCCAGAATCTGGGATTTGGAAGCATTGAGAGCAAAGCCATCGTGCATTTTTACACCTGCTTTGCCCCAGTCTATCCATTTCTATTTTTGAATTCTGGTGCTGGAGGAGACTCTTGAGAGTCCCATGGACTGCAAGAAGATCAAACCTCTCCATTCTGAAGGAAATCAGCCCTGAGTGCTCACTGGAAGGACAGATCGTGAAGCTGAGGCTCCAGTACTTTGGCCACCTCATGAGAAGAGAAGACTCCCTGGGAAAGACCCTGATGTTGGGAAAGATGGAGGGCACAAGGAGAAGGGGACAGCAGAGGACGAGATGGTGGGACAGTGTTCTCGAAGCTACCAGCATGAGTCTGACCAAACTGCGGGAGGCAGTGGAAGACAGGAGTGCCTGGCGTGCTCTGGTCCAGGGGGTCACGAAGAGTCGGACACGACTAAATGGCTAAACAACAACAACAGAATCGATTTCTATACCCATTACTTAGCTGGAGAAACTGCAAAATCGGTTTCGGTTCTCAAATCGTTTCAGAAACTCAGGTTCGCCTTTCAATGTGAAACAAGTCACATTTCGCATCCCGCATCTAATATAATCCTGGCAGGTTGTTTTATAGAAAGGTCCGGAAAGCTGACTGCAAACAGATCATAACACACTGGAATGTCCCCTCCCCCCACACACTTTCCCCCCACCCCTGAGAGATCAAATCCCCGCCATCTCAGGGGTTGTGCACACACTTTCCCCTATTTTCCATCCTTGCTGAGTTGGAAATACAGTGGTACCTTGGTTCTCAAACTTTATCTGTTCCAGAAGTCTGTTCCAAAACCAAAGCGTTCCCAAACCAAGGCGTGCTTTCCCATAGAAAGTAATACAAAATGGATTAATCCGTTCCAGACTTTTAAAAACAACCCCTAAAACAGCAATTTAACATGAAATTTACTATTTAATGAGACCATTGATCTATAAAATGAAAGCAATAAACAATGTACGGTACTGCAGTCACACAATCAATCAATCAGCAGCTGAACTGAGTTCCACACAGTCACACACACACACACACACAAAACAGCCGCAAAAACAAAAAGGCAAAATAAATAGCAAAACCAGACAGAACTCAGCGTAACACTCAAGACGGAAGTGTGGCACTTAAAACGGAAACGTAAGACTCAAAACAGAGCCTGTTCAGCCTCCAAAGAAAGTTCACAAACCGGAACACTTACCGTATTTTTCCGTGTATAAAACACACACACGTGTATAAGACGCCCCCTATTTTTTGGGACTCAAAATTAAGAAAATGCACTATCCGTGTATAAGACGACCCCTTATTTTAAACTTCAAAAATGTAGGAAAAAATATAGTCTTATACACGGGAAAATACGGTACTTCTGGGTTTGCAGTGTTTGGGTTCCAAGTTGTTTGAGTACCAAGGCGTTTGAGAACCAAGGTACCACTGTACAAAAGACAGCCTTTTTTCTTCCACCCTCCCTGCTCCCCCTAAAAAACAAATAAGCTGGGCTGCGCACACCCAAGTCGGCAGCCAAATCCTCTCCGCTGGGAGCCATCGGCACCTCCGGGAGGTTGCGAAAGGAGAGTTGGCTGTCTGCATTCAAAAGGCCCTTCCCATTTCTTGATCATTAGCACCAAGGAATCCAGATTCTACTCCTTTTGCCAGGCCCTCGGCAGAGAGGGGAAAAAAGAAGAAAGAAAAGTAGAGCGAAAGGAGTACAAATAAAGCATCCATCAAAAGACCGTCTCTCCCCTTTGCTGATTTGCATTTGGGGCACACAGGTAGGACTAAGACTTGGGAGAGCAGGGTTCGAATCTCCACTCAGCCAGAAAGCGTACTGGGTGTGAGCTTGGGCCAATCACCATCTCTTAGCCTAACCTACCTCACAGGGTTGTTGTGAAGATGAAATGGGGGAGGACCCACGTACGCCACCTGGAAATCCTTGAAAGATAAAGGTGGTATATAAATGGAATAAATAATAATAAGGCGCTAGTCCTCAAGGGAGTCTCCCTGTTGCCTCTCTGCATGAGCAGCATTCCCTCATTCAATCTCTGAAAGGTATTCGCCCGCACGCCTCTGCAATCAGCTCCAACCGGATTGTCCTGTGATGAGGGCAAGAAAAGAGGGCAAAATTTGGGGTTCTGGAACCCCAGTATCTGTACGCGGGTGGCGCTGTGGATTAAACCACAGAGCCTAGGGCTTGCCGATCAGAAGATCAGCAGTTCAAATCCCTGCGACGGGGTGAGCTCCTGTTGCTCAGTCCCAGCTCCTGCCAACCTAGCATTTGAAAGCACGTCAAAGTGCAAGTAGATAAATAGGTACCACTCCAGCGGGAAGGTAAATGGCGTTTCCGTGCCCTGCTCTGGTTCGCCAGAAGCGGCTTAGTCATGCTGGCCACATGACCCAGAAGCTGTACGCTGCCTCCCTCGGCCAATAAAGCGAGATGAGCGCTGCAACACCAGAGTCGGTCACAACTGGACCTAATGGTCAGGGGTCCCTTTACCTTTATATGGAAAACAGATTTGAAAAGCAAATAACTTATTTCTCTTATCTTACAAGGCTGTATTGCCAAATCCCGGGAGAGCTTTAATATTAATGATTTTAATTGCTGGCATTCAAGGGGTTGGCAGATTGCCCAGCTGGAAAAGATCTCTCACAAACTGAACAGAGCTGAAATGACATTTTCCCCCCTTCCATATATGCCATGATTTTATTTCTTCTACAAAACGTTGAGGCGCATGATCGCTCTGGGCGACCAGTCTATGCAAACCTATAAAGAACCTTTATTCTCAGCAAAGATGGAGCTCACAGGTGGGGAAACGCTTTTATTTTTTTAGCTGTTAATTTTTAAGGGGATCTTTGCAGGAGTTAATCCTTCATTATCCCTTTGGAGCTGCGCTGTGTTTTCGTACTTTTGCGCTTCCGGACTGCGAGGCTAAAATGTTTGATTTGTGGTTTCTCTTCTGTTTGTTATGCTGGAACTTTTGTGTTGCTGCTGTTAAGAAAAATAACTCTAATGATAATAATAATAATAATGGACTGATAAACAAGGGCTAAAAGGTAAAGGGGACCCTGACCATTAGGTCCAGTCGCGGACGACTCTGGGGTTGCAGCGCTCATCTCGCTTTATTGGCCGAGGGAGCCGGCGTACAGCTTCCAGGTCATGTGGCCAGCATGACTAAGCCACTTCTGGCGAACCAGAGCAGCACATGGAAACGCCGTTTACCTTCCCGCCGGAGTGGTACCTATTTATCTACTTGCACTTTGATGTGCTTTTGAACTGCTAGGTTGGCAGGAGCAGGGACTGAGCAATGGGAGCTCACCCCGTCACGGGGATTTGAACCGCCGACCTTCTGATCGCCAAGTCCTAGGCTCCGTGGTTTAACCCACAGCACCACCTAAATGGGCTGATAAATCACTGGAAGAGAACCGACTGCGGAGTCAATGAACCTGCAGGCTGCAGCAGAGGGAGAAAAGATTTGGGGAGTTGGCAGTGGGAAACGGGTGAGTCTCAGGGAGGGGGCCAGCGACCCACTGAGATGGTGCTAATATGCACAAGTTTGCCTTCTGTGCTGGTCCCGTGGGCTAAACGAGAGGCGAGGTCTGAATTCAGTCCGAGGTTGAAGGTGCAGTATGGAGGCAGTCTGTAGTAGCTGAAGCTGGGTGCAGGGCAGGGAGTCAGGTAAAGTCAGGAACAGGCTTGCAAGCAGGGAGCCAGGGCAGGTCAGGATCTCCGGCAGGATAGCAGGACAGGGTTCAGGCAGGAACTAGCAACCAACAATGTTGCTCCCGCAACTTGGGACTGGGGCTGGCTGGCTTTTATCTGCCCCGAGGTACAGAGCAGCCCCGATCCTCAGGTGACTCGCCTCTCCTGGCCTGGAGGTGAGCACTCCTCCTGCAGGAACTTAGTTCCCTCCGCCTCTCTGCCCTGAACCTCTGCAGCTCAGGAGAGGCTGGAGGGTTACCGGATCCAGAGGCAACCTCAGCCTTCCCTGACGGGGCTGAGAGTGGAGCACCTGCAGGCAATGGGTCCTCCATCACCTCAGGAGCCAGAGCAGACTCAGCTGATGCCTGCACCTGAGGATTCAGCACAGGTGAGGACCCTTCAGGCTCATGCCCCAACCCCGGCTCTGATGGTTCTGGAGGCGGGGTAATATGTACTGAGTTGAATAGGATCCAAAAGGCAGCAGTCTGATTGGTCCTAGAACAATAGGGTCCAGAATGCAGCAGTATGATTGGTCCGCAGGAGCCACCCAATCCAGCTCCAGGTGGAAGTGAATCTGCAACCTGATTGGCCTACAGGAGAATCCCAGAATAAGCCAATCACGTGCGGCCCATTTTGTAAATAATGTATATAAAGCAGATATCTTGGGGGAACTTTCGTTCCTCACTACTATGAGCTGAATAAAGAGCATGAAATCCACACTCGACTCCGAGTATATTTCACGGGGAATCCTGTGCAGGCTGGGATTCCTCAGGTTCAGCATCCAAATCCGAATCCCAGGCCATCACACCTTCTCCCTTTGGGATGGGGCCCAGGACAAAGGCACCTAAGGATGGAAGCCAGTCCTGGTCACTGAACCGCCCTCTGAAAAAAAACGCTCTCTCCGGCCAGGATCAGGAAACGGCGACTCAGCAAAACAGGAAAACGCTGGCTCAGGGGGGCCAAGCTTGTGGTGGTGACCCCTCCCCGTGGACAGAACGCGCCCCTTGACCTCGGCAGCCGGTGGAAGGGGGGGAGTTCGGGCGGGAAGGACGCTCAGCAGGAAAATAACAGGATGTCTCTTGGCCGGGGGCCCAAGAGAGGGTGAAAAATAGTGAAAGGAGCCCAGGCTAAGCCCCGGACACACACACACACCCCGGCCACCACTGCTTCCGCCTTCAGTTGGGCACAGAAAGTCCTGCCACCTTTTTTCTCCCACTTAGAAAAGGGCTCCTGTGCCTTGGCTTATTCTTGTGAATCAGGCCACAGGTCCACCTCGCATAGTGCTGCCTACTCAGGCCGGCAGCGGCTTTCTCTTTCCGCATCGTAGAATCACAGAATGGAAGGCGTGTACTTTTGTAAACCAATAAAATCTTTAATAAAAATAATAAAGAGTTGGAAGGCCAACCGCAAGGGTCATCTAGTCCAGGGGTCAGCAAACTTTTTCAGCAGGGGGTTGGTCCACTGTCCCTCAGACAGATGTGGGGGGGCCGGACTATATTTTTTGGGGGGGAAATGAACAAATTCCTATGCTGCACAAATAACCCGGAGATGCATTTTAAATAAAAGCACACATTCTACTCATGTAAAAACACACTGATTCCCGGACCATCCGTGGGCCGGATTGAGAAGGTGATTGGGCCGGATCCGGCCCCCAGGTCTTAGTTTGCCCACCCATGATCTAGTCCAGGAATTTTTTGCCCAACATGGGGTTTGAGTTATAGCATAGAACACAACTGCTTTATCATGGGACATCTAGAAAGGATAACGCGACGCAGCTACACAAGAACACGAGTCATTCCCAAAATATAATTATAAAGGAGCCTCTTGCATAAGCACCTTAGGCATGCTTACAATGAGAGGTGTGAGCTTGCAATATCTTTTGAAGCTCTCATTTCCAAAAGATATCTCTCCACATTCTGCAAATAAAAAATTTATTTATATTGATACTATACCAAGCTGCACTGAAATGTTTAAATGTTTCTGTGATTGTCCTTGAATTTTCCCAGCTTCTCCTGCCACACCCTTTGAGAAGCACTGCTCTAACCCCGGCACCATGTTGGCTGTAAAAAAGAACATTTTTGTTGAAATGCAATCATGTGGGAGGATGGGGGATCCCTGGGCTTTAGAGGAGCCTCGGTACTTAGTATTTTCGGTCTGAATTTCTGTTCTCAAGCAGTGATTCAGCCCAGATCAGTGACACGTACAGAGACACAACAGGCAAACTCCTTCCCCCCGAAGGCGAGTCAGTCTGACGCACCTCTGCTTGAAGAATCCAGTGGCACCCAAATGCAATATTGGAGAGTGTTATGAGAATTATAAGGTCTAAGATATAAAATATAAACCACGGGTCTAAAATAGTACAGGAGAACAATCGTGAAGCCATTTTGACTCTCCCAAATTGATCTCAAATATTTCTCTGCAAGGGGGAAGGAAATGGGAAACCCTCCCCATTGTGTCTTTGCTCACAAATCCTGTCTTAAGGGCATATCTGTGTATGAATAGGGTGAGCCTGTGACCTGGATTCAGGAACTGAGCATTTACCATCACAAAAGAATGGCCAGACTGCCATTAATGGTACAATCAGTGACCATTATCAGGTACCCTGGCAGACAGGCTTTCTGCTGTAGACCGCCTCTTGTGTGATGTATGTATGATGTATTGGGGAGGTGGTCTTGAGCTATAGGGTGGGCAATTTCGAAAGTCTATATAAGGCCTTGCACACCATTGTTCTGGGTTCCTCCTCCCTGCTGCATCTGGTGAGTGGCGACCATGTTGTGACAGTTTAATAAAGATCAGGCTAACTAGCCGCTTTGCTTCTCAATATTTTCTGCTTGGCCTCTGTTATTTTCTCCTCCCGATAGAGAACCTACATAAGGACTCTATACAGGCTCTTGGGTACCCCATAAGGGAAAAGGAGCAGTTTTTTTCTTACAAGAGACAGAATAAATCATGCTACATCTGCATCTGGGATTTTCTGTGCCCGGCTGTGGGCACCACATCGAATCGTAGAGTTGGAAGGGGGACCCCCCAGGGGTCATCTAGCCAGACCCCATGCAATGCAGGACTTTAAGAAGGGCACTAGTAAACTGTCCAGAGGGGGGAGGACCCCAGCACTCAATAGCCGAGAGAATCAAAGGTTTTAAAGAGAGACATGATGCCCTCAAGTATCTTATGTCTTGTACAGGCTTGTCTCTTGTTGCTCCAGTGACTTGCACCTTCCAAACATCATTCCACTTTAGCAGTTGATGCAATAATACCAATCGTTCCACTTTACTGGGGTGCATTCAGACACGGGGGGATATTCACAATAATAATTTAGTATTTATACCCCACCCATCTGGTTGGGTTTCCCCAGCCACACGGGGCGGCTTCCAACAAAAGATTAAAAATACAGTGGTACCTGTACAGATGCTTCAGGTTACAGACTCCGCTAACCCAGAAATAGTACCTCAGGTTAAGAACTTTGCTTCAGGATGAGAACAGAAATCGCGCAGCGGCAGCAGGAGGCCCCATTAGCTAAAATGGTACCTCAGGTTAAGAACAGTTTCAGGTTAAGAACGGACCTCTGGAACAAATTTAGTTCTTAACCCGAGGTACCACTGTACATTAAAACATCAGTCATTAAATACTCCCCTAAACAGGGCTGCCTTCAGATGTCTTCTAAACATCAGATAGTTGTTTATTTCCTTGACATCTGGTGGGAGGGCGTTCCACAGGGCGAGTGCCACTACCGAGTAGGCCCTCTGCCTGGTTCCCTGTAACCTCACTTCTCGCAGGGAGGGAACTGCCAAAAGGCCCTAGGTGCTGGACCTCAGTGTCTGGGCAGAACAATGGGGGTGGAGACGCTCCTTCAGGTATACTGGACCGAGGCCGTTTAGGGCTTTAAAGGTCAGCACCAACACTTTGAATTGTGCTTGGAAACGTACTGGGAGCCAATGTAGGTCTTTCAAGACCAGTGTTATGTGGTCTCAGCAGCCGCTCCCCATCACCAGTCTAGCTGCTGCATTCTGGATTAGTTGTAGTTTCCAGGTCACCTTCAAAGGCAGCCCCACGTAGAGCACATTGCAGTAGTCCATGCGGGAGATAACCAGAGCATGCACCACTCTGGCAAGACAGTCTTTGGGCAGGGAGGGTCTCAGCCTACGTACCAGATGGAGCTGGTACACAGCTGCCCTGGATACAGAATTGACCTGCACCTCCATGGACAGCTGTGAGTCCAAAATGACTCCCAGGCTGCGCACCTGGTCCTTCAGGGGCACAGTTACCCCATTCAGGACCAGGGAGTCCTCCACACCCGCCCGCCTCCTGTCCCCCAATAACAGTACTTCTGTCTTGTCAGGATTCAACCTTAATCTGTTAGCCACCATCCATCCATCCACATTCAGATGTGGGGGATATCGCTAGTGTGCCCCCTCCCGTTTTCTGCTGTTTATTTCAAGCAACAACAACACGTCCTTCTGGCCTCCAGACATGTGGGGAAACAGAAAGATTGCAGAGTAAAACAGCTGGTGGAAGACAGCCGTCCACAATATGTTTTCAGAGAGGAGGGACGCCGCCCCCCAGGCACTGACCTTTGGCCCAGGGATAGGTGGTGCAGTTTGCAAGCAAAGGTCTATTTATATCCAGGGAAGACTGGAGAGCTTTGGTTCTTCTTCTGGTTAAAGATAAGCTTTAGAAGAAGCCTGGAGTGTCCTCCACAAGGTTATCAGCTGTTCAAAACAGAGAGATTGAACCCGAGACCTTCCGCACGCAAGGCAGGCGATGTGCCACCAAGCTCCATCCCTTGGTAGGACACAGGCCTCCGATGCCACAAGGCAACTCTGCCTGGGATGCTGAAGAGACCCTGCCAGTCAAAGCTGGCGATATGAGGCTAGTTCAGAAGTGGGGACCTGTACTTTTGTAGACGATGGACACCTGTTAGTTCCTAGGACCAATGAAGGCCGCCTTATTCCAATTCAGACCTTTGGTCCATCCATCTCAGGGGTCAGAAACCTTTTTCAGCAGGGGGCCGGTCCACTGTCCCTCAGACCTTGTGGGGGGCCGGACTATATGGGGGGGGGGAAATGAACGAATTCCTACGCCCCACAAATAACCCAAAGATGCATTTTAAATAAAAACACACATTGTATTCATGTAAAAACACCAGGCAGGCCCCACAAATAACCCAGAGGTGCATTTTTAATAAAAGGACACATTCCACTCATGTAAAAACACTCTGATTCACGGACCATCCGCGGGCCAGATTTAGAAGGCGATTGGGCCGGATCCGGCCCCCGGGCCTTAGTTTGCCTACCCATGATCCAGCTCAATAGTGTACACACTGAGTGGCAGCAACTGTCCAGGGCAGGCTTCCTCAACCTCGGCCCTCCAGATGTTTTTGGCCTACAACTCCCATGATCCCTAGCTAGCAGGACCAGTGGTCAGGGATGATGGGAATTGTAGTCTCAAAACATCTGGAGGGCTGAGGTTAAGGAAGCCTGGCCCAGGGTTTCATACAGGATATTCCCAGCTCTGCCTGGGGATCGAACCAGGGACCTTCTACACTCAAAGCACGTGCTCTTTCACTGAGCTACGGCTCATCTCCGATCTAAGGAACAGGAAGGCCTCGTGAGCCCTTCCTGGCAGTGCCAGCCAACCGTTTTATTGCCGTTCCGGAGGCACCGGCTCTTCGTTTCCCTCGGCGGTGAGAAACTCTGGGGAACATTCCTGATGGAACACAGAGCAGCCCCAGAAATAGCAGCCGCCCTAGACAACAACAAAGACCCACACCAGGCTGAGAAAACAATCTCGAGCAAAAAGGGGGGTGTGGGTGGAAGTGAGCCAGAGCTGGGGGGGTAGGTAGGGGGAAGGCCAAACAAGCACCTCTGGGATCCCAGCCATTTTGGGTCGCATCCACACAGTGCATTCCAAGAACGCGGATTCCCCCAAAAAGAATCCTGGGTACCTTGCCACAGAGCTACAATTCCCAGCACCCTTAAACTACGGTTCCCGGGATCCAGGAGAGTGGAAACGTGTGCTTTTAAATGTGCATTACGTGTTTGGTGTGGATGTGTCCTTTGTTGCACGGAAGCACCCCCAAACAGAAAGGGTCACCCTAGAGGTGAAAAGTCCAGGTCATATCCACACATACCCCCCCCCAAATCAAGTAAAATAAAAATACTTAACTATAAGGATGAAAATGTGAAAAATTTGAAATGGAAATGAGGTCACTTGGAAGATGCTGTGGCAAATTCTAGCAACAAAAACCTGCAACCCAACTGAGCGATAGGCTCAGTTTCCTGAATAAAAGGGAAGTTTTTAAGCCACTGAGAAGTCTTCTCATCCTTTGTGCTGGCTGGGGCCAATCAGAATGGAAGGAGGGGAGTCGGCCACTGAGGATGGGCTCCCGGGGTCACTCTGGAGAAGGTGCGTGGGAAAAACACAGGAGGAGTTTGTTCTGCACGCTCCAAAACTACGTGTTGTCAGGACCAGGTTAGCAATAACTCACACAGTGCCAGGGAACTTCTCCTCTTATTCAAAGAAACAAAGCAGCTCTGGAAGCCAGGCCTAGTGAGCGCAGCAGCTCTTCCTGGTAGAGTTGCGAGGACTGTGACTTCCCCCAGCTCCCTAAGTCTCCTCCTCCTCCAGTTCCTTCCCAAGCAATCTGAGACTCCAATGCCTTGTCTGCCTGTACTCGGCCCTCTTCATACCTCTCCTGGTCCTGGGAGACCAGGGGGCAGGAGGAGAGCTGCCCATCGCAGACCTCCTGGATTCTTCGGCAGACTGCCTCATCTCGGCCTCTTGGCCCCCTCCTCTCCAGCCTCTGCTTCTGCCTCCGATTCTGGACTGCTCTCTGCCACAGACTCTCCCTGCTCACTAAAGCCTGTTGCCTTTTCAGATTCCAACACCTCCTCCTCCCGGTCTTCTCCCTTTTCTCCCTCTAACCATTCCTTGTCGTCCCACCGCCACTCCCCTGGCTCTGAGCACTGAGATACCACTTTGACCCTCCCGGCTTCCAAAAATCCTGGGAGCTATAGTTTGCTAATGATGCTCAAACCCTGGTAGCAATGAACTGGAAAGGGGGAAATGATCCAACATTCTCAGATTGGCAATGTAAATTACAGGAATATGCAGAAATGGCGCAGTTGACTAACAGTTTGAGAGGTAATACAAGACAAGTGTTTGTTCAAAAACGGGATAAATATAAGAGATCTCTATGAAACCATAACAGTGGTATAATGTCTATGGCAGCATTCGACTGACCCTCGTCTAAAGTAGCCCATAAGAAACAAGACAAAAGGTACGAATTGTTGTAAGAATGTATTAGAAAATATAGAAAGAGTCAGCTAATAATGATAGGTACATTCATCATCAGAAAAAGAGTATGCACTGGGAAATGATAGGAAGTCTATTCTCATTTATTTTAATTTATGCTAGTAAAAAGATAAGGGGGAAAAAAGAGACAGCATAAATCTTTTGTAAACATATACAAGACAATTTGTATATGGTTTATACGGTTCTGTTTATATTTTTGTTCATTCAAGAATGTGTACATTATCTATGTTATATACAAATTTCAATAAAGTATTTTTAAAAAAAAGGGGGGGGAGAGAGAGAGTTGTCGGGAGACGCTGTCTCCCCTAGCAGATCTACCACTTCCTAGGTGGTTTTACAGCCAATCCCCCGCTTCCCAGGGAACTCTGTACATGGTAGAGGTCTCAGGTCTGACATATTTGAATGGTCTGCACCCCTGCGGCTGGGAGATCCTGTTCTCTTCCTTTTTCCGGCCACATTCGCTTCTCCATCCATTTACAACTTAACAAGGAGGCACAGAAGGAAAACCAGAACCAGGCTTCTTATTGCAAATTGCAACAACGACCGATCTGGCTATCAGGAAGGCCCGGCTTACGTTCTCTCTGCTCTGCCTCCTGTGTGAGAGACAGGCCTTTGTTTGAAAGCACCTGCCATGCCCCCTCTTAAATCTTCTCTTCTGCAGGCTAAACATACCCAGTTCTTTTCAAAAAAATGTCACACACACACAAAACCTGCTGGATCTAGCCCTGCGTCCTGTTCTCACAGTGGCCGACCAGATGCAGCCCACTAGCAGGAATTAACTGCAAGCGTAAATGTGCCATTCCTTGCAGGACAGCAGGCGTTTCCAGACAACCTCTTTATGCTGCAATCGCCTTCATTTCTGAGCAGGGCGATGGGATGAGCTCAGATGTCAGAGGAGGTTTCATTCTGATTTGTTGGCCGGGAGGTGAGGTGAGGTTGCCTCAAAGCAAGTTTATATCCCACACTTTCTAGCGCAGCTCCCCCATCGCTCCCCTTATGGGAAAAAGTCCAGTAACTTAAGAGGAAGAATCTCTGTGGTGCAAGACCTCCCAATCAACTGCGAATAAGAGGCATTGTGACACGAACAGTGTTAGAAACTCATATATATAAGCTAAGCACCAAAGGCTCCTTAAACCAACGTTCCTGCCGCCAAAACGTAATGTCTAGTTGCCATTTTGGGGCAAGACGGTTCTTGCTTGGACTACTGCAATGTGCTCTATGTGGGGCTACCTTTGAAGGTGACCCAGAAACTACAACTAATCCAGAATGCGGCAACTAGACTGGTGACTGGGAGAGGCCGCCAAGACCATATAACACCGGTCCTGAAAGACTTACATTGGCTCCCAGTACATTTCCGAGCACAATTCAAAGTGTTGGTGCTGACCTTTAAAGCCCTAAACGGCCTCGGTCCAGTATACCTGAAGGAGCGTCTCCACCCCCATCGTTCAGCTGAGGTCCAGCGCCAAGGTCCAGCTGAGGTCCAGCGCCAAGGGCCTTCTGGTAGTTCCCTCACTGCGAGAAGCGAAGTTACAGGGAACCAGGTGGAGGGCCTTCTCAGTAGTGGTGCCCACCTTGTGGAACGCCCTCCCATCAGATGTCAAGGAAATAAACTGCTAGGTTGGCAGGAGCAGGGACTGAGCAACAGGAGCTCACCCCGTCGCGGGGATTCGAATCGCAATAACGCTTCTGAATACCAGTTGCTGGAAACCGCCAGAGGGGAGAGGGGTCCTGTGTTCGAGTTCTGCTTGTGGGTTCCCATTGGGGCACCTGGTTGGCCACTGTGATGAGAGGACACTGAACTGGATGGCCCATTGGCCTGATCCAGCAGCCTCTTCTTATGTCCTGGATTTAGAATCATAAAATTGCCGAGGGACCCCTGAGGGTCATCAAGTCCAACCCGCAGCAGTGCAGGAATCTTTGGCTCGAACCCACGACCATGGAAATAGGAGTCTTATGCTCTGCTAACTGAGCTATGCCAGGATTGGAGGGAAAAAGGGCGTGGGATATACCGTATTTTCGCTCCATAAAACACACTTTTCCCCTCCTAAAAAGTAAGGGGAAATGTGTGTTCGTCTTATGGAGTGAATGCAGGCGGGAGGCTCTGCTCAGCGCTCCATTTAAAGAGCCCCGTGGAGCGTGTGTGTGGCTCTTGGGGGCTGCCCTTCTCCCTCCTTGGGGAAAAACCCCCAAGAGCCGCACACATGCTCTGCATGCTCTTTAAACGGAGAGCGGCTCTTGGGGGAGCCTTCATCCCGCTGTCCGGAAGAGGCTGCGTGCGGCTATCCCAGAAGCCAGAACAGCAAGAGGCTATCCCATAAGCCAGATCTGGGATTCAGAATATTTTTTTTCTTGTTTCCCCCTCCAAATACTAGGTACATCTTAAGGTCTGGTGCGTCTTATAGAGCGAAAAATACAGTAAATGCAAAGGTACCAGGGCAAATGAAGGCCCCCCCCCCCCCATATCTGGGTGAGGAGGGAGAAGTCAGGCAGATCCAAGCACAGGGTCAGGTTTACTCCCTGCACAGCTCTCCTGCCTTGGCCACAATCCCTGACCCTCCTGCTATGGGGCAGCCCCGCTCCACCCGCCACCTTTGACAGGAAAAGTAAGATAGCGGAGCCAAGCTCTTCCGCGAACAAGGCCCCTTTCGAAACCCCAAATGCCTTCCAAAATCCACACCCCGCTGCGGAGACGTCCCTGTTCCTCTCCCAGCTGTTATCAGGCGTGCTGCGGTTAACACCCATCTGAGGTCGGGACCCCTTGCTATTAAAACTCCGCTCTCGCAACCAGGGCAGGCGGACGGCAGGGGCGAGGAGGGGTGGAAAGAGCCTCTTCCCCCACGGTTCTCAAAATCTGCCAACCTTTTTAAAAAAATTAACTTTCACCCATGGCAGGGATCATCACTCAAGCGATTCAGCACAACACCCCAAGGACTTAAAAGTTGAGGCACAGCCCTTTAGCGAACGCCCAGCGTGGCTTTGGGACGGGAGGCTAAGAAGCAGGTCTCCAGAACACGTGCAGAGTGCTCATTTGGGGCTGGGTTGCAGAGGTGCTTTGCAGGCTGTTTTTATTTACTAGCACTTCAGTTTTTATTTAATTTTTTAGCTGGAAAAGCCCAGTGCGTCCCTTTGGATCGATAGAACATAGCCAGCTGCTGATAATAGGGGCAGAAAAAAAAAGTTTAAAGTTTTTAATATATGTGTAACAACAGCAGCTTGGATTCTTTATGCGCAGAAATGGAAGGAGGAAGTCGCCACTAAAGAAGGACAGATAAGCAAGATAATGGGCTATGCGGAATTAGCAAAATCAACAGCAAAATTAAGAGACTCCAATGATGAGTGTTTTGTGGAAGAATGGATGTTTTCCCCCTGCAGACTGCTAAGATACTACAGCACGATGAATTTGTGAGCAGGATTTTAACTAAGAGCAACAGAAGCCACTAGATTATAGAAAGGTGGTTATGATTTAATAGTCTTTTACAGGGTTCAGCAGCAGAGGGAAAACAACAGCTTCATGGAAAGCGTGGTGGGAAGTCGACAAAAATAAAAGGGAAAAAATGCAGTTGTGTATTGGATCGTATATGTTTAAAATGTTGAAATTTAGTAAAATACAATGGGGGGGGAATATATACAGTGGTACCTCAGGTTACATACGCTTCAGGTTACAGACTCCACTAAACCAGAAATAGTGCTTCAGGTTACAGTGGCGTAGTGTGGGGGGTGCAGGGGGGGCCGGCCGCACCGGGCGCAACATCTGGGGGGGGGCACTCGCCACCTCCGGAGTCGCCGAAGAGCCTCGGGCGCAGGCTGTAGCAGAGCCCCATGTCTCGCGGAACCGACGAGCTGTGCGCGCGTCCAGCAGGCAGTGGCTCTCAGCGCTCGCCACGGTCCCCGCACGTCAGGGCCGCGGAGGGCGCGCCAGGCAGCCCCTCCTCACAGCCCCCCGCCGCCGCCGCTGCTGCTGGGCCTTGTTGCATTTTCCTCGCCTCTCTGCCCTCCTCCTCCTCCAGGCAAGCGGCGTCGTTTGGGCGGCAGCGCCAACGGCAACTCGCCTCAGATCACCTGACACGGACCCGCCGCCACCGCCGTGGGTACCTTACCGTAAATACCCCAGCCCAGGCAGCAGCAAGAAGAAGCTGGCAGCGGCGGCAGGTTAGGGGTTAGGGGGCGCAAATTACTTGCCTTGCCCCGGGTGCTGACAACCCACGCTACGCCGCTGTCAGGTTAAGAACTTTGCTTCAGGATGAGAACAGAAATCGTGCTCCGGCGGCGCGGCGGCAGCGGGAGGCCCCATTAGCTAAAGTGGTGCTTCAGGTTAAGAACAGTTTCAGGTTAAGAACAGACCTCCGGAACGAATTAAGTGCTTAACCCGAGGTACCACTGTATAAATGCATCTCTAAGCGGCTTGCACGATCCCTTTCTCTGCCCTCTTCTTACAACCAAAGGATAATTTTTTAAAAAGCAACAGGTTACCATCGAGCATAGCAGTGACATCCCTGAGCTATGAGCTATGGTTCAAATCTGACCTTGGCTGCAACTTCAGTCATGCAGCCCCGTTCAGCTGCCCCCCCCCCTTGCTGCAAAACGGGGAGGAAACGGGGCAGCGTTGTCCTACCTTCCAGGGTCGTTGTAAAGGAGTGCAGAGCATGTATACACAAAACATTCCACAGGGCTGCAGTGAAGTGGATTTTATGGCCTCTCCCCCATTCCGATTGCAGGGATAAATAAGAACAAGGGCCTGCCTTTCAGGGTTCTTGCACAACAACAACAACAACAACAACAATTTATTATTTCTACCCTGCTCATCTGGCTGGGTTTCGCCAGCCATTACCGAAAACAGACATGAACCACGGTATAAGTGTATTATTTGGGTGAGTGTGTGTGTGTTTTGCAGTGAAATACCTCC
Source organism: Podarcis siculus (assembly GCA_034642415.1). Classification (NCBI taxonomy): domain Eukaryota; kingdom Metazoa; phylum Chordata; class Lepidosauria; order Squamata; family Lacertidae; genus Podarcis; species Podarcis siculus. The sequence goes on along the minus strand of JAXCMG010000019.1, from coordinate 28,520,217 downwards.
ATTTCTTCCACTTCAACTTACGGGCTGCAATGCTCTTCCTCTCATGAGAAGATAAATTTGTTAACACGCACGGTTTGCTGTTTTTCGGCATGTACAAACTTACAAAAACACCTTGTCCTTGGACCGGCGACTGAGCTAAACACACAGTGAGCCGTGAGCTGTTCCCTCACCCCGGACCCAAAATACTCTCACCTATTTATTCCACTGCTCAACACTCCCATGTAGAAACGCACACGCACACACTTCGAATGCGGAAAAGCACACAGAGGTCAGAGCAAAGCCAGCCCTCCAATCTGCAGGCCGTGTGCTCCTGGATTTGTGCGTCCAGCTGTTTAACAGGAAAGGAAGGTCCAGACCCATCACAAAAGGAAAAGCGAGGCTTTATCAAGAGCAGCGAGCTCAGATCCCAAAAAAAGGAGAATAGAAACATCAACAAATGACGGCAAGACTGGAAATATCCGCAGGTTCGCCGGACAAAAAGCGTGTGCACTGTGCAGGTTTAACTTGTGGAACTCACCGCCACAATATGTCTGTGCGTATATAACTAACTAGGCACATTCTGGGAGGAGATCTAATTGCAGAGATCAGGCAGGATCAAAGAGAACCTCGAAGCAGCCTACCTCTGATTATATCAGGGGGGTTTTTGAGGGGGGAGTGTGTGGAGGTGCCCCCTTCGTCCCCCAACTGTGAGCCTCCTGGACGCAACGGGGTTCCTGCCCAAACCGCAGCTAATCGGCAAACATTCCCTGCAAACACTTAGATGCGCAGATCCACGGAGGGCAGTCCCCATCTCCATCCATCACCCTGCATAGCTAAGTGTGGACTCCAGATAAAGCCTCCATTTGCAGGGGCAGTCTACCTCTGAATACCAGAGAGGCTCAGATGGCAGAGGAGGCTGTTGGCCGAAAGAGGAGCGTGGCCCCAAAGCCGGATTCTGGTTAGGGGAAAGAAAAAGCCCCAAATTCCATTGCAGATGGAGGGTGTCAGCGTTCTTGAAATGGAATCATACCAGCACGCAAAACATGCACACATTTAAGAGGCAGGGAGAGGCTGTTTTCTTCCGAGAAAAATCCTTCCTTGCTTACCTACCGCAGCGGGACAGCAGGAGACCCCCGTGGGAGACCGGATTAATTACTCTGCTTGGGGACAGAGGAAAACGCTTTATACCGAGCCAGGCTGCCCGGGAAGGGATGTGGCTCAGGGACAAAGCTTTCCCCTTCCATGCCGAAGGTTCCAGGTTCAATCCCCGCCATCGCCAACCCGGGCTGGGAGAGATTCTCTGCCTGAGAGTTGCTGCCAGCCAGTGTAGGGATTACAGAGAGCTAGGTGCCGCAGCAATCCGAACCCAGTCAAAGGCTCCTTTAAGAACATAAGGATCAGGGCAAAGGGGCCCATCGAGCCCAGCGTCCTGTTCCCACAGCCGCCACCCAAATGCCCGTGGGAAGCCTGGAGGCAGGATTCGAACACAAGAGCCGTCTCCCAAATGCGGCGTCTGGCCACTGGCTTTCGGAAGCATAATTGCTTCTAACCAGAGCATAGCGATTGTGGCCAGTAGCCCTTCTGCTTCGTGGATTTGCCCAAACCTCTTAGATGACCATCACTGTCTCCTGGAGTTCCACAGTTTAACGACTCGATTTTACCTGCCCTGAATCTTCCAGCAGAATCTGATTCCCGGAGGCGATGCTGGGATTGAACCCGCGACCGTCTGTATGCAAGGGGAAAGGCCCTGCCACTGAGCTATGCAGGTCTCCCCTCGCTGAACCTCAGCTATTCCACCACCCGACAGGACGCCAGCCCAGGCTTATGAAAAAAGATCGAGTGTGTCTGCTTCAAAATAAAGAAACAACCACAGGGGAAGTTCAGTTCCACCCCCACCCAGCTAGCCAAGGATTGGGGAAAGGATCTGTGCAGTGGATTCCACCAAAATAAGCCGGTGCATTGGAGGAGCAGAGTGGTGTAGTGGTTAGAGCAGGGGCCCTCCAGAGGTTGTTAGACCCCCAACTCCCGTCAGCCCTGACTTGAGTTTAGCAACATCTGGAGATGCAGGTTCTCCACCTCAGGGAGGAGCAGGATTCAATCCCTCACTTGACCTCAATGTCCCTGAGCCTACCTCACAGGGCTGTTGTGCAAGGATAATGTGGGGTACGGGTTTTGCAAGCGGCCCCAAGCTCCTTGAAGGAGGCTGGGATTTTATGAAATGTACAAAGGGAGGACAAGGGGAACCCTAAATTGTTTAACTTGGAGGTGTTGGGGGTTGAAGGTAGGAAATCCAGCAGGGAAAATAAGAGTTTAAAATTGGCTCAGTTGAAGTTGGCTCAGTTCTGCCAACGCTGTCCGTGAAGTGTTTGCCTCAGGGTGAGAATTCTTGCCCAGGAAGGGAGAAAGGGAGATTGAATAGGGAAATCTGGGGTGGAAAATCAGTGGGGCTGAGGTGAGCAAGGAGTTTTGCTTTGTTAATGCGGATCTGTAGTAGCAAAAAATTATTTACTTGAGGGGGGGGCAGTTGCTAAAGTAGGGAAGAGATAATGGCAAACCCATTTCTAAACAGGAACGTGCTCCCTAAGGAGCTGGGCTCCCAGCAGCTGTGAACGTTCTCAGTCTCTGCACATGCCCAGAGGTACTCATTTTGGGTACTGCAGAGGCTCCAGGAAAAGGCTCTGCTGTCCATCTCTCAACCAAGAGAGCAGTGTCCGGGACACAGAGGCACCCAGAGCTTCACCCAAGATTTTGGGCTCCCCTCAGAACAGACCGAAAAGAGGGCATGCGGAGATTTATTCAGTCACTACATTCCCACCCGCCCAAGGAAGGAGCTTGAGGCGGCACATGGCGTTCTGCCCCCTCCCCATTCTTCCTGGCCAACAACCCCGAGAGGTAGGCCAGGCTGAGATTGAGCGACTGGCAGGCTTTGTGGAGGAGCAGGGATTCGAACCCAGTCCCCACGCTCTAACCACTCCACCGTACTGTCAAGGAACCTCTCTGCCTTCTGAGGTGGCCGCAATGTGCCCGGTGAGTCCTACAGGTACGAAAATCAAATCTCAGGTGTGGAACAAGGATATAGCCAAGTGACTCTGTACTTACTCCTGGCTTTTCGCTTGATGTCGCGTATCAGCGCGGTGTAGTTCGCCCCCAGGAAAGGAATGTCCTCCATCGTCATGTTCATCAAGGCTGGCAGCCTGAGGTACAGACCTTCCACGGCAAAGAAGCAGGGGCGGTCGTCGTTTTTGTTGTCCCAGTAGAGGAGCATGGCATGGCGCGTCCAGTTGAAGTGCTGGTTCAGGTAGGCCGCAAACTCACCCAGTTTGCCGTGGCTGGGCCCAGTGCGGGTGGTCAAGGCGTACTCGCTGGCCTTGTTGGCAAAGCCCACGGCCTCGGCCCCGGCGGTCACTAGAGGCAGCCCCCAGTGCCGGGTGAAGCGGGCCACGGGGGCCGCCGTGTAGACGCAACCGGGCCCCACAAACAGGTCCGGGTTGGCGCTCATCTGCAGGTCCACGGCCGACATGGGCGCCAGGATGTCCGAGCAGACCCCGTGGTCGTCCTCGCTGGTGCCAAAGACCAGCTGGACGGTGTAGCCGGGCAGCAGGTCCGGCCGAGCGTTGACCTTGCGGGCGGCAAGCCGTATGGCGGGCGCCACCCGTGGCCAGGCCCAGGGGTACGTGGTGTTGCGCTCTGGAAGCACCACGGCGATGGTCAAGTTGGCTGCGCCGGCCGGGCCCAGCTGGCAGAGGGCCACTAGGATCCACCACACGAACGCCGGGCCGTGGGGCGACGCCGCTTTCAGCAGGGTCCCCGGGCAGAGCCACGGCCCGCAGAGGGCCACCCCACGGCCGCCACAACGCCAGGCCTTCATTCCCTGGCCTCGCCCCGGGTGCCACCCCGATGCCCCCAGCTTCCTCACACCTTCAAAACCCAACTGATGCCCCAAACTCCGCAGCAGGTGGCACAGGGTGCTGTGCTAAAGCGTGCCAATCTCTCAAGGGTGCCCGGTTATGCCCACCGTGCCAGCTCCCTGCATTTTGACGCTTGACCCTTTCCCTTCCGCCTCTCTGCAAACTCTTCTCCTCTCCAGTGGTGCAAAAAAAACCCAAAACACAACCCACCCCACAGCTGTCCTCTGCCAATCCCTGCTACCCAAGAAGTTGTGCTGAGTTTCGCTGAGCTCGTCTGCCCGTCGTTGGGGTTCCCGCCCCGAGTTCGCGTCCGCCTCTGCCCGCGCTGCCTGCCGCCTTCCTTGCCGTAACTCAGCCTGGCGTGGAGAGAGAGAGAGGAGCAGAGGTTTATCTAACTGCAGGGTCCAGAGTTGCTTCTTTCCTTCTTGCCTTCATTCAATGACAGGGAGGCTGCGATCATCAGCACCACCGACAAGGCGCCTTAACTCCTTCCTGCCCGCGACTCACCCCCCCCCCTCTCTCCTTCCCATTAAAAGCAGGAACACGGGATTCTTCCAAACAAAGATCGCCCAGCAAAGGACCCACGGCGATGGGTTGCGGGATTTCAAGTCCGGACAGCACAGCCGTTGCCGCCAATATTTATATGCCGCTTAATATGCAGAGTCCCCGAGCGGTTGAACCTAAAGCGGGTGAATTAAAGGAAGGGAGACGTACCTGCAATCGGGAATGCAAAGAAAAACGTCAGTAGCAGCTCAGCTAAATATCAAGGAACAATAAAGCAGCCTGAGAGAGGAGAGCAGAGATTTTTTAATCCTTCCCTCTTGTTATTATTAGCCGTCCTCTTTTAAATTAATTGCCATTGTTTTTAGATTGTTTTTACAAAAAATTAATGTCACTGTATCCTGAAATGTTTTAATCTGCTTGCCCCTTAGGGTTTCTCTTTTTAATTGCATGTTTTATTTATTTTGTTTCCCACTCGGCATTGGGAAAAACTTCCAAGTAGTTTGCAAAAGGAATAAAACAGTAAAATGATTGGGGATTAAAAACAACTATTAAAAACACACACACAAAAATGTGAGTCTAGGTTTGCCACCCTGGGCTCCATAGGTAGGAAGGTGCGGACCTAAATTCAATAATAAATAGAGCAATAATAAGAGTTACTGTTGTTCTTGTAATTAATAATAATTCTTCTAGTAGCAGTATTTTAACTTAGGACGAATCAAAGAACACTGTTGATGAACTATGATTGTTATTAGCACTCCAAATGAGTGCCAGGCACTGTGCAATTTTGAAGAAGAAAAATCCTGCCAGTGGCATCAAGCAATTTGCAGTTTTATTTTACCGAGTCAGATCTCACATCTACAGATTTCTGTTCTGCCAAATAGCTCAAGGCTGCCTATGTGATTTCTCTCCCCCATTCTTTTTTCTTTGGGCTTCACAAAAACCCCGGCGAGGGTTTGAGCCCCACGCTGGGCAAAAGATCCCTGCAGTCCATGGGGTTGGACTAGATGACCCTCGGGGTGTCTTCCAATTCTATGATTCTTCACAACAATCCTGTGAAGTAGGTTAGGAGAGAGAGAGAGACTGGCCAAAGGTCACAGTGCTTCATGGTGGAGTGCAGGATTTGAACCCTAGCCTCTCCCGGGTCCTAGTCTAAGCACTACACCCCCACAGCCTCTCTATGTAAAACACGACATTTCTTCTTCCCTCCCTTTTATATATAATTTTTATTAGTTTTTTAACGTATCATTTCCAACAATAATTAAACATGCTTTTATATCTTATACAATTTTTTGACTTCCAACAATCCCATCTGAAAATTTTCCAATCTATTTACTTAATTTGCATTTCTTACTCTCACTATTACATTTAAATCTCACAACTAATATGTCTATTCTTTCTCAATTTTGCAATATTTCATATATTTCTCCTTACAAAACTTCTTGGAGTCCTACAAGCGTAATTTGTTGATTACAGTTGCTCTTCAAATAGTTCATATATTTCTTCCAATCTTCTGTAAATCTCTGGTCCCGCAGGTTTCGAATCCTTCCTGTCATTTTATCCAATTCTGCGTAAAACACGACATCTCAGAGCCTTCTGTGCAAAGGTAACGGTCACACCCATTGACCCACCTAAGAGGTGCGGCCCCCGGAAAGCTGCCTAGGAGAGGATTTGGCCCTCAGGCTGGAAAAAGTTTCCCACTCCAGGACTGGGTGAAATCCTGACTCTCAACTTCAGAGGGCTGCGCTGCTAGGCACCGTTATCTGGGGAAGTTAAGTTGTGGCAAACCGACTTTACCTCTGAGTAAACATGGGAAGGAATGTTTCCAAGCCAAACACAATGATCAGGGCGATAAGTCACAAACTGAGTGCCCTCCTTGACCTCCCACTTTTGCGGCGCACCCTGGAGACATCCGGGGAATTTTAGCATTGGAAGGGCACATGCCAGGCGTCATCTCATCCTTAAACTACAGTTCCCAAGCTTCTTCGGAGGAAGCTGTGGGCATGACCTTCTTCTTTGGCGATCCCTCGCAGCCGAGTAAGATTGTCTTCCGTAAACACGGTTTTAACAATGAGTACGAAGACTTGTTGCTTTTGAATTCTGGTGCTGGAGGAGACTCTTGAGAGTCCCATGGACTGCAAGAAGATCAAACCTCTCCATTCTGAAGGAAATCAGCCCTGAGTGCTCACTGGAAGGACAGATCCTGAAGCTGAGGCTCCAATACTTTGGCCACCTCATGAGAAGAGAAGACTCCCTGGAAAAGACCCTGATGTTGGGAAAGATGGAGGGCACAAGGAGAAGGGGACAGCAGAGGACGAGATGGTTGGACAGTGTTCTCGAAGCTACCAGCATGAGTTTGACCAAACTGCGGGAGGCAGTGGAAGACAGGAGGGCCTGGCGTGCTCTGGTCCAGGGGGTCACGAAGAGTCGGACATGACTAAACGACTAAACAACAACAACAAACGTAAGGGACTGTGGAGGCCAGGCATAGGCAAACTCGGCCCGCCAGATGTTTCGGGACTACAACTCCCATCATCCCTAGCTAACAGGACCAGTGGTCAGGGATGGTGGGAACTGTAGTCCCAAAACATCTGGAGGGCTGAGTTTGCCTATGCCTGGTGGAGGCTAATTCTGGACCCACACATCCTTCCACAGTGAGGACATTGGTTTCCAGGCAGGAGTTGATCACGGTGTGGATTTGCCCAGCGTGCCTTCCTCTTAGCACGTTTCTCCTTTGCGTCCTGAGTTCGAGTTTCTTCAAAGCCCACAACACCTTTGGTAAAGGCTGTTCTCCAACTGGAGCACTCGCAGGCCAGTGTTTCCAAGTTGTCTGTGCTTTTACTACATTTTTTAAAGATTTGACTTGAGAGAGTCTTTAAACCTCTTTTGTTGACCACCAGCATTACGCTTTCCATTTTTAAGTTCGGAATAGAGTGCAGTGGTACCTCGGGTTAAGTACTTAATTCATTCTGGAGGTCCGTTCTTAACCTGAAATTGTTCTTAACCTGAAGCACCACTTTAGCTAATGGGGCCTTCCGCTGCTGCCACATGATTTCTGTTCTCATCCTGAAGCAAAGTTCTTAACCCGAGGTACTATTTATGGGTTAGCGGAGTCTGTAACCTGAAGCATATGTAACCTGAAGCGTATGTAACCCGAGGTACCACTTTAGTTGCTTTGGAAGACGATAATCAGGCATGACCAACACCTGGATAGCACCTTGATAAACACTACCTTGGTGTCTGGGCTACTTCATACTTTTCTGTAAAGTTTTTTTTTATAGCAAAAATCATTTTATAATGAAAATACTTATCCGGTAAGGAGAAGAAGGGTCCGAAAGGTCTTAGGGAGTCCATTCAGAGTGCCTTGCTCTCCGCATGCCTCAAAAGTAGGAGCCTAGCATTATGCTCAACAGGTGAGCACCGAGTGCGAATTTCGCCATCTGAAGGACAACACTGCCACCTGTAGGACTGAAGAATCCTTTCTCCCTTGCGTGCTCCAGCAAGTACCAGCTCAAGCTGAAAAGAACAGACAATGAGAGTTTTGGAATATAACAACCTTTGATTGATAAAGGTTGATTGATTGAATATAACAACCAATTGAAAGGGATTTGAAAACTGAGCAATGGGGGGAAATGATAATATATGAAATAGAGGAATATATTGGATGTAATCGAGGAATATGTATCGGGTGAAAATTGTGATATTATGCCGCAGATAAAAGGGATGGCTATGAAAACAGCATGAAAGGGAAGGTTGGAGGTCAAATTTTAAGACGAATGCATAACCCATTTGAAGTTTGAAATTAATTGGTCAAGGTTATGAAAATTTAATAAAAATCTTAATAATTAGAAAACAGAATTGTAGAGTTGGACAGGACTTGTTCCAGCCCATGTTCATAGCAGGAATCTTGCAATGACTGTATACTAAAGACTGTAGCTCAACAGGTAGAGATCTACTTTGCATGTAGGCACCAAGTTTAATTGCTGACATCTCCAGGAAGGACTGGGAAAGACCCCAGGAGATCTAGACTGGCCAATGGTCCGAATCAGTATAAGGCAGCTTTCCATGTTCCTGATATATGGGTAAAAATTGTAGGAGAGAAGGACTTTAATGAAATCAAGATACACTACATAACACTTATCAAAAAAAGAAAGAATATTTGTCTGTTTTTGATACACCCATGCTGGGTCTCTTAGTAATCACGCTGCTGCAAAATAATGTGCTGCGTTGGCTTCAATAGATTTTTTAAAAACTAATTTAAATTTCTTAATTAAAATAAGCCAAGTCGCACTAATTTTAAAAATACCGGGCTAGCAGAGGATGGTTTCGATCCATCGACCTCTGGGTTATGGGCCCAGCACGCTTCCGCTGCGCCACTCTGCTGCTTGCGAGTAAGATGCTTCACTGATGCTCTAGAAGTGCCGCACAATGCTCTGCGCGTGCGCACTAAGCACGATTGTCTTCCTCTTCGCTCGCTGCTTTCGGCGTCCTTCTCTCCCTCTAGCGGTCTCCAAAGAGCTCCGCTGCCCAGAAGCCGCACATGCGCCTTCCCCACCTCCCCTTGCGCGGTCCCTCCTCCCCTCCCGCTCCCACTAAGCCCTGCCCTATTGGTCACACTTCCTGCTGCCAACTTTCCCATTGGCTCGCCGCTCGCGGGGCGTGCGCAAGTCTTCCGAATGACAGACGTTCCAAAGGAACCAATGAGATGTCGGAAGCTAAGACGCGGGCGGGAAGCCACTGAGGGACCCGAGGACGGGATTGGCTGAAGGAGGGGAGCCGCGGCGGCAGCCAATAACGGCGGCTGCTACTGCCTAAGGAGACCAATAGCGGCGCAGCTTGTTGCGAGGTGCGCAGAGCGGCGGGCGCAAGTGTAGGCCGGGCGGCTTTTCTTTCATATTTCCTCGGCCCCCTCCCCCCCACATTCGCCGCACCGTTTCTTTTTTTTTTTAACGCCGGAGGAGCAGCGACGGTTATTGCTCGTCGGAATCATGAGGCGAGTAAAGGGGGGGGGGGGAGATGGGGGGGGGGCTGGCACGGGGGGGGGGAGGGGAATGGAAGGATTGGGGTCAAGGCGGGCGCTCACTTTTTGTGAGGAGGGCGCTTATTTGGGGCGAACTGTGCTCAGTAAGCAGGAGAGGGAAACCCCCGAACCTCCAGGGACGGAAGGAGTCTGCTTTTCTACCTGAATATGGGAGCGCGCGCGCGCGCACGAGAGATAGACTGCTGCTGCACTTGGGAGCTCCACCTCCGGCTGTCGTCTGCCTGCCCTATCCCCCTGCCAAGTGCCAGATAACGGGGAGGGACAGGATGGCCGAAGATGGAATCCCCCTTGCCCCTCCTAAGGACGCATGGAAGACGGAGCGAGATTGTTTTCTCCTGCTCTGAAGGGCAAAACTCGAGATTCCAACAGGGGTCGGACTAGATGACCCTTGGTGCACCCTTCCAACTCCCACAGTACAGTGGTACCTCGGGTTACAGACGCTTCAGGTTACATGCGCTTCAGGTTACAGACTCTGCTAACCCAGAAATATTACCTTGGCTTAAGAACTTTGCTTCAGGATGAGAACAGAAATCGCGCAGCCGCGGTGTGGCAGCAGCGGGAGGCCCCATTAGCTAAAGTGGTGCTTCAGGTTAAGAACAGTTTCAGGTTAAGAACGGACCTCCAGAATGAATTAAGTACTTAACCCGAGGTACCACTGTACTGTCATTCCATGAACAGAAGAAGAGCCCGGCTGCTGGATCAGGTCCCAATGCCCCATCTTAGTCCAGCATCCTGGTCCCACAGCTGCCCCAAAGGGAAGCACACAAGCAAGATCCCCACAACACAGATAGCTGTCTCTTCCTTTCTGGCCACTGGCATTCAGAGGCATCATGGCTAGTAGCCATGGGTACTTTCCTTCTCCCATGAATTTGCCAAATCCACTTTTATAGTCATCCAAGTTGGTGGACACCACTGTCCTCCTATGGGAGAGAGATCCAACAGCCAAAGGGTGGACCCCCAGGTACAGAAGGAGTCTACTTCTCTGAAAGGGTCAGATAATGGGTGGGGAGAAACAGGATAGCCAAAGGGTGGACCTCCATGTATAGAAGTAATCTACCCTCTCTACATCAGATAACAGAGAGGGGTAAGGTAGCTGAAGGTGAGGCTTCCAGGGGCAGATGCAGTCTACCTCTCTGCAGTCAGCAGATAATGGGGAGATAGACTTCACAACAAGGGCGGGTTGGGCTTGGGGCTTCATGGGCCTTGGGTGTTACTGAGCTTCGAAAGGCATGTGTGACTTCACTGGATAGTTACAGGTAGGTAGCTGTGTTGTTCTGCCATAGTCGAAACAAAACAAAATAAATAAAATTAAATTTAAAAATTCTTTCCAGTAGCACCTTAGAGACCAACTAAGTTAGTTATTGATAGTTATACCAGTAACTAACTTAGTTAGGCTCTAAGGTGATACTGGAAGGATTTTTTAAAATTTTATTTTATTCACTGGATAGCAGAAGTGAACTTAGGATAACCTTTGGTCTGCCCAACCTGGTATTGTCAACCCCACACTTGAGGACCCTGCGGCCCGGCAGATGTTGCTAGACTCCAACTCTTATCAGCCAACATGGACAATAGTCATGAATGATGGGCTTCCGGATGGAGGGCACCAGTTGCCTGATGCTTAATGTAAATGGGGGGAAAGGGTGTAAGGAAACAAACCTCTGGGAACAGCTGATAGCAGATTGTGGCTGTTGCTTGTACTTATGACTCCCCCCCCCCTTCTTCCCCCATGATTTCTTTCAGGGGTGACAGAGGCCGTGGTCGTGGCGGACGCTTTGGTTCTCGGGGTGGTCCTGGCAGTGGGTAAGTCCCATATGAAAGTTAGGCGTCTGTCCATTTCTAGCAGCACAAACACAGGAAACTGCTGTATATTGTGCTGGGCCATTGGTCCATCTACCTGCTCAGTATTGTCTCCACTAACGGCAGCAGCTGTCCAGAGTTTCAGGCAGGGTTCTCTCCAGGGAATACTGAAGGAAGCCCACTGGTCTATTTAGCAAAGTTTTACCTGCAATGACTGGAAGCAGGCAGGCGTTCAGACAGGAGACATTTCCATCCGTACAAGGCCAAAATGGATCAACTGAAACAGTGTGTCTCGGTAGACAGAACACACTATGGTTTAGATGGCCAAGTTTTCTAGGCAAGAAGCCTCATTGGCTCTGCTGCTGTGGCTTCCTCCCAAGCATAAGTGTGCCAACTTGGGAGTAACTCACTGAATATACTGGGGCTGAATAATCACACATAGGCTCTTGGTGTCGGCTTCACATCCTTCTTCCTTATAACATCCCTTAAGTAAAGTCAGGATAAGCTAAAGAACATGATCAGACCTGTGACATAGGTCTTGAATGTACTGTAAACTCTGGCAAGAGCAAAATCAAAGCTCACCTTCCTATGTTAACTGTGTTTCAGGTTCCGGCCCTTCGTGCCTCACATCCCTTTTGACTTCTATGTGGTAAGTAGGCCTGACGGGTGCTTTTGAATGTGGTTGGCAGTCTTTAAGTTTGAGAAGTTTTTCTTGGGAAACTAAAAATCAGCCTAGCAAGCTGTGGAAGCTTTCTGGAACTTGGAAAGAACTTGGAAGCTTTCTGGATACAGCCACGAAATGGTGCGCCTGCATTCTCAAAATATGCTAGGAAAAAAGTAGTGCGCAGGGTTGACATCAATTTTTGTAATGCCTTGGAGTAAGAATCAGACTTTTAGACCCACTAATAAGTACACATGAAGAGATGGGTAAGATCAAATTGGAGGCCCTACCTTGCCTTAAAAAACAAAAACTGTCCTGTTTGTTCAATACCTGCCTGTTGGTGGTGGCTGTGTCACGTGCACGGATTGCTGTTTGGTGGTGCTGAGTGGTGAAAGCACATATATGAACACTGCCTAAATGGAACCACTGAGGATGAACATAGTGCACTCTACGTGTGTGTGTGTCAAAGTCTTCATAAAGGTATCCTTCCTTCCTTCAGTGCGAAATGGCTTTCCCCCGTGTGAAACCAGCCCCAGATGAGACTGCCTTCAGCGAAGCCTTGCTAAAGAGAAATCAGGACCTTGCTCCCACTTCTGCTGAACAGGTGTGTCCTGCATGATTGCTGCACTCTCCCCAGTAGAATTAAGAGGTTTCTGTCAAGGAGGTGGGATGGTGTCCCTGGATAAAATTATTCAGTTACTTTTCCTACATAGGGGTGGTCAGATCTCTGTTTAGGAGTTAAAATAAATAAAACAATAATAAATTAAAAGGCAGCAATGGTCTTTGAACTGAAAACAGTAATCCCCACGAGAAAGACGTCATATCATCTATAATTTCTTTGAGGCCTTTCATCACCTGTTCTCAAAAAATAAGCTACGTTCCTGAATTTAAGTATTAAATTATCCCCAAAATAATAAAGTTACTAAATCTCCTGGTAGATTACATTGCAGTCCTTCCTTGATATATGAACATAGTCTTGTCAGTTGGTTCACTATACAGGAACAAAGATACTTTCTTATCTTCTTTACTTTAGACATTGTAATATGAAGGGCATACTTTTTCTTGAGGAGCAAAGGATACAGCTAACTGTTGTTGTGTAATTTGTGGTTTTGATTAGATGTTTTATTTATTAATATGTTAAATTTTGCACAGCTGCCTTGAACGGCCAATTGCACATTAAAATATGCTCTAAAAATCAGGCAATAAACAAATAGCCACGTACTACTCTATTTTCCCCTTCTGTACTAGGCTTCTATCCTCTCTCTGGTGACCAAGATCAACAATGTGATTGACAACTTGATTGTGGCTCCAGGAACATTTGAAGTGGTGAGTCAGTCTTCACTGAGAAGACATTGGTAGAATACTTGTGTTTATCAAGGAAGTATGTGTTTTCATCTGAAGGGTTGTGGTTTGCTTGAGACTTCTCTCAGTAGACAAAATTGCCAAACTGGGATTGAAACAGAATCTCCGCTCCAGGCAAAATCACATCAGTCCCTCTAGCCTAAATTTCAGAGTGTCACAGGTAACAGCTTTTTTAAAGTTAACATTTGAATTTTTGAGCAAGTGCTGTCGGCACCATCCCCTTCCCTTCATCTCTCCCCACACCTCGGATCAGTCACCGCAAAAGAGACAGGCTCTGAGCCTTGAAAATACATAGAGCTGAAAGAGGACATGGGAAAGAGTGTCACTTTTCTAACTTCCTTTTTTAGCTCTATGTACTTTTCAAGAGAGAAAGGCAGTGGGCTTGGAGGCTTTGTGTGCCACCTTGGGAAGATCTGAACTGCATATTTATGTGTACATCTCTCTCTCTTTCTCGCCGTACCAGCAAATCGAAGAGGTTCGCCAAGTGGGATCCTACAAGAAAGGAACCATGATGACTGGCCACAATGTGGCAGATCTAGTTGTGATCCTGAAAATCTTGCCCACATGTAAGTTTTCATATTCGTAAAGGGAAGGGAAAATGGCAGAGTGGAGTGGGGAGTGTGTTCTAATGGAGCCTTCTGCAATGAATTTTGACTTCTGCTTCCATCCACAGTGGAAGCTGTTGCCGCCTTGGGAAACAAAGTTGTGGAAAGCCTGAGGACGCAGGATCCTGCTGAAGGTGAGCAGCACGTTTTGTCTGCCATTGCCATTGCCCTGTTCTATGCATCAGCACACTCAGTGCTGCATTCCAAGCAAAATAACCCCAGGGTAAAAGGTATATGCTAGTGTTACAGCCAGGAAACAAATGGACACTTGAGCCACGTCGGGAAAACACCTGTCTTTTGCCTCAAATGCAATTGGCTGGATTTGGGATGGGAAGACTGTGGCATTTCAGATACCGCTTGACTGCAAGTCCCATCATCTCTTATAATTGGCCATGCTTGGGCTGCTGGAAGTTGGAGTCCAGCAACATCTGAAGGACCACTGATTTGGGCAAGATTCACTACTGGGGTCCAGAGTACTATCTGGTCCACAATATAGAGAGAAATCTCACCAAGCATTGAGATCTGTAGCTACTCTTCAGTCACTTCTTGGCTCATTTCATCCCTGATTTTTTCTCCCCTTAGTATTGACCATGCTCACCAATGAGACCGGCTTCGAAATCAGTTCTGCAGATGCAACAGTGAAGATTCTTATAACCACTGTGCCCCCCAATCTCCGCAAGCTGGATCCTGAGCTGCACCGTAAGGAAATTCAGGCAGTTTGTTTTCTCTGCAGTGGAGGGGCAGGGGGAAGGGCAGAATGGATGGAAGTTGAGCTTGCTTAAATAGGTTGTGCTTTTGGTAGAAGAAAAGAGCAACCTGCCCAGAGGGCCTTGTGTGCTGTTTTTATTGGGTTGAGGTGTGTGTGCCCAGCATAGAAGGCAGGAGTGTTTCCCTGCTGAACACAGTTTTCCTAATGCTGCCACTTCTCTCATCTTCTCTCCGCTCACCAGTGGATATCAAAGTACTTCAGAGTGCTCTGGCAGCTATCCGACACGCTCGCTGGTTTGAGGAAAACGCGTCTCAGTCCACGTAAGTCTCTCTCCCTTTGTGCCTGGGGAGTCACCTTTCCTCCTCTTGCAGAGGTGGCCCTCCAAGCCTTCTAGCCTTGCTTTTGCCCCCAAGGTGTTTTTTTAAAAAACAAAACACCTAACTGCAGTGTGTCCTTGAGCTCTGATAATGTCGCTTGCTTGTTTGCATGTAGGACAGAGAGGTGTATGCAAGAAACTAACCTATGGCATAACGGTTATATTTACATTTGTTCCTCTGCTCACTTTTGCCTCTGCCCCCCGCCCACCCAAAGGGAATGCCGCCTTCACGCTCAGAAAGGTTTCCTGCCCTTGTGGAAGGACACAGGGGAGGAAGCTCCCCAACCTGTGAAACCTAAGGCAGACTAGGGTCAACCTTAGCTATAACACTGGGAAACATCAAGGCTTTGATGCATCTCTGAGTTTGGACTTGCTCCAGCTGCTTGCTTCTGATGCTCTCGGTCCAGGTCCTAACGCCTGGCAGAACTCCCATATCTTGGGGGCGTATGTCTATTCACAATGAGCCTCCTTCTAATTCTCCGTACTTTGGCATGAGGGCAGTTGAGGCACAAGGATGAGGTGTTCTTTGTGTAGATGTGCTTGCTTTTGGTGCTTCTCACACAAGATTCATTCCTTTGTACTTGGATCACTTAAGCTGGCATAAGAGCAGAGTAGCCTTGCTGGATCAGACCAAAGTGTCAGTTTAGTCCAGCATCCTGTTTTGTAGAGTGGCTCACCAGATGTCTCTGGGAAGCCCACAAGTATTATATGAAAACAGAAGCAAACACACACATATACACACAGAATTTGCCCCCTTGCAGATGGCATTCAGAGGTAAATACCTCTAAATAGGGAGATTTCATGTAGCTTTTGTGGCTAATCCACCAATGGACACCCTCCTCTTTAGTAGTATAGAGTCCAGTATTCTAGAGAAAACCATCACCAACATTTGTTTTAGAAAATTTATAAACGGCTTGATCCAAACACACACACCCCCAGCATGGTTCAAATAAATAAAACATGGCTACAGCCCACAAGCCAATTCAAAACAAATACACAAAAAACTATCATTTTAAAACAAGGATAGTATCAACAACACAATAGATAGATACATAGATAGATAGATATTCTGGGGATAACATTGTTACCTTCTTTCAGAGTGAAAGTCTTGATCCGTCTGCTGAAAGACCTCAGGATGCGGTTCCCAGGCTTTGAACCCCTCACACCCTGGATTCTTGACCTGCTGGTATGTGGAGAGATCAAGGGCAGGTGCTTGGCTTCCAGTCTGGGCTGATTCTCTAATGGTGGCTGCTTCATGTTATGCTTTCTTGATCAAAACATTCAAGCATCCTGTTTTTGCGGTTGGGAGAAGCTTGGCAGCGATCTGCATCCCTTTTCCCTGTGTGACAACACTTTGAAGTTGTAGATCAGAACTAGGACAGATCTTTTTTTAAAAAAAATCATGAATTTGAAACAGTTAAGGAAGGCAGAGACGATGGAGAAACAGGAAATGAATGTGGAGACTCCATTGGGTCAAAGACAGTCTCCTGAATAATTTAATCCATGATGTAGTGCATACTTAGAAGGGTTGTTTTTCATTTGCAGGTAATTGCATAAGATTGAGGTGCTCCTTAACTTAACTTTATTCCCCTGCGAATATAAATATAAATGCAGGGAAGGAAACGGTGACAACATATTTACTATATATATTGGAAAGTTGTCTGCTGTGCATTTGGACACCTCTTAAGGCAGTGGAACCAATTCGCTGCATGCTGTCTCCTGAGATCAGTGAGCAGCTTTTCACTTACCTTTGGATCCAGCTGGATGCCATTTTGAATCAAGTTGGTAGACTGAACCTTGCCAAACCACTGATTTCAAAACTCCACTGGTTTTCGTTTGTTTCCTAAAATTCCTGAGCAGCTCCAGGTATGAGGCTGCCAGTGCTTAATGAAATAAAATGTTGAACTGTCTTCTTAGTAAGCCCAACTGAATCTAGTTGGAATCCTTTCCCAAGCCAACACAGACAGAATTGTATTGCCAGGAACTGGGGAAGCAGGATGGAGAAAACAAAGCTCTACTGTTTGCTCTTCTCTTTGGTTCTAGGGACACTATGCTGTGATGAACAACCCCACACGGCAGCCCTTGGCTCTCAATGTCGCCTACAGGTATAGTCAAAACACTTTTAAAATTCAGGGGGGAAGAAGAGCATTCGTGTCTTCCAAATGCTACATGGCGGGGGTATTATTATTACTAATCTTGCTGCTGCTTCGCAGGCGCTGTCTTCAGATCTTGGCCGCTGGGCTCTTCCTTCCTGGCTCTGTTGGCATCACTGACCCCTGTGAGAGCGGGAACTTCAGAGTCCACACAGTTATGACCCTGGAGCAGCAGGTAACACATCCCCCTCCTTCAATTGAGATACCGTATAGTGCAAGGATTTAGGTGCGGGGGGGGGGACACCTGTACAAGAATGTACAAGAGGGGATGAGGATCTGTGGCTCTCCCAAGTGTTGTTAGAACCACAACTCAACATCGTCCCTGACTGTTGGCCATGCTGGCTGGGGCTGATGGGAGTTGGGAGCCCATCAACATCTGCAGGGCCACGTGATCCACACACACATACACCAGTTACATATGCATGCACATTGATATGTGATCCCTGATTGGTTGAGATATGTGTCTGGGAAAGGGGGTGGGGATCCTGTGGCCCTCCAAATGCTGCTGGACTCCCAGCTCACATTATCCCTAGCCATTGGCCCTTATGGGAGCTCAACACCACATGGAGGACCATCGCTGGTATAGTGGCTATAAACATGAGCTGAAAGCCCTTGCCTCTGCCAGACTTAGTATACAGTGGTACCTCGCAAGATGAATGCCTCGCAAGACGAAAAACTCGCAAGACGAAAGAGTTTTCTGTTTTTTGAGTCGTTCCGCAAGACGAATTTCCCTATGGGCTTGCTTCGCAAGACGAGTTTGTTTCCTTTTTCTTAAAGCCGCTAAGCCGTTAATAGCCGTGCTTCGCAAGACGAAAAATCCGCAAGACGAAGAAACTTGCAGAACGAATTAATTTCGTCTTGCGAGGCACCACTGTACATGGCTTTAGCCAAACCTCTACTCTTAATAACATTGGCCTGCCTGCCAGGGCTGTTTCAAAGTAAACTCTGCAAAAGAGGTGTTAACTATTCAAATACTTTTTGGGGGCAAGATAAGCACCATGTTTCCAACTTCTCAGCAAATTTTGGCCTCCTACAAAAAATTCTAATCCTCATGGCTAAAATGCTTGCCTAGGATTATCCTATTGCATAGGATTGCATAGGAGTTGGACCCATAGGTTTCACACCTGCTTTGAGATGCTTTGCGGATTGCAGAAGCATGAAGTTCAACTACTGTGCGTCCTGCACTGTTTGAAGAAGCAAGCGTGTGTGCCCTTGCTGTCGCTCAAAGAGAAACGTGCTGTGCAGGTGGATTTGCAGCCCAGAGAGGTCCTGAAAGTGCAGGGAGGGGAGATGTGTGACTGGCCTTTCTCTCTCCATCTAGGACATGGTCTGCTACACAGCCCAAACCCTGGTCCGCATTCTCTCTCATGGCGGATACCGGAAGATCCTTGGGCAAGAAGGAGATGCCAACTGTAAGTAGGAGCTCTTGGAAGGAGCTGTGGCTCAGTGGCTGGAGCATATGTCCGGGATCTGCTTGTTGGGCTGGGATACATTCCAGATGGAAACCTTGGAGAATGCCAGTCAGAGTAGACAGTATAGAGCTAGATGGACCCAAGAGTCTTACCGGGTACAAGGCAGGTTCCTATGTTGGAAAGAGAGATGGAAAGTGGGGCCTCCTCTCCTTCAGCTGTCACCTGGGAGCAGGTGTTTCATCAGACTGCCTCCATCTATTCCATCAGGTGCCTCCTACCCCTGAACTGGGCCACCTGGCCATTATAAAAACAACTGTTTAAGAAGCAGTGCCCAAGTTTTTTGCCCCCCCCCCCCAATTCCTTCTGTGTGCAGCGTTCCTTTACATTGCAAGCATACAGGCAGCATCTGTCTTGTTTTAACTGATTGTACATAAGCCAATCTGGGAACCTTTTTGGCCAAAAATCAGGGTGCAGATATTCTAAATAAATAAATAAATAATGAATGGGGGCACTGGCACACATTATCACTCAGTTATTGTAACCAAGGAAGTAACTAGTCTTTACCTCTAGGCAAGTGAGCAGCAGCAGCCTCAGGTGTTAAAATATTATTGGCTCCAAATCTTGTGCTAGAGGAATTGGGTGGTCTACATATGTAAATAAGGCCACACTTTGTTCTACTACATTCCAGCCTTTGGCTGTAGTTGAGGTGAAAGATGTTTAGAAATAGGCAGCGAAAATCCAACAGGAGAGTTCTCTTAGGGGAGATGTGCCATGGCCGACAGATGGCTTGTCAGCAGCATCAAACAACAATCCTAATCACATTTATCCTGAGTGTAAGCCCCATTGAACTTGGTGTGACTTAAATTCAGAATAAGACGAGCATAGGATTGCATGCTGGCCCTCGGCTGCTCGTTCCTCGGTGCACTTAGCCCAGGTATTTGGAGCCCATGGCCTTGCGGGTGAACTACAACCCCCCTCATTCCTGGTCAACAGCTGGGAGTTGTAGTTCAGCAACATCTGGAGGGCCGAAGGTTCCTGCTCTAGTGCAGTGTTGGTTGTACAGGCTTAACTACCTGACTCACCACCACCCTGGAACGTTCCTTGTTTCGCAGACCTGGCTACCGAGATGTCTACCTGGGAAGGTGTGATTGTGACCCCGTCGGAGAAAGCCTACGAGAAACCACCTGAGAAGAAGGAAGGGGAAGAGGAGGAAGAGAACCAGGAAGAGACTGCTACCGGAGAAGAGGAAGAGAGCATGGAAACCCAAGAGTGACCTGCCAGGTGTGATGTGGCAGATTCAAGGGGTTTCTCTCACCCTGACAGTAACACAGCTCTTCCAGCACACCTGATTGATAGCTGGTTATGCCAAGAGCTCCCTCCTCCACTCCAGCCACCTTTATTCCCTCTTCCTGGCTTCCCTTCCACTGAGCCTGTTGTCTGTTCTGGATATGTTTACCCTGGTGGTGAGAGCTACAGATAGCACTCTATCCCACACCCTCTTGGAGTTGCATGTGCTTTCCAAGGCTGAAGTTAAATCTCCTGGGTCATACTGTTTACCCAGAACCCCTTGAAAAGTGGTGTGTCTGCTTGTTTTATTTGACTGGTGGGGGTGGGGTGGATAAGAGACTAGTGACCCCTGGATAATTATGGTGTGGAATACCTGTGTTGTTTAGAATGCTGATTTAGAAGCAAAGAAGAGGAGAAATGGCCTGAGCTGGTGTTCAAGAGCTGTTTTGCTTCTGTCTTTCAGTGACCTCTCCCCTTACCTCTGCTACTGATGGATGAACAGCTGAAGAAGGCCAAACCTGACTCCCTTTTCTGTGTGTTATTCTAATTGTCTTGTTTTTTAAAATTCTTGCTATTAAAATTGTGTTTTCCTTTTAAAAGCTGTTAGTTGGTTTGTCTGTCTGGGTGCTGGATCTACCAATTGGTTACATCAGCTGATAAGAACCAGGATCTGTTAAAAAAGTGACCTCCAGAAAGTGGCCAAGCTCCTAAAATGGCAACCTTTTTTTGACGAAAAGGTTAGCAACTCTTGCAAACTCTTAGCTATCTCTCAGCAGGACCTTTATTTAGATCAAGAGTGAGAACTTGGAGACTTTTTTTTAGCAGAAGATATAGTAAACGGAGCTGAAACCAAGCTTGTTGGGCACTGAGCACCAGGCTTGGAACTTCAGGCCAGGGGATGCTCAAGAAAAGCAGAAAATCTATTTAAAAGTCGGACCTCCAGCGTGTTGCTATTCCCAAATATGTCCCTTAGCTTGGATCATCTTTGTTCCCATTTGCTTTTCCTTTGCATGAAAAGTTTCCATGACTAGCAGCTGTTCCCTACAACAGCTTTCAGAAACCCCCAAAGTGCAACAGACTGAGCACAGGAGGCCTTGTCCCATGTTAACTAGCAGTGAACTTTTATTGCACAAGCAAGAGGCACCATTCTTGGCCACGTTCCGTGTCACTCTGCAGCCATAAGCAGGCCCAATTGCACCAACTCCACCTGAAAGAGTACCTCGGTAGGGGGAAACATGATAGGAAATTTGTGCCCAAAACCTTTCTTTCTTTATGAGATGAGGAGTCTTCCATATGCAGGAATTCCTGTCCGCGGGGCAGGAGCTTTTCCCAGCACCATGCAGTGCCCAACAGCCCAACTCTTATCTTTCTCCATGTTGTGCTTAGAAGCTGGCAGCATCCATAAGGAAACGGCAGCTCTGGAAATCGCACCACTTTTCCCTTAGGAAACGTACTCTCATTTGCTGGGCGAGCCTTGGGGGTAGCTACCGCCGGTTTCAAGCATGGCTTTTCTGCGGGCAGTCTCCTTCGCTATACCATGGCTGAGCCTTCTCAAGCGCTCCTGTAAAGGAGAGGAAATGGTTTCAGCAAGAGTTTCATAAGCAGTGAAGACAGCTCCATTTACAAGTTCCAGTCCTCTTGAGGTGCAGGAAACCCTCGCCAACTGGGCTACATTGTTGTGCTGCCAGCCCTTTGTATGATAGGTTTTCAGTCAGGACTTGTACCTTCCAACAGGATCTTTGTGAAAAAATGAAGGGTCAGCATTCTAAATAGCCTGCCTGCTAGTCCTATAGTCCAAGGGCGAGGGAGAAAGAGTATCATAGCAGTTAAATCAATCCATAGTGTTAAGGGCCATCCATAATATCTGGAAGGCAGTGGGTTAACAAAGGAGACCTTCAAGACTTATTTTTCCCCCAAGCACATACTGACACCTCAGCGTGTTTCTACAATTACTGGGGCTGAAGAGGACTATAGGAGATGTTGAGCATGGAAGCAAATGAACCACCAAAACTAGAACAGAATCAGTGTAATGTGCTTCTAAATGCTCAACCTCTAGGTCCTGATGGTCACAGTTAAATCTTTTTATACTGCAAATCACCCTGTGACCCTCAGATAAAGGGTGGTATATAAATTTAATAAATAAATTACAGTCCTCAGTTTCCAGGTAAGAATGTAGGAAACTGCCTTAAACCAGGTCCAATGTCTAGTCCAACTGGCTCAATACTGTCTACTCTAGCTAGCAGCAGCCCTCTGGATTTTCAGGCAAAGAGTCCCCTCCCCCTTTTTTTTCTTCCACCTACCTGAAGATGCTGTGGATGAAATACAAGGTGTGCAAGGCAGATTTTCTACCACAGAGCAGTGAGGGCTTACTCTGGCTGCCAGCTCCAGCAACTTAAAGTGCTGTAACATGTTACATAAGAGGAAGGTTGGTATAAAAAGTCCATCCCTCTCTCCCCCTCACACACACACCTGAGCATTCTGCAGGATGTTATTAACAAGGACAACTCTGCGCCGGGCATTGAGCAGCTTCTTGACGTAAGGGTCCAGGTCGAGGGCTACCTTCTGGTCTTCGTTGATGCGACACAGCTCTAGTTGAGGAAGAGAGGAGGGGGAAAGGTGTTTAGGCACGAGTCCGATTGGGATTTGAACCATGAATTTCCACATCGCCCATGACCTCAGCAAATGACCTACAAGGCAAGATCTAGGATTGGTTGTTAACATTTATTTTACCCACCTTTCACCA
Source organism: Podarcis siculus (assembly GCA_034642415.1). Lineage (NCBI taxonomy): Eukaryota > Metazoa > Chordata > Lepidosauria > Squamata > Lacertidae > Podarcis > Podarcis siculus. The sequence continues at coordinate 28,497,683 of JAXCMG010000019.1, read as the reverse complement.
CAGGTCCCAGGGTGGGTTCCGACAGTTTGAAATTCAGAATGTAAAACAAATAATAAGGTGGGCCCTGAAAACACACATCTTGGGCATCAAAAGGCCCTGAGTTCAATATGAAATAGTGCCAATTCACTACTAACATGCCCTCCAGCAACTATCAGTTACAGCCAGCAGGGCCCAACAGATGGGTAGATGGGAGTTGTAGTCCAGTGACATTTGGAGGGCCTCATTTTTCCTTCCCCTAAAATAAAAGATGCCACACAGATTTAACACTATTCCCTGGAGGTGTATGGTGGGGAAATATATCAGATTGTTTACAGGAGCACTTTAATGTATTATTGGCCCTCTGCTGAAGGCCAGAGTGCATATCCTTGCCAGTAAAGGTAAAGGGACCCCGACCATTGGGTCCAGTTGCGGACGACTCTGGGGTCGTGGTGCTCATCTCGCTTTATTGGCCAAGGGAGCCAGTGTTTGTCCGCAGACAGCTTCCGGGTCATGTGGCCAGCATGACTAAGCCGCTTCTGGTGAACCAGAGCAGTGCACGGAAACACCGTTTACCTTCCCACCAGAGAGGTACCTATTTATCTACTTGCACTTTGACGTGCTTTCAAACTGCTAGGTAGGCATTGGCTAAAATTTAAAAAGGGGATAAGCCCCATTTTAGCACTTTCTGCTTTCAAGGAGATGCTGAGTCTTAAAGGGGTGACTCCGTCTTGGAATCAGGGAATGCTACATGTTATTGATAAGTATGATCTTTCTTTGGACTTCGTTATACTTTGAGATGGCATCTCACCACATGAAATCTCCTACTTTAAAGCATTGTTTCTGTGCTGATCACACTTCTGCCTGGTATGCCAAACTACCCATTCAGACCCCTCGCCCTCACTACGTAACCAGCACCACAAATGTCAAACAGAGAAAAGCCTTTACAGCTCTGCAGCTCCCGTCTATGTACGCTGCCATAGGTGAAAGATGCTATTGCCAGATCTCCCTATGAAGAGAGAGTTTGCCCATGCGCCTGAAGACTTACCCCATTACTTACTGGTTTGCCCAGTCTACTAGGACTTAAGAGCAACTTTGTTCAAAGATTTAAATCTCCCAGTTAGATCAATTGGGTACTTAATTAACTTTTTATTATAGGATAGGTCCTCCTACACCTCTGAATAAGTGGTCTGTTTTGCCTTTATAGAGCAATTTTAAAGAGAACAGTTTATGGGGATGAAAAGCTAAATTCTTCAGGGGAGCAAACTCTTATCTGACAAAATGTCTGATTTTAATAATTATTTTAATAGTGTAATTTTAACTTTTCTAACAGCTTCAGCTAGACTAAATAAATAAATAACAATTTTAACAATATTGGCCCTTTGGGGCAGAAACTGCTGCTCAAAGAGGTCTCTTCTAACAAGACACTGCAGACTCTTTACAGCTCAGTGAATATGGGGCAGTCATTGCTTCATTTCTCTAGCAGGTGGGGTAATGCTTAAATCCCCTTGGATATGATTCCAATAAGCTTATGCAGGAATGAATGAAATATTTTACAAACCAATACTGAAGTTGCTGTTACTTCCTGGTTGGGATAAAAAGGGGTAAAGTATTTAACAAATCCCAGAAACAACCAGTTCCTTCTGCCCTCCCAGTTATGTTCTCATCAAACATTCTTCCTACTGTGCAGATATTTTTACCTGTGGCCAGGCTGTCGATGTGTTCCCGCAATTCCACTTGGCTCTCCCTGCAAGGAAAAACAAGAAAGGAATATAACAGCCTAGGAGTGGGGTGGGGGGAATGCCATGGAAATTTACTAGTTCACAAAAAATAACATTCATGCCGGAGGACCGGGCTCCAAAAACCCCATGCAGCCAGGAAGCTCATTGTGGTGACCTCAGACCGGTCACCATCTCTCCCAGCCTAACCTACCTCACAGGGTTGTTGTGAGGGTAAAATGGAGAACCATATGCAGCACCTTGAAGGAAAAGTGGGCTAGAAGAGTAATAATGAACTAAAATACCAGAGGGAGGTTCGTTGCCTCTCACCGGGAATCCCTGCTTCTGGAAATATTGGGAGAGGGGGCCACAAATAATACGAATCAAAGGAGTTCAGAGAAAAGCCACAGCTCATTGATAAAAGTGTCTGCCTTGCGAACAAAAATTCCCAGGTTCAACTACTTTTTCAGGTAGGACTAGGAGACACTCCCTGGTCTGAAGCCCTGGAGAGCCACTGCCGGTCAGTGTGGACAATACTGAGCTAGATGGACTCCATATAATCAGGGCCGGATTTGGGTTTGATGAGGGTCTAAGCTACTGAAGGTAATGGGGCCCTTTATATGTCCAATGGTCCTTCGTCAACAACAAATTGTCGCTGTTTTTTGTGTTGAATATATACTATATGGTGATTTATGGACCTAATAGGTACCGTATTTTTCGCTCTATAGGACGCACTTTCCCCCCTTCAAAAATGAAGGGGAAATGTGTGTGCGTCCTATGGAGCGAAGAAGCCATAGCCCCGTGACCCTCTCCCGGCTGGAGAGGTGACGCGCAGCTATGGCAGGAGCCTCTATAGCCGCGAGTCACCTCTCCAACCGGGAGAGTGCGCGCGGGGCTAAAGAAGCCCCCCGCTACCCTCTCCCAGCTGGAGAGGTGACCCATGGCTGTGGCAGGAGCCTCTATAGCCGTGCGTCACCTCTCCAGCCGGAGACCGCGCGGGGGGCTAAAGAAGCCGTAGCCCCGCGACCCTCTCCCAGCTTTAGAGGTGACGCGCGACTATGGCAGCAGCCTCTCCGCTGCGCGCCTTTCCGCTTCTCCCCAACCTGCTCTTTGGGGCTAGTGGTGGGCTTCCCCCCGCCAGCCCCAAGGAGCAGGTCGAAAGGAACCTGAAGCCTGGAGAGGAGAGGAGTCGCTGTGCACCCACCCCTCTCCAGGCTTCTGAGGTAGCCGCCTGAAGGTACCTTAAACGGCACCTTGTTTTAGAGGGGGAAAACAAAAGGGGGAAATTCTCCCCCTCTCTGCGCAACGCCTCCTGCCGCTTCGCTGAAGGGGCGCTGGGCAGAGAGGGGGAGAATTTTTTTTTCTTGTTTTCCCCCCTCTAAAATAAGGTGTGTCCTATTGTCTGGTGCGTCCAATGGTGCGAAAAATACGGTATCTAAAGTCATTTGCACATAACAAAATGTGTATTTTATCAAAGTAATTGTCGAACTGAAATAAAATTAAGAAGTATATTAATAGTGAAATACAACTAAGAAGTATATTAACAGTGAAATAATTATTAAGCTCTAACTTAAAATGATTTTTTATTCATAATAAACTTAATAATGCAAACCTATATTTTTCCTTTAAATTTTTTTGGGGACCCCAAGAGAGTGGGGCCCTAAGCTATAGCTTGTTTAGCTTATAAGTAAATCCGGCACTGCATGGTATAATCCTGTGAATTCCTATCTTCAGATATGGGAAAGGTCCCCCCCCCCCCCCCGGAAGACGGCAGCAGGGCTTGTTCTCTGCTGCTGCAGAACTTATGGATGGAAATACAGTGGTACCTCAGGTTACATACACTTCAGGCTAGACTCCGCTAACCCAGAAATAGTGCTTCAGGTTAAGAACTTTGCTTCAGGATGAGAACAGAAATTGCATGACACTGGCGCGCGGCAGCGGGAGGCCCCATTAGCTAAAGTGGTGCTTCAGGTTAAGAACAGACCTCCAGAACGAATTAAGTACTTAACCTGAGGTACCACTGTACACTTTAGAAAGCTGCATCCCTACTGATCTACCAACAGGGGCCGGGCAGGGTAGAGGAGCTGCACCTGGCTGACTTCTGCCTGCCAAGGAGCACATCTATCAAGCGCCCGCTCTGGGCCAGGCAGCCGCTTTGGAGAGGCTGCGTTCCCCGCTCTCCGCAGGGGCGGGGCTGGCG
>JAXCMG010000019.1:28480554-28493779 GCA_034642415.1 Podarcis siculus | reverse complement strand
GGCGGGGCTGGCGTGGAGCAGCTGCACCTGGAGAACTTCTGCCTGCCGCGCAGCAACTTGCCTGACGGCGTGGACGTGCGTGTCCAGCTGCCGCACGGCCGGCCGCAGGAACTCCAGCAGCCCCTCCGCGAAGAGGTCTCTGGCCGCGGGGCCAGCCGGGCTCGCCGGACCCGAAGGAACCGCCGCTGCCGCCGTCGTCGTCGTGCTGGTTGTTGTTGTCGTTGCCGCCGCCGCCGCCATCGCGCTTGACCTGACTGGCCGCCGCAAGGCCTGCCGGGACAACTTTGGTCAAGGGAAGCGAGAGCGACACCGCAAAGGATCACGGGAGGGCAGAGAACGGCCGAGGAACGGGGCGGGAGGAGGAGAAGGCGGGATATCTGAAGTCTCGCGAGGAGTTCCGAGAACGCTGCCAGTGGGATTGTGGGAAATGAAGTCCTCTGCAGGCAGCTGGGAAATGTATTACTTGTGAATCTTTTTGTGCTTTTTTTAACAGGGTTGTGGTTTTTTAAAAAAGTAGAACGTAGAGAGAGGGTTGCACTTTTTTTTGGCGTGTGACTCAACTCGCTGCATGTATCATTCTTTACTCAGACTGGAAATAAGTCGCCCTTTATGAACGCTATTGGATTCTCAGTGCAGTCCATATATATATATATACCAGGGGTCTGCAACCTTTAAGACAAAAAGAGCCACTTGGACCCGTTTCCGAAGAAAAAAAAACTGGGAGCCGCAAAACTCGTCATTATAAAAATAACTTTTTTGTCACTTTTTTATTATTTCTTTGTTTGACCCCTCAGAATTACTCCTCCTCATAGAAATAAACGTTAAATTAGCAAGTTACCTTTTTGTGTGTGTGTGTTCTTCACTCCCCTTCAAAACAGTAACCAGCGTACATGCCCCCTTTCAATGCAGTGACCAGCGTACATGCCCCTTACAATGTAGCGGGCAGGCGGGAAGGTGACGTCGGGACAGTGCGTGACTAACGCACGCACCGCCCCCATGCGACGTCACAGCCAGTACAGCGCCCTCCACAGTGGGGAGTGTCGGGGCGCACAGTGCGCCTCCTCCCCTCGCTATATATATATATATATATATATTAAATAATATATACATATAATTATATATAATATATATATTATATATAATATATATATAAAATTGTATATATACTGATACGGAAGGGGGGGCATGTCTTCTTCACCTTCTTCTTCGCTACAATATATCCATTTATTCCCAATTGTCAATGTCAAAAGGGACTAAAATCTATAAAATTCATAGAAAATCAACGTGCCAATTTGCTCAATTTCTCTAGGACTCCATGACACCTCCCCTGTCCTCCATAATCCCTCAAGCAAGGTGTCAAGACCCTAATCCTGTCAAATCACTCTGCCAAGCCTTTCCTCCGGGCAATGCCAGGTGGCAGACTACCATTGTCTTCTCATCACCGGTACTCAGGATGTGTTTATCTGCGCATATCTCCAGCTCTGCATATTCCCCCCTCCCTCCTCCATATGTTAATCCTGTGTAACCCAACCTCTTCTTAAAGCATTCATGAGGTAATCTGTGTAACCCAACCTCTTCTTAATGTATTCATGATGGTAACTGGGATGTATTTTGCACTGTATTCTGGGACATGGAGGGAAGTTTCAAAAGTTCATGTCACCCCTTTCTCGCTGTTCAATCTCGCCTTGAACCTGTTGCGCAATAAACTTGGATCTTCTGCAGTTTGCTCCTGTCTCCGGCTGAGCTCATTTTCCTCCGCAGGGACCCGCGGACTTAGTCCGACCAGCTGGGTGGCAGAGCAGCCTCGCACCAAGATTTTACCGTAACATATACATATGTATATATATGAGTTTAAATCTGTTGCTGCGACTTTTTTTGCATAGCTTAAGCCCTGCTGGAATCCGTGGGCTGTGGCTGTTTGGCACCACCCCCTACATATTAATACATGGCTGTTGTGAGGATGAAATGCCCCCTTGAGCTCCTCAGAGCAAAGGCGAGAAATAACTGCAACAATACAGGTAGGGAGAGCTAAATTAGAAGGGGGGGGAACCATTCTGTTCCAAATGATTAATAAGAAACAACCCCTTTAAAGTGGGAGGTGGGGAACACACATTAAAAGCAATCCTTCTGTTCCACAGAGACTCAGATACTGCAATAAGAATCCTGCAACCTGTATATATCATGCAGATTAACCAGATGGGAAGATGGGGGGAAACTGCCGAATACCAGATTGTTTGCCCATCAGCCCCGATACAGGTTGTTTCAGAGGGCCATTTCTATCACCTGATGCCCAATGAGTTTAACCGGACCTGCTTGCCTTTATACATATTTATTTCTGTTAATAACCAGTAGAACTGCTTGCCAGGGATTGAATCCTCTGCCCACAAGGCTTGTGTTCTACAGCCTCTTCTTCTTCCACAATTCTGCATTGCGAGAAAAAGCCGGGAGGTCACTTAGGCTGGCCGCTTCTCCACCTTTTCTGCTTTCTCCAGCCTGTACACGTATTTTAAACTCTTCTCTTAAGGACTAGAAACTTGCATTTGAACCAAAACCGTGAGATTCTCAGGATATAGGATTCTGCACCCACTACTGCTTCCTGCCCTCTGGTGGAATCTACATACATATAAAAAAAGTTCTGAAAATGCTTTTTAAAAAAAAGCGTTTTTAAAAATACATTGAATTTTCCATAAGGCTCACCATTGCCATCTAGTGTCACATTGCATATTGTGTTTAAAACACACTGCAAAAGTTTTATTTGCAGCTGTGTAGCTGAGTCCTCTCTCTCTCTCTCTCTCTCTCTCTCTCTCTCTATCTCACACCCACACAGACACATTCACGGAATAGCCACAGCTATACCCATAAAATAAGGAACCTCAGCTCCCAAGACTCAAATGTGGCCCCCAAGCCTCTCTGTCTGGCCCCAGTGACAATCTCCCCACCGCACCCTCGAGTGGCCCTGCTTCACACATTCCCGTGTTTTGGGCTGTGCCCTTGAACTCTGATATTGCTGCCTCCGTCTTCCCTACATGGACAATAGGGGAGGAGTGTGAGAGGGTGAAGAAGCTAGCCTAGTGCAAAGAGGTAAAAAATAAATAAATCTACATTTGTTGCCCTGCCCACTTTTGTTGCCCCCACCCACTATTAGCATATGGCTCCCATAAGGTCACTCAGAGGGGAATCTGGCCCCTGGCCTGAAAAAAAGGCCCTTCGCTCCTGTCATGAGAGCACTTGCCAGCTGTTTCACCCGGTACCCCCCCCCCCCCCTTACCCCAGAGGCTCCCCGCCATCTTGAAGGGCCGATCTTGTTTTGAGCAGCGGCAGAAATCCCAGGGGAAAGCCCAGCTGCCTTTTTGACCATGAAAGCAAAACACAAGTCACATGAAAAGCAAAATCTCCTTTAAATAATGGTTACTAAAAACGACAGAACTGTCAGAGGCAAAACAAGAGGAATCAAACAAGTGCATTACAGAGGAATGTCAGTGCGAAATAACAGGCCCGAACCACAGGATTGGGCCAGGGACTGGAGACCCTAAGCCAGACTTTGCTGACCTGATGCTCTCTCCAAAAGCCCTGGCTGGGCCTGTCAACAAAACGTCTTGAGAGGCCTCCTGCCGCTTTGGCAAAAGCTGTCTTAATCTGTTCCTGGCTGAGTGCCGTGCCCCGCGCAAGACACAAGGACCGGATAAGGTTGCCCTCTTACCAGGAATATATAAAAACCATTCTGGGGGCCCCACTCCTGTACCTTTAAAGCCCCCTCGTCTACAGAAACATCGGTGAAACGTCCTCACGGCACAGAAATTAAGAAAAAAATCATCTGCAGTGTTTTATGTGGTTTGTTCGTTTCAGATCAAGCCATGGTTAAAAGACGCAGCTACAAAGGCCCGTCAGGAAGTTGGCAGCGTTGTTGAGTCAAGAGATGGGATGATCTTCCCAGTGGATCTCCCTTGGCAAATCCGGTTCAGCGTGGCACTGTTCCCCTCTGCCCTCACAACAAAATGGCGGATGGGGCGTGTTTGGTGCAGTCTTTTGCAGGGGCGTTGGCAAGGTATCAGACTTCCCTCTGAGGGAGCAACATATGCTGTTACTTGTGCTGGGGGTAGCCAACATGGCGCCCTGCCATGTTGTTGGACTACATATCCCATCAGCCTTCCCCAGCATGGGATTATAATCTTGCCACATCTGGAGGGGGCTATGCTAGCTGCTCCTGGGTTTATGCAGTCCAGGATCCAGCTACCAAGTGGCTCTGCTCTACTGTATGCAGTCCCAGATGGACAGGGGGATGTCACAACATGAGTGACATCTGCTGGAAAGACCTAGGCAGCCGTCACACAGGTCTATGGAGCAGAGGAGCAGAATGAAGACGGCTACTTTCCCTCCATTTTCCGGGCTCATGTGCCTTTTTTGGTCAGAGTAGCAGGCAGAAGTGCAACAGGTACAGCTTTTACACACAACCTGCCTAAGGAGCAAAGTTGCTGCTGTTGAATTTTGGCAAACTAGACATCTGTTAAAAAAAACAAAACGGAAAGCAATCACACTACATAAACCCCTCCTGGCTTTCCTGACAGCCAGAAATCTATACGAGGCTTTGCCCCCATAACCTCATCTCCCTGCTAAGAAAAAGGGGCTGCACCAGTTGAGCTGGTGCCTGTCACCACCAGAGATTGGTGGCTGGCTGGCAAGTCTGTCATGAGCATAGTAGCAATTCCATAAGTCAGTTTGGACAGTTCAGTTGGTTAGAGCGTGGTGCTGATAATGCCAAGGTTGCGGGTTCGATCCCCGTATGGGACAGTTGCATAGTCCTGCATTGCATGGGGGTTGGACTAGATGATCCTCAGGGTCCCTTCCAGCTCTGTGATTCTGCTCCCAAGCCAGTCAAGAGCCTGCAATCTTCATATAAGGTCATGCAACTTAAAACACCATTTCCCCACCACCCTGCTGCTTACCCTCACAGTCACAAAGGGCTAGAAACTTGGCCACAAAAGATGAATTTCTCCAGAAATGCCTTGATACCACGTTCAACCTGCTTTCCTGAGCTCCTGCAGAATTGGCCCCACGCACATAGCTCCAGTTAATTCTGGAACGGCACAGGAAGGAACCAACCAGCTAGCCAACGGATATGTCGTGGGGCAGAATTTGGGGGCCAAGGCTGACTGCTGCCTCCCACAAAGATAAGAGGTCCAGTTTGGGTGGCAAACCCCAGAGATTTGAAATGGGTTGTTTGATCAGTTAGGCTTTTGGTCCCCGCCCCCCGGCACAATTATTTGGTGTTTTGAACTACAACCCAGTAGATTCAAGAAATCTAGATTAATAGATCCTGCGACATTCACTAGACGGAATCCGCATGGGGTAGGGAAACACTGCTTCTGAGTCAAGAAGCAAACATTTTGGCTTGGTTTTCAGATGATGCATGACCACATCTTGGCCGACAATGTTTTAGAGGTTTTGTTACAACGTGATTGCACTCACCACCTGCAGATGTGGGGGGATACAAGTCCCACGGAAGAGTAAGACCACTTGAAATCAACAGGAATGACAAAGCCCACAGATTTCAACGGGCCTACTCTGAGTCGGAGTTCGTTGATTGCAACCCTTTATAAGAGGTGGAGGAAAATCTTTGACCTTCCAGGCCTTGTTGAACTACAACTCCCATCATCCCTGGCCACTGGGCCATGCTTGCTGGGGCAGATAGGAGTTGCCATTCAGCCTCATCTAGACGGTCAGAGGTTCCCCAGACCCAAATTTGCAAGTGCTTCATTTTGGTCCTTTCCAAGTTGTCAGGGGCATTGTTCGACTCGATTACTCTAACTGATTAAAGTCATATATTGCAGCCTCCGCTTTGGGATTTAAAGCATAAAAATCAGAGCTGGCCAAATATGTCCTTGCACGTCAGGGCAAAGGACAATATGGCTCCCTCCATTTCGCGTGCTGGGAAGCATCACCGGTGGTTGGAGTTCTCTTCAATGCCGGCAGTGGGACGCCATCCTCTCCTAGGGCAACAAGCCAACTGAGAGGGGGCTAGCTAAGGGGCTGCGAAGGAGCCCAGGCTGCAAGTCCAGCTCTGCCCTCTCACATCCTTGCTGCCATTCCCCGTCTCCCAGCATTTGCCACCTGAGTGGCACCTGCCTCCCTCCATCTAGCGGTAGGACCAGCTCCTAGAAGAACGTCTCTAAGAGCCAGATTTTCAGATCTGGGGGGTGGTGGAGATTCTCCGGCGATTCTCAGCTGCTCGGCCGAGCCGCAACCGGGTCGTTGGCGCTGAGAAGAGAAAAGCTGGCGAGAAAAGGACCAGTCCTTTGAGATGGCCAGAAAGATGACCCCCTTCATTCCGCCACTGGTCTGGGAACAGAGAAAGTCGCGGCACCCCTTCAAAAGGTGGCAGGGCATGTTCAAGGGCAAATTCCGCCGTCTCCGTCCTTTCGGAGACTCCAGGGAACTTGCCCCCACTGCTTTCATGAGCATGCGGGCCAGAGTCTCCTTCGCAGCGCCGGCGGCAATCCCCACCCCTCTGCAAACCCCAGAGGCTGCGGGATCGGCGAAAACTTCTCCGTCTTCCTTGCCTCGCAATTTAATCTAGTTGATGGAGCCCGGGTCAGCCAAGGGCATGGTGTGGAGGACCTCATCCAGGAGCTGCAGGGCTCGGTGCAAGTGGACTTCGATCCAGCAGGGGGTGTGCTTGATGCTCTGGCGGGGGTAGTCAGGCCCCCAGCCCTTGACGAAGCTCAGGCGGAGGATGCACAGGCGGCGGAGGTCGTCGACGCCAATGCCAGCCGCAGCTGAGAGGCCTGGAGGGTAAGAAAGGGAAGAGTGCAAGGCTTGGCTGTGACTGCGGCTACTGCAGCTGTAGCACACCGGGGCTGAGTGATATCTGTTTATCAACATTGTGATAGATCACCAGCTAAACATCATGATATACAGTGGTACCTCGGGATGCGAACAGGATCCGTTCCAGAGCCCCGTTTGCATCCTGAACAGAACGTAAGATGCAACTGCATCTCTGCGTGGGTTGCGTTTCGCAGCTTCCGTGCATGCGGTCATTTTGACTGTCTGTGCATGCGCGAGCTGTGAACCCGGAAGTAACACGCTCCGTTACGTCCGGGTCACCGCGGAGCGCAACCCGAAAATACTTATCCTGAAGCATATTTATCCCGAGGTATGACTGTACCGATATTTTGCCGTGTCTGAAATAAGGACGGAGCTCCATAAAGGCATTGGCTGGCTTCACAGTTTCCCCCCACTTCGTAGGGTTGCCATACGCCCGGGATTTCCCAGACACACCCGGAATACTGCAGTCGGAAGTGGGGGTGAATCCACTTGGCACTTACCCACAGCTGGTGCGATGCCCCCCACGGAGCCAGGCCCAGGAATGCTCCCCGACACAGCAGCCGCCTGAGCCGCCGCAGCCGCCTGAGCTGTCGCTGCTTGTTGGTGCATCTGGCGGTGGCACTGGCGAAGGTCAAAGACCTGCATGGAAAGGCAGGAGCGAGGGCTTTGCGTTAGAAACTTCAGCACCTTCTGCGAGCAATGCTCAGGAAGGATGGCAGCTGTCAACCTGTACCACCAGGAAGGTGGCAAGCTGATAATATTAATGATAAGATTATAATAATAATTGAAATACTTTATTGTCACTTGTACAACTTGTATACAGTGAGATTACTCAAGCACCCCCCACTCAGCTCTCTTTGTCTTAATTCCCCTCGTTTACTGACGCACACCCACCAAACCTGAAAGTCAGTTGCCCTGTTGTTATCTTTTCATTCAGCAGCCTAACAGCCCACGAATAGAAGCTGTTCTTTACCCTGTTGGTGCGACTAATCCTGCTTCTATATCTTCTGCCCGAGGGCAGGAGATCAAGAAAGTGCCGGCCAGGGGGTGAATCATCCCTGAGAATTTTCCTCACTCTCCTGAGGCAACGTTCTTCTGCTATTTCATCCAGCGGATTCACGGGACAGCCCATAATATCTTGTGCTGTATTCACCACCCTCTGTAGGCACTTCCTATCAGATGATGTCAAACCAGCGTACCACACCGTGATGCAGTATGAAAGGACACTTTCTATTGTGGACCGGTAGAAGGAGATCATCAGATGTTGATTGACATTGTTCTTCCGCAATACTCTGAGGAGATGGAGTCTCTGTTGGGCTTTCTTAACCACCTGGGTTGTATTTATTTTGCAAGTAAGTTCTTCACTGAGATAAACTCCTAGGAATTTAGACTCTCTCCACAAAGCCCTCCCTGATGTACAGCGGGGCTAGTTCTCCTCTCTTCCTCCAAAAGTCCAACACCATCTCCTTTGTCTTGCTGATATTAAGGTGCAAGTTGTTCCCTAGGCACCATGTAGATATTTTTTGAACCTCCCCTCTATACGCTGATTCGTCTCCACCTGTTATTAAACCCATTATGGTGGTGTCATCTGCAAACTTAATAATTGCAGTAGACAATAATTATTCTAATATTATAATTAAAATAATAATTAGACAGGCAGAGGTACTTGTGTGCGCAGACACCAGCAAGCCTATTCAGACACAGGATTCAGTTACATTAAATTTTAAATTTTAAATTTTCTTTATTTTATACTGAGTCAAACCAACAGCCCATGCAGCTTTATACTGCCTACACGGTCTGGCAGCAGCTCTCCAGGGTACCAGGCAAGGGACAATTCCAAGCCCTACGTGGAGATGCTGGGGAATTGAACCTTCGGTACACAAAGCAGATGTTCAGAGCTATGGTCCTTCCCTGTTAGATTTGTCCTTGGCAACCCTCTTGTTCCCAGGCCCTCCCCAAAAAAACACAAAACAGCACCCGCTCTGACCTTGATGTAGGCGCCAGGGTAGATCTTGTGCACAGCATCCCCCGGAGCACGCCCAGCCTCCCGGTCCAGGTAGTAGCTCTGCACGAAGACAGCGTGGTCACTCAGGCACCGCATCCAGACATCGCCTTCCCCACGGCACTGCAGCTGGACTCCTTTCCCAATGTGCAGCCTGGAAAACAGAATACTCCAGTTCCCCTTCCTGCCTGGTTCCCTGTCCCCCAGTGTCAGGGGGAGGTCAGCAACAAAAAACAACAAATCACTCAGGGCCAGGGAAGTTAAATCTATATTCAAGGAGGCGAACCACAGCTCAGGCCCAGCGGTCTCAGCAACTCTTCCTAGGAGGTCTTGCCCCAACGACACAGTTGCAAAGACCTTCCCATCCCTCTTTAAGGCTCCTCCTTTCTCGGTTTGTTTCTGTGCAGTCTCAAACCATGTCTGCACACAACTATCTTATCTTATCATTTCTGTGTGTGTCACAGCAACCTGCCCCAATTCCTCTCCAGCCTCCGCTTCGACCGCTGATTCTGAAGAAGAAGAAGAAGAAGAGTTTGGATTTGATATCCCGCCTTTCACTCCCTTTAAGGAGTCTCAAAGCGGCTAACATTCTCCTTTCCCTTCCTCCCCCACAACAAACACTCTGTGAGGTGAGTGGGGCTGAGAGACTTCAGAGAGAAGTGTGACTGGCCCAAGGTCACCCAGCAGCTGCATGTGGAGGAGCGGAGACGCGAACCCGGTTCCCCAGATTAGGAGTCTACCGCTCTTAACCACTACACCACACTGGCTCTCTGATTCTGGACTGCTCTCTGCTACAGAATCGGCTAAAGAGTGCCACAGCAATTCTTCTTCGGTGGGTCTTGCCCCTATGAGGCAGTTGCTGAGACTGAAGGCACAGTCTGCCCTAAACCACCTCCTTTCTCAGGTTCCCCCCAAGCAATCTGAGACTGTGCCTGCGCAAAGCTAACTTCTTCTCCACTCTTTTCATGCCTCTTCTGGTTCTGGGAGACCAGAGGAGTGGAGAGTTTGTTGCAGCAGGAGAGGGAGACCAGCCTGACTTCACCAGCCTGACTCATCTCTGCCTCTTGGCCTTCCTACTCTCCAGTGTCACGGTCCGGTTTACGGGTGGTCAAAGTCCTGGTGGAGGATGTCGGGACTGGGGGCAAGACGGCGGGGTGGGAGCAGGAATGAAAGTCCAGGAGCTAGGAGTCAGGAAGCCAAGGGTCAGAGAGCCAGGAGTCAAGAAGCCAAGGGTCCGAGGGTCAGGAGTCAAGGAGCCAAACGCAGCAAGGCAGGAAGCGTGTTGCTGCGGCAAAGAGCCAAAGGGAAATGCTGACCTTATATCCCTTCCCGGTTCTTGCCACCAGGTGCTGTGAGTTACCAATCGGCCTCACCTGTGCGGCCGCGCCTTGCCTCTTCAGAACAAACTTAGGAAAGCCCCAGTCCTGCAAAGCCCTACTGGTCACTAGGCCTGGCTCCTGCACGCACTCCTGACATCCAGTTTCTGCTTCTGCCTCTGCTTCTGGACTCCTCTCTGCCACAGATTCTCTCTGCTCGCCAAAGCCTGTTGCCTCTTCTGCTTCCGACACCTCCTCCTACCAGTCTGCTCCCTCCAACCACTCGTCATCACCCCAGCACCAATCCCCGGGCTTTGAGCCTTCTTCCCCTGGGGGTTCCCCAGCTGGTACCTCCCACCACTCCTCAGCACCCAGCCGGTCAATGACTCCCGCTTGCCGCAACAGCCACAGTGTTGCTTGGTGTTTAGCTAAAGTTTCCGTTTCGCAAGCCTTAAGCCTTCCTCCCCAAACCCTGCAGATAAACCCCATTCTGTGCCCGGTCGCTGCCACTTAGGCACTCAACCCCTCGACATCAGAAATAGCGGGAGGGTTCTTTTGCAATGGAAACCCGTTGCTCTCTGCGTGCACCTTTCACACTGAGGTCCAGAACCGAGGGCCTTCTGGCAATTCCCTCCCTGCGAGAAGCCAAGTTACAGGGAACCAGGCAGAGGGCCTTCTCGGTGGTGGCGCCCGCCCTGTGGAACGCCCTCCCATCAGATGTCAAAGAGAAGAACAACTACCAGACTTTTAGAAGCTTCTAATGTTTAACAGACCACTGTATTTTAATACCGTATTTTTCGCTCTATAAGGCGCACCAGACCACAAGATGCACCTAGTTTTTGGAGGAGGAAAACAAGAAAAAAAATATTCTGAATCTCAGAAGCCAGAACAGCAAGAGGGATTGCTGCGCAGTGAAAGCAGCGATCCCTCTTGCTGTTCTGGCTTCTGGGATAGCTGCGCAGCCTGCATTCGCTCCATAAGATGCACACACATTTCCCCTTACTTTTTAGGAGGGAAAAAGTGAGTCTTATAGAGCAAAAAATACGGTACTTTGTTGGAAGCTGCCCAGGGTGGCTGGGGAAACCCAGCCAGATGGGTGGGGTATAAATAAAATTATTATTATTATTATCATCATCATTATCATTATTATTATATCTCTCCCTCCCCACTGCCCTGACCTGGCGCGCTCGCTGGTGTCGGTGCGGTGGACGTTTGAGAGCTGTCCCAGGCAGAAGCGGTCGCCGCCCGAAGGGTCCACGTATCCGTCCACAGTGACCACGGCGCAGTTGGCGGGCACCTTGAAGATCTCACCCACTTGCACGTCCATCTCGAAATAGGCGATCGAGCACCAGAACTCAGGACCTGGGGAGAACCGGGCATTCATCTTAAAAATCCGGGCCGTTGTGGGAATGGGGGAGAGAAAAAGTCAAATGAGGGAGGTTGCGTCACTCACCAGGGTGACTGGAAACTGGCGGCTGGTAGGGAGGCGAACCGTGATGAGCAGGCCCTGAAATATAAGGCAAGGAGGGGTTTTGTGGTAAATAGGGACAGGAATGCCAAGACCTTTGCTCTTCTGTTTCTTACATTCACTATATAGTGGTACCTCGGGTTAAGTACTTAATTCGTTCTGGAGGTCCGTACTTAACCTGAAACTGTTCTTAACCTGAAGCACCACTTTAGCTAATGGGGCCTCCTGCTGCTGCCACGCTGCCAGAGCACGATTTCTGTTCTCATCCTGAAGCAAAGTTCTTAACCTGAATCAATATTTCTGGGTTAGCGGAGTCGTATGTAACCTGAAGCGTATATAACCCGAGGTACCACTGTAACTCATTCCGCTTCCCAGAGCGGAAGTTTGAACCCAGGATTCCTGGCCCACAGACGCTCCCTAAACCACCTGTGAGCTTCAAAGCTACTGTTGGACTCCAACTCCCAGCAGCCCCCAGTCAGCATAGCCAATGGTCAGAGATGATGGGAGTTGTAGTTCCAACAGTGTTCTTGGACTCCAGCTGATTCCTGGGAACCTGTAATTTTGTCAAGGGAGCTGAGAGTTGCTAAAAGAAGACCCCAATTCCACCCCCCACCCCACAGAGCTATATTTCCCAGAATTTCCAGAGAAGAGGGACTGACTCTTAAACCACTTTGGGAATTGTAGCTCTGTGAGGGGGAACAAGGGTCTCCTAACAAGCCCCAGCACTTATAAAAACTACAGTTCCCATAATTCTTTGGTGGAAGCCAGGACCATATAACGTAGTATAACTGCAGGTGCAGTTATGTGATTCCGCCACAGGGGGCAGCAAGATGAATAATGCCGTTTTGGGGGGGAAAGTGAACTGCAGTGGAACCCAAACAGTGCTGCAGACACCCAGGCCCCTCCTTTTTTGCTTTGCTTTGCTTGCCAAGACGCACAGTAATGGTTTGAATGGTGAAGAGGAGGCTGAGGGTAACTCCATCCATTCTGCTGCTGCTGGGGAGCGGGGAGCGGAGGCGGGGTGGGCTCCTGGCTCCTCCCACCGGAGCTGTAGCTTGGGGTGCCGCTGTTCCCTGTCCAGCTGGTTGTCGAATCTTCCAGAGGCCCAGGGAAGGAAGAGAAGAAACAGGTGAGAGCTTATCATTTGAACGCCTCCGTCCTGCACCCGGCCTGACAATGGCACCCTATACTTACTCTGGTAGGGCAGTTTGGGGGCGCACCCATTTTGCTGGGAGCTCGGGGGAGCCGGAGAAGGGGCTGGGGGGTGCGAGGGGGTGGAGATCTGAAGAAGACCCTCACCATGAAGGAGAGGGAGCAGGGGCCCCCCAGGAGGGCCTAAGAGTAAGCATGAGAGAGAGAGAGAGAGGGAGAGAGAGATCAATTTTATCTGCAAGCTGCTATTGCAGATTCATTTCATTTCCCCGTCACATTGCATTTCTCTTTTACATTTCACCAACATGTTGCATTTCCCCATCACAGATCCATTGCATTGCCCCCATCATATTGCATTTCCCCATTGCAGATCCACCAAATTTCCCCAACGTATTGCATTTCCCAGTCACATTGCATGTCCCCATCGCAGGCCCATTGCACTGCCCCCATTATATTGCATTTCCC